>JBAJMU010000004.1:7418002-7443635 GCA_037952995.1 Hyposoter didymator
AAAAAAAAAAAAAAAAAAAACGAAGCAATACACTCGCAAAACAGAGAGATAAAACGTTCCTGAAAGGTTACGATTATTGTAATATATCCCTGAATGTGTAATTGAGGAAGTTGGACCGATGAGGTCAAACGAAACACACACTTTTTGGAACACATATTTTTTCGCTGTATGGAGATTTTCGCATACTTTATGGATATCAATAGATATTTAGAAGCATATTGCGGTTTTGAAATAAAAAAAACCGCGTGTATATAGGTTCTTGGAATTAACAAGTTTACATTGACAAACGAGGATACGCGCGCGTTGAAATATCGTCGGGTATGTCAATTTTGACACGTCCACGTCATCTTATACGAGATATTACCTACATATAAATATAAGGTAAGTGTGTGTATATAACTGTTCTGTTATTGCGCTAAACGAACAAGGCGATATGTGTAACGCGTTAATATTATGTTCCGCTGGTTGTTTCCACGCGCGGATACATATACGCATACATATTCTTTTGTACGTCACCGACTTGTGTATTTTTCTTTGGTCAGAGCGCGAAAGCGCAACGCTTATGCGATACGATATGAGGAGAATTTCAACGGGATCGAATCTTGTGAATACAAATAAGCAAGAAACAGCCTGCTGCTGCCTTGTACTGTTGAATGAGCGCTGGTGAAGCCGGCTCGGCGAGCGTATGTAACGAGCGCCCTCCGAGCGGTAGCGTCGTGGCATTAAGCCACTCGTCTCGGGATGAGCGCTTGTCCAAACTTTTCGTTGCTTTTGCCGATAAAACGGAAAAAGATAATAAAATATGTGAGAAAAAAGGAACGGAATACAGGCGGTAAGCCGATAAATTAAACACGAGTTCGCTTTTGAAGTGATAGAATATCGTAACAAAAGTTTTCACCGTTCTGTTACCATATTTTCGGAGAACGGTGATAAAAGTCTCGTTTTGTTGGCATCTCGTAATTTTCGCAATCCTCTTAACGCGCCCGTTTGCGAGAATGGAAATTCGTGGTACGCGTGATTATTTTGATAAACCGTTGCTCCCATCGTTTTACTGCTTTGATCGAGCAACTTTTCCCTTCAACACGTTCCACCGTTCTCGTTCCTTTTTTCTCTCGCTATACTTCTTCCGCGCGAGTATCGTCCTTTCCAAAGTTACCAGCTGCTCTTTGAGACTTTTAATCGTCGCCTCGCGTCTCAATTGTGCATTCGCCAAATTTCTTTTTCACCCTTGAGCGCGACGATTTCTCCGCGAACGATTTATCGATCGCGGTCATAAAAACGTAGAGCTTCCCTACTTGAGAAGTGCAAAAATTGGTGTACAACGATATGGAAAGGTCGATCGATACGTTTGCCTGCTCTCACGAATTTGATTATCACCCTGAGAGCCTCCAAGATTTATACCACCGCCGGGTCTCATGCATCTCTCTTCTTCGCTCTCTTGAAACACACACACACACACACACGCACTCGTAAAAGCATGTACATGCATACTTTTAGTTTCCTCTTCGAGTCTCTTCGAGTCCCTTTCTGGACGAGCACGTTGTATCGACGAGAGGAGCAAAGGTGTATACCGCGGAGGGTGGGTCGTCGAGGCTGCGAAACGCGTGGCTTTGGCAATACTATACTTTTAGACTCACCCGTTGCTCTGCCGCGTTTTTGTATCCCGCGCATATATGTCTGAGTGTCCGTCTGTGTCGACTGCAGAAAGGCCACAGTCTGGCAGCAGACAATCGTAAAAATCGAACGATGCTCGCGCGAATTATAGGCTGCGGTATAACAACGTTCACCAATAGAATACACACAAGTCAAACTTGCTATCCGTACACATGTGTGTGCGCGCGCGTATACAGCGTATATAATATTGCTGGAGATCGCTCAGCCACCACTCGCCGCGTATATATTGGCGACTCGTCTGCGAATCGTCTCGGGATTTTGTCCGACATAATGTAATAGCCACGAAACTATAAATCGAGTGTCTGCAAAAAAAATTCATCCTCGATCCAACGCACCTGGTGGTGGAGTCGTTAAAAACGTTCGGAATTGGCGCGCTCCGCAACTTATAATTGCAATTTTAGCACAATGTCGAGAAGAATTTTGGAAGAAACAAAAACACTTGGCAATAGCAATTAAGTGTGGCAATTATGCGGATGAATCGTCAGGACAGCGAAGACTCGTTAATTTTCTGTTTATAGAATTTTACGAAAATGTCGTAATTATGGTCGGTATTTTTTTCATTTGCTTTTCATCGTTCATCAGATTTTCGTCTCGTGTCATTTCAGATATATGAAATATTTGTATCCGTACGAGGGTGAAAAATTGGGACTCTCCACACCGTCAGAACTCCAAGCAGCCATCGATGGCAATCGACGCGAAGGACGACGAAGCAGCTATGGAACTTACGGGGGCGGAGGTGGCGACAGCATGTTGCAAAGGAATCCGCACACTCCTGTCTCGATGGCTATGCATCCACAAATGTCACCCTTGTCCCTAGTCTCCGCGGTGGCTGGCGGTCAACATCACGGTTCCCAGTCACTGGTTAATGGCAGCGCAGCTCACACACCGATGCCACATCATCCTCATCATCCTCAGCATCCTTCAGGCCCGATCGGTACGTAATTCTTCAGCTATTTTTTCTTTTCCGAACGTCGCCTGTTTTCAACATAAAAATAATCTCGCTCATTCATTGGTCCTCGTGTATTCACTGGTTGCTATGTCGGTAACAACATTTTCTCGAAATGTCAAGATCATTGTGACACGAAAAAAGAGAATGAAACGGAAAATCATTGGAAACTTAAATTAGATTCGTAATAGGATATTGCACGTGAATGAGGACGAGGGAGAAAAAATGAGGGGAAAAAAACAACGTACGACCATCCGAAGAGAGCGAGAGAGAGAGAGTGTCGAGTTTATTTTAAATCGGTAGTCAGGAGAGCTCGTCTCTTCTCCCCCGAAGACTGTCTCTCTTTCTCTCTCTCTCTCTCTCGTCGACTCGTCTAGGCCTCCCCGAAGATGATGATGCGAGAGAACGAAGGAGGCGTAATTGATTGTACGATCCTCTTGTAGACAGGCGTTAACGGATGACTCTCGCTAACGAGCATTCCTCGTGTTCTCCTTCCAACCCTCCCAACCCCTCTCGTTTCCCACCCTCGTAAGTAAAACTACCAAAGCTCTTGCGCCCTTCGTTCACGCGCGATTTTCATGGCCTGCTCCCTTTCTCTCTCCATATCTCTCTCTCTCTCTCTTTTATCTCGTCATCCGTTTCCGTTTGCACCCTCGCGAGTGATTCTCTCGTTAGTTCATTGGTTCCTAACTTTTCGATCCCGCCCTCGACCTCGAAATTCTCATATCTCGATCGCATATATGACTTTGTGACAGAGACGGAGGAATAAAATGACATCTACGAAAAGATATCCAATAAGAGCTCGTGGCTATATTCTAACTTTCCGGGTTCTCGCTTCACTCGACACAATTCGTCGTTTGACGAGAGATCTCCGATCGGGAGCTTCCCACCCGAAAAAAAATGCCACGCTTTCTGTCAAATAAACCGCGTCCACCGCGATGCGATCTCTGTTTCGTTCTCCTGCTCGCTCTCTCGCTCTGCTTCCTCTCGCGCGCCCTTTCATCTCGTCCTCTCTTGTTTCGACGGACTGATGGACCAACGCCAATCAACGAAGCGCGGCTACACGAATTTAGCATCCGTCACCACGATTCTCTTTCTCTATCTCTCTCTTTCTCTTTCTCTGCCGACTCACCGAGATGATAGAACGAAACTTCTTGACATTGGCGAACGATCGATCAAGTATACGAAAGCCCGGCGAGCCCGGACTACCTCGATGAGCTATTTCTTGCTTGGACTACTTAGAAGAATTTACTCCGTCTCCCAATCGACCCCTTAATTATTCAACTTTTGCCGTCTCATTTTTTTCCTCCTTCTCAATTTTTTCGTTGACCAATTTTTTTTTTCTTTTTCCTCGTAATTAATTATTATTTTTTGTGCATTTTTAATTTTTTTCGATTCGTGTTTGTTTTGTTATCGAGCAGGTCCCATACCAGGCCTAGCACCCGCTGAATTCGAAGCTCGTATGGTCGAATACGTGAAGTTGTTGAACAAAGAGCTCAGAAATGCCGGTGGAGCCACACCACCACCGATTATCCACCGACAGGGCAGCGCATCTCCACCTCCTAGCACACCCCCACGCGACGCATTCAGTGCTCTCGAAATGTCACGATTAACACTCTGGAACATGTACAACAACAATACACTCTATCCTGGGGTCGGACATCAGCCACCCTTATCTCCACAAGCCTCCAACTCACCGCATCGACAAGCCGCCAGTCCTGAGCCCCAGAGAGAAGCCCTGGATCTTGGACTCCGGTGAGTTTTCAATTTAATGCAAAAATCGAAAACTTTGATTTTATGGAAATATCTTTCGCGCCGAATATTTTGTCCGATCCAAGTTTTCATACATTTCCACTCGAGAAACATCGACAAAAATGAAATTGCAATGAAAATGAGGAAAAATATTATTCACAGATCATCACCACTTTCCTCCTCACCTACAAGACACAGCCCACCCTCCTCGAGCAGTAGCATTCTCGTCAAGAGGGATCCAGAGTTCGCAGGAACACCTGGTCCACCACCTGCCAAGAGGCTACTTTCGGACGACGATAGCCCCAATGAAAAACACGTTCCAGCTTTGGCAGGCACTCATATCAAAATCTCCAATCGCGGTAAGGATCGTTAACCAGTTTAAAAGTTTTATTGTTTATGGAGAAAAATTCAAAGTGAAATATAATTAAGAATTTTGTTACGATAAGATCATTAGTATCTCAGCTTCGAAACATGAGCAGACTTTTCGTTTAGTCGACGTTGAACGAAGAATCTCGACATCAGTTAATTTCTGCTGAAAAAACTTTCACAAAAATGAAACGTTGCAATCGACATCGGATGTAATCGGACCGATTGTTTTTCATTTGATTGCTAACAAAGAATTGGAAATTTTTGACGAATTAAAAACAAAGAAAACGAGTGATGCGTCAATATTAATTCTTGATTGAACATTTTTTTTATTTCGAGTACTTTAGAAAAAAAAAACTCTCAAAGTATTTTTTCACCATGGGGGAAATCAATATTTATCATTTTCATATAATTTTCGATCGATTATTCGAATAGTTGAAAATTTGTTGCAGCGAATAAAGTTGTTCATGCTTAATTTATTTTGTTAATTTCGCAGGTGACGGACGGAACGGCGATAATTCCTTGGTCGTCAGTATGGAGCTTAATGGAGTAATGTACCAGGGTGTTTTGTTCGCACAGACAGACGGCAGAAGTACGACGACCGCTACTAATAATAACACAAAAGCGGCGAGAAGTATCGTCTCGTGAGCGCCGAATCAGCTTGGCAATCAGCAGCGAGACTAGTCTCTCGTCCCACGAAAAGCGAAGGAAAAGAGGAAAGGAAGAAAAATGTTTGTGCGTGTTTTTTTGTTCTCTCTCTGAAAACTCTGCGCAACGATATCACAATGTCTGTCGATTTCCGGTCATGAAGAAAGCAAAAACTGCGACGTGAACGAGTCACTGAAGAATTTCAATATCCTCCTGAACAAGTCATTCGAGAGAGGGTTAAAATATCTAGAAATTAATAAATTAATGTAAACCGATAATGTGCATAATTGCGGGCTTAAAGAATCGTTAATCATCACCATATAGGCAGGGCCACTATTCATTATTTCATAAATGAATGATAGAGAGAAAGAGCGAAGAGAGGAAAACGAAATATTGACTTATTTTTCCCTGTTCTTTCCGCAGTATTAATTATTTTATAAAATAACAATGATTTTCCATTAAAACGTGGTTGCGCTGTCAGAGCTCCATGATGCGTGAGTTTTTTCATTTTTCTTTTCTCTGCGATGTAAAAGGAAAATAATTTGACCCCGACATTTGGACCCCGACAGATTTAACTTGGTGTGCTTGACGAAAATATTATCCGTCATTTTTGTAAAATAATTAATAAGAAGGAAGACGTAGGGAAAAATAAATAAGGCATGATTAGTTTTTTTTTTCTGTTTAGAAAATAAGGAGCGAGCCTCGTCTCTCCCCTCAGGAGATTCTTCGATGTTGAAAGGAGTGAATATGTGAATAGTAATTTGTACGTATGGTCGAATCTTATGTGATTGTGTGTGTATGTGTGCAATGGAAAAAGAAGAAAAAAAGGAAAAATGTTACTAGAGCTTAAGTTACGTTTAAATTCATTAACTCGCGATGTTTTCGTTTGGAGGAACTGTTGTCGCGAATTCAAGTTCCTCACCTGTATTATTCAGTCTCTTGAGCAACAAGAGAGCAATTATGATGACGAAAGATTTGAAAAAAATGGCCCACACGCCCGAAATGCCACCGGATCACAGTAAATTACATGACAATATTTTTAATTCGTTGATTCTTTTGTCGTCGTACTCGATTTTAAGATCTACACGTGGGAAGGGTTTTTCTTTTTTAATTTTATTGTTTAATTGTTCAATCATCATGTGATTGGTCTTCAGAAATACTTATTTTTATCTGTAATTGCTGATTGATTGATGACACTTTTTGTCTGGAAATAAATTTTTTCAGGACTTTGATGAAGCAGTCACTTTGGTTTTTGCATAACGAGAACCTTATTTTTTTTTAAATCTTTTTTTTTCTTCAATGCGTTACCTAGATATAAAAAATTTACAGAAAACCCCAAGTTGTGAGATAAAACCGTAATTCCAGCCTTCCCAGGTGTTTCGAGTCCGCAAAAGATCGAGCGACTCGACGTCAAACGTGGGATCGAGCGAATGAATGATTTTACCAATGTTTTATAATGGTGCACATAAATATCGACTTTTCTTTTTTTATCGCGACAAAGTCAGGGCGTGGAAACGGGCATATGGAGAACTGTGTTTATTTTTCTTTTAACGGGCTTCCTCGAACGGATCAAGGAATAACTGAGCTGCGCACAAAATAAAGTGTAAAACTTGAACCCGGGAGCTTTTCAGCCAGATAGTATTATATGTGAAGAGCGTGAGGAACGTTCCAGTGACGAGGAGAGAAAATAAAGGTGCGATCTGGGAAGGACTCGGTCTCGGGACCCATTCGGAACGCCTTTATTTTCTCTCCTCGTCACTGGACCATTCCTCGGGCTCTTGACAAAATTAAAGCAGACGAAAAAATATTTAATTGTTCATAGCTTGAAGGATAGCCAAAATAATAGTTATTTATGCAACAGTTGTGCGGAAACCGGCGGATTACGTCGCCCGTGAAGTTGCCGCACGAGCCGAAGGCTTATGATCTGTAGCGAGTGTGTAAGTCGAGGCGAATGCGGCAGCAAAACGTGCGATCTAAGTTGCTCTTTTCCGCACATGTTGCGTACATAATTTTTTGTGATATTTGTCTCGACAGTTTGATTTGAGATTAAAAAACAAATCGGCAGCCGCACTAGTGCGGTAAAGTTCTCTCACAGTGCTCGAAAGTAAGCCAAAAGAGGAAACGTTGGGAATAGGCTACTTTTCGCACGCCAAACGCGAATTGAAAATCAAACTTTCGGGGCAAGTATCACACAAAGACTGTTACATAGGAAGAATATTATTCTAGATACGACTTCTCACTACGAATATTATCATCGATATTATTATTATTGTCCCTATTATTATTACATTACTATTTTATTATTACATGATTAAAATATTATTATTATTATCATTTTTACTACAACTTTTACAATTATTATTTTTTTAAATAATTATTTGAAACATTGTGGCGACATTGATTACGTTTTGTTAATGCATAAGAACGAAACGTGTTGACATTATTATTCTTTCTCCATAAAAGAAAATTCACTTTTGATAAGGTAGTTGAAAATTTGGACGTGGATTATCCATAATCATGTAAATGTTGCTTCTAGTAAATTTGCGATTACTCCATATTGAGACGAAAACGAAAAAATATATATATATAAGCCATATGTAGACGTAAATACGATCGTGAACAGTGACGAGCAATTGCACCGAAAAAAACTGAACGTAAATATTTGATTTTAGAGAAAAAAAAAGTGGATACACAAAAATCGTCCAAAAAGCCCTTTATGATAAATTCGATTCTAATGAATTTCCGTGATAACTTTTGTTGTACTTTGAAAACGTACAGAGCTTGTCACTGATCGCGATGAGTGGCTACACTTCGCAAACGCAATATATAACAAATAAATTTAACGAAATCATGTACGTTTTTATTTTGTTTTGTTTTTTTTTTCTCGATAAATATGCAGCGAAAATTGGCCAAACTCGGCAAAATGAAAAACTCGTAATATACATGCCTCTTGATTGTGATGAGCGCAATGCGAACCGCGCCGTTTGTTGAAAATGCTTCAGGCAATACGACGAAGACGTGTGAGCCAGTATAACGCCCAATGTACGTGCAGCACTCGGCCCGAGCGCGCCTAGATGAACAATTTTTTATGTACGCAAATATTATACTATCGCACCGCACTCACCAGGCGCGCATATATTAATACTATCATCAATGTTGTGTAAATATTATTATACTATATACGATATCATTATAAAGACAACAAATAAGGAGAAAAAACTGAATTAAGAGAGGAGTAAAGGAACTCTGATTACATTCAAATATTGTAGCTTCCATACGTAGCAGCTTGATTATCATCTGTACATCTCTATGTAAACGTAACCGCCCCCCTCCCATCAGCCCGTCCTCGCCCACCACCTCGACTATGAATAATTAATAAAATCGACATTACTTTGAAAACTGTTTTGTCAATGATCATTAATTAAATAGAAAGAACCCCTTTTTTTATTCAGGATGCGAAGCTATAGAAAATGTTACAGGGGCTGATGAAAGGTGAAGGAAACTTTTTGTTGGAATCGTGTGGAAAACTGTAGGAAAATGGAGTCTGTGATCGATGATTTTTCCATGAGACTGTGGCGATTCGTTTTCCAATTCTAAGATGTTGGGTGAAATAATATTTGTAATTTTTTATATACAAAATCGGTTTTTATTATGATTAGAAATACAAAAAACTTATTTTTAATTACAATGTAGGATAAAGCCAATAATGGCGAAATGCCATGTTTCATGTAATACTATGGTTCACCACAGGAGTCTCGAAGGGACGATCGAAATTTAATTTCAGTAAACGATTCGAGTTACAAATAAGTTTTTCCTAATGACTATGTAAAAGGATAAATTATTTATTTCTTATGAGTGATCCCTTCGTACTGGAGATTGTTTCGGTTCTTATCGATTAGTAACACGGAAACGCGTTTATTGTTTCCGTCAAAACCGCCTTTTCCATGTCAGTCGCAAATGCGTACTGAACAGACTTTAAAGATATATCCTTCAGTTGACGTTGCGTGAGACCAAAATATTTGCCCGCCAGTTCGTATTCCCTCGACAAAGTTGTGTCGAATACGCCTTTGTCGTCGGTCTGAATAACATTTAGAGAAAAAAAAAACAGAATTTGAACCAAATTGAAATTTTTTTTTTCAGAAAACAAATAAAAAGTTGGTTTTAGTGGAAAATTAGTGAAAAGATGCAAAGCCGATCCACCATTTCGTAGAACCAAAATGTTGAACAATCATTAAACAAGTTATTCAAACTTTCAACTCACGGAAATGCAAATCGGATGTCTTGCGTGATACAGATATGCGAAATGATGTTGCTCGTACGACGGAACTGTTTTACATTTCACGTTTGACGTGAGACACAGTTCTGAAACATTTCAATATCGAAGAATTAAACAAATTTAGATACTTCTCTGCTCTGAGAATTCGGCAATCATTATCATTTTTTTCTCACCAACGGGTATTCTCGATTGCAGGAGCATCTGGTACAAATTTTCCGAACCCCTCAAGTGTGGATGGATCGCTGTACAGTGTCCGAGGCGGTCGGGCCCGAAATTGAGAATATCAACGACTTCCATTTCGTTCGGAACCTGAAATATACGAGCTGTTTACTCGGCTATCGAAATAATCAGGAAAATATTGCGTCTCCTATTTTCGTTTACAGATAAAAAAACAACTCGGTCCTTAAATATTTACTTCGCCGCAATGTGCAGAAATTTTCAGACCGACTTGCCGACACTGTTCCAACAGATGAATGTAAGCGTCGCCTTTTGTGGGATCGCCGCTCAGGTCTATACCGACAATATGCTGGGGATTTTGACGGTGTAAACTGATTGCCAACTCGACGTTCTCTTTGGCAATTTCGTACGGTAGTTTTCGGTCGATGGACAGTAACAGCTTTACAATCATATTCGGACATTTGATAGTCGACGTCCTTAAAGTTGAAAAATACCCTTGACAGTATTATTCATTGTTTTTTTTTTTGTTCTACGCGGAATCATTTTCGTGGGAAAAAATTTCAAGCGAGAGCAAAATGTTGAAAAATATTTACTGGATTCCGGAAATAATGGCATTGACGTATTGTAATTTTGTCATTTTCCCTTCCACAGCTCTGGGAGTGCTTCGCAGCTCGAGATAAATCACATTATCGTTATGAAACTCTTCTATCGTGGCGCGAGTTGCCGCCAAAACTGCCTGTGGCGTGTCTGTGAGCGAATGAGCGATGGCAAAGACATTGAGACATCTGTAAAAAAAACATTTCAAAGCTTCGACATTACTTCGAAAATATCGGCCATTTTTTCTGCCGAGAAACTGAGTGAAAGGCTTGACAGGATATTTTTGACTATTTATTGACTTTCGATTGACATACTCTGCGAGAGACGAGTGTCTCGTTAATCCCATAATATCGTAATCGTTCCATTCTGAAGAGTTTTTTCTTTGGGACAATTTTTTCATGGTCTCGATGCTCAGCGATCCATTTAAATGTGCGTGAAGCTCCTGCGGAATAATTCTGCTAATGAATAACCTGAAAATTACCCTCAAGATCTAATTATTTCGCGAATGGAATTGTGCACTCACTATTTTTGGTAAGGCTCTACAAAACTCTGGTAAATCCATTTTTCGCGTTTGTTCTTCGCGGATTATACGTGAAACTAAATTTAGAATTGCTGTTTCTGTCGAAGTACAAACTCGACAAAAGAGGTTAATGTTGTTTGTGCCGACAAGTGATCAGGAAAAGCGTCTGACTGAATTCTGAATATTGGTTGTTGTCACTTTTGGCATCCAGTAGCGGAACGAACGGAACTATATATTTATACCAAAGAAGCTACAACTTCCGTACTTTTCTACTTTGTCATCAAGCAATGCATCAACGGCATAGTGAACATTCGTAGATGTCGCAAGAGGTAACGTTCCCGTAGAGTTCCAGGGCCGACGTTTTCGTGATTGATGTCCACGCGTTTGATGATAATATCGTAGGTAATAAATACATTTGAATAAAGTAAATATGCGAAATGATCGAAATGATACGCGTGCAGTGTACGGGACGACCGGTGCGACAAAGTGCGCAGAATGTTGACGAAGAATTGAAAATGGCGGGAACGTTTTCGTCGTCGGTCGTGTTTTTCGTGATTTTCGCGCCACTTTGCCAGGTTTTCCGCTCAGTCAGGGACGAAGGTGACGGGGGTGCTACATGCCGAGTGTTTAGAAACAAAGTAAACATTCAGTTTCCCCCAAGAACGCAATTTGCCAACGAAACGCTATTTGAACAAACCTCAAAATGTTTATCAAGCCTTTAAAAGTGAAATCTAATAACCAACTGAAAGGAACCGAAAGGTCAGTAAGGACTTGCGATCGAATAGCGTGTTTTGAGCTACGTAGAGGTTATGTTTTCTGCAAAACGCCGTCAATTGTCTCCCATGGATGATAATGACGCTTCTCCGTTTTATTCTTTCCATAAACACAGGAAAAAATTATGCGAAGAAATCTTAGCGGCGTTTCCACAATTGAGCGATGATCAAGTGCAGAATCTTCTCCCGAAAAAGGAGGCGATCAGTGCCATGAAAATAATAACCCACAGTGGTCAACGGGCCAAACTTTATTGCGTTGCCAAAGTTCCAATGTTTTTTGAGCTGGACCAAGACTCCTGCCCGATTTTTCCCACCATCTTCACTCTCTGGCAGTATCCAAATTTATTGCCGCACTTTACCACTGTTGAACCTGTTGTTTCAAAATTGTCCGGCGGAGCTCATTTGATGGTCCCTGGTGTTGTCATCGAAGGACCAAGAAATCTCTGGTCTTATGGAAAATTAGCCAAAGGCACGCCTGTATACGTTGATACAGAAGAAAACAAGGTTCTAATTTCCTCATTTCCTGAATAAATAAAATTGCTTTGAATTTTCTGCAACCACAAAAATAAAAACTCACTAATAATTCAATCTTTACAATCAAAATGTTTTTTCTCTCATAACAAAATTCTACAATTTAAAAAGAATTTTTGTTTTCATACAAAATTGCGCCTTAAAAAGTTGGCGCCTGGAACACGCAACAAAAAGTTTTTCTTTTTTTTTGTTCAATTTGAAATCATGAATAAACCAAAAGGATTCAACAGGCAGCTGTGGCAGTGGGAGTGACCGCGATATCGTCAGAGGATATGTACATGTCTGCCGGTCATGGTAAATGTGTGGATATAATTCATGCAATCGGCGATCAACTTTGTCAGTTGGGTACGCATATGCCAAGGCCTGATCTTGGGCCTTCGAAAGGAGAAACCAGCGAGGAAAGTCCACAGCTTCAAGAAACTGTTGAGGAAATTTCTCAGGGGCCTGAATCGATAGTCGAAAATATTGAAAATATCGACTTGGGAATGGAAAATGAACAGGGAATCAGGGAGCTTTCCGCGGATGTACGTGGAGTTTTGGCCTTAAATTTTAATCTTTTGATTATTGGATTCGATTTCGATTTAAATATTATTTTCCAGACTGAATGTTCAATCGTAGCAACGGAATCAACTGCACAACAGGAAATCGATCCTGTCAAGGAAATGGACACGTTGCTCGAACACTGTTTCCTCAAAGCTTGTAAAGCGATGAAAAAAACTGATTTGCCAATGCTGTCGTCGACTTTTTTCAAAAATCACCTCATAGCCGCTTGCCCCGAAGGACAAAGCATCGATATAAAGAAATCGAGCTACAAAAAATTGACGACGTTGTTGTCTTCCATGAAAAGCAAAGGCGTTATCAATACTGCAATGACGAAAAACGTCGAGAGCGTCTTGTCCATCAACCCGGAACATTCGCTTCTGAGGGATCTCGTCGTTGTCAAGGAAACTCCGGTGGTCGATCCAGCCGCAAGCAACGTACCCGTTGTTCTTGAATGTTACAAAGTCACGGCCGATGTTCTTCCGATCCTCTCGAAATTCGGTTACGAGTGGGTCATTCATTCTTTCCGTTTTAAACAAATTTCTGCATTCTCATTGCTGTTTCGTCTAAATCGAAATTTTATTTGAAAAACAAAATACTTCCGAAAAATCTCAACTTTTTTTTTTTCCTTCAGGAAAGGAGACATTATGAAGAGGCTGGAAATTAGAAAATGTTTTGCGGATTACGTGAAGAAGGAAAATCTTCAAGATGGAAAGTATGTGAACGTCTTGTAAAATTTCTATCGTTGAAATTTCAAAATTTTCGATCACTGCACTATAATGTTATAAACAATACAAAGTTGAGACTAATTTTTCTTCCGTCTGCAAAAGTTTGGGCGTAAATTGAAGTTGCCAGCATGAAGAATTGATTTTCAAGCATTTTCTCGAAAAAGTTGACTCTCTATAGAATCAGGGGAAGAAATTCGTATTTTACGCGTCGATTAAACGAAAAGTCCTCCGTTATTTCGATTTTTTCAGGAAATGTTACTTTGTCGCAGGATACTGAAGCTCGATCCAACGATCGCGGGTATATTACGAACAAAAGAGAGTCAAATAACGCTGACGATGGAGGACGGAATAAACAAGTTTATAGGACGCATGACGCACGTTCACGAGATAACTTTCGGTGGGCGAAGAATATTGCACACGGGAAAGCTAGACCCGATTGACATAACGGTGACGACACGAGCCAGCAACAAAAAAGTCACGCTGATTAATAATTTAGAAGCGTTCGGCATTAAACTCGAGGCGTTCAGCAAAGAATGTCAGGGAATTGGCGCGAGTGCAACGATTATCGACGTACCTGGCAAAAAAACGCCAAGCGTTTTGGTGCAAGGCAATCAAGTGGTTTACGTCTACAAACTACTCACAGGTAATTTTGAAGAATCCTCAAAATTTCGATCATAAGATTTCTCATTCTAATCGACGCTTTGCTCGTTCCAGAAAAATATAAAATCAACAAGAACTACATAAAGGGCTTGGAGTTTGCGCCTAAGAAGAAAAAATAAACCGACGACAGGGAGATCTGGTTTTCAACCTGTTGACGTGTTTTTTTATTGTTTTTTTTTGTTTTTGTTTTTTTTTTTCAATCATGAGAGGCGCACATTTGGAGATTAAAAATAAAGATTCAAACTCCAATCTTACCAGCTTCGTTCCTACGCAATTTTTCTCTCGCTGGTTCCTAATCCTGCGCGCGGATCACGCAGGTCATTTATGACCCGAGCGAATCTTCCCTTTTCCAGAGGTATATTTTTAATTTATTTTCATCATTACTAACAATTTATTAAACAAATGCAACGGCAATAAAAACTATGAGACCAAAATATCAATTTTAGAAAAAAAAATGTATATTTTTCTATAATTTCGTATAAAATACAAACGAAAAACAAACATTCAGTTGTCAGTGAGGCATTTTTAAATTCAGATCTGCATGAGAACGACTCAGTTTTGTTGCTGCAAAAATATTCGCAGACAGAAACGAGACAGAGTTCTATTTACCGGCCGAGCTCTTGATTCCTTTTGCCTTGAAGGGGAATAGCCGATCATATGAGTCTCGTGACTCGTGTGTGGATTTGAAAATTACGAATCAGTGAAACAACGCATCGCGCGTTGTCCGACGAGCAGATCTCAAAGGGAATCGAATGAACGTCCAGTCAGGCGAAGTAGTCACGGAATGTTTGCTCAGACTTGCTGCACGCTCTCTCCAACTGGATTGAATTGGCGTCTGATCAAACGTGTACTCGAACTACTTCCGCTTGCGGGTATGCGCCTTGTGTCCACGATCTTGTGGCTTAGGTCCTGGACAATGGCTTCATCTACTGGATTAATTGAAGAATCGGTATGCCCTTGTAACGTCAGCTCTACAGGACGTTCCAAAAGGAATTTATTGATTGTTTTTTTTTTCAGACAACTTAAAGAAAATCGAAGTTTCATGAACATGAGATTTTTTTTTCGTACACTAGTCCAGTTCTCGAAAATTCGTGATTTCTATCTCGGCATGAAAACGTGGTTTTCAAAATATTAACAACTTTTTTAATGTGTGAAAAACGATTTCAAAAATTTGGCTTCAATGTTCGAAAAAGTATTTGATCATTGAAATTTTTTTCGAGTGTTTTTTTTTACATTTTTTCGAAATCAATTTTTGTCGTTAATTTTCATTCTTTTCCGAAGAAAGGCGGTGAACATTGGAGGATACGGGTCGCAAGAGTCTTCAGCTTCACTCAATTGATCCGAGTCTTTTCACCACGAGACAAATTGCTCCCGGAAGACAATTGGAGTTGACGAAAAAGGTAATTTTAGTTTTTGCTTAATTTTCGTTCCACTCTGAGATTTCTGGCTTTTTGGATTCCAAAGATTTTTCTTTCTCTCTCTCTCTCCCCCTCTCAGAAAACAGTTGTTCCCAGATTTGGAGAAAGATTCGTTGACTTTGGGCTGCTTGTCGAGCCGAAACGTTACGGTTATATAATTATTTCCTTTTGCGGTTTGCTTCAGCGTATCCAGGTCGTCGCACAAGTTACAGCGATGGAGTTAGTCTGGATGTTTCAAAGCAAGTGGCAGTGTGTGTTGTGGGTCACGGGGTGGGGTCCGAGGACGATACGAGAGGTCAGAAACACGTCTTTCGCCACGACCAACTCCTATGACCCAACGAGAAGTCAGATTAGCAGAGCTTCCAAGAGGAGTTTCGTGTGTCAGGATGATCGTCAGCAACCCGAGTTGCCCACAACTTTTTACCTAAAACTAAAGTGTCTGCTATTCCCGGATGTCGCTGGAGAAAAAACCGCGGAATTGCTCGAGTGCTGTTCCAGGGAAATGAAAATAAAAAGAGACAAATAGCAGGTACTTTTTTTTTGTTAGCTCGTTGGGAGCTTAAAAAAATACAAACTACTTTCAACAAACTTCCAGAATAAATTCAACGAATTAAAAGGAAATTTAGAGCAAACGGTAAACGCGTTATTCCTTTACGAGGTAAAAAACAATCGATTATACGAAAATTCTAAAAAATTCACCAACCAAACGATATTTATTAAATTATTGAGAAAAAAAATGGTCGCAATATTCCATCGATTATCGTTGGAAGCCTCAAACTTGAAAAAACTAGCATTTCGTAAAACGCTTTCAAAGTTTGCATGCTAAACTTTCAGTTTATCCGGAGAATTGATTTTCCCCGATCGTACCTAACGATGCCTTAACGTTTCATGGAGAAAAAAACGATATTTTAAAAGTTCTAAAGGGATTTACCTCCGAAGTACGCTTATCCACACAATTTCACTTTGCTATCGTTCGAGCAAAACCAGATCTTCCTTTTTGATGCATTCAATCGATTTTTTGTTCAATGAAATAGCCGAAAAAAAAGATTGCGAATCGTAGAATTGAAAATGATCGATGTCACGTTTCCAGATGGTATGCACGTAATCGACGAGGAGATGTGCCTGAGAAGTGAACATCGAAACGATTGGATCTTTGACAAAGCTGAATGTCGATTGGAGGATTGAAGAAATTAATGATAACCGGAAGCGGAGGATTAAGGTAAGTACGATTTGGAGTTGAATCGTCGGTCGAAGCGAAGGGGTACTTGCGCTTATTTTGGCTGATTCCAATTCGGGCGACTGCTGACACAAAGTTACTTAGGAAACGTGCTCTCTGAGGTGGAAGAGAGGGTGGTTTATACTTGGTAGTTGATGGTCGCCAGAGTCAGAAAGGAGGAAGGAGAATTAGGGTGGACGGGGAGGGTGGAGGAAGACGAGAAGGAAGTGGCAGGGGTTGGGGGGAGAAAAGGAGGCGAAGGAAGAGGGTTAGGAGGCAGGGAGGGAGGGCAAAGTATGGCGGTGGTGGGTTATGGTTCCCTTTCCAACCGAATGTGCGGTCCGTGGTGCGGTTTTAGAGCTTGGCAAAGTCCCTCATACCGGGAGGGTTGGATGTTGCGCGAGACGAAGACTCCCGATGCCCGACGGAACCGAGCGACCGAACATCGAGATCTGCGCTTTGAAAGAGGCCAGTCTCTCGTTGGCGGTCCTTGTGCGAGGTCGGAACTTTATTGAGGGTGAATCAAAGGGTGCATTATCGTAAACGAGAGCCTTGCTCCAATTTTTTTATTCTTTTATTTTCCCTTTATCTCGTGTGGAAATATTTTTATTTTTATTTTTATTATATTTCATTGAACAAAGTGTTGCATAAAAAAATCGAGAGGAAGAATATTTAACGGAGCTTGCCGCGATGCCGACCGTCGTCGCGAGGCAATGCTCTTACAACAAGTTTACTATTAAATCGAGTGGTGCTCGTCGCTCATCGACGCGCAACTTTTCCTACCACGTGGACTCGCTCCTCGTGCTCTTCAATATCCTCCTCGTACTCACGCCCAGTAAGTCACAACTTTCTTCGATTATTCATACTCATTCCAGTCCGCTTCATTATTATTTCCTATCGAACGCGATTCTGAGTTTAAATAACGTCTAACGGGACCGTTACAATTTTTAGAACGTTGAGAGTTCAGCCGATCGATTTGCCGGTTAACCACGTGGGGCACCATCATCGATTAGCCAGACGTCCAAAAATAATTTCGGTCCCACTGAATTTTTCATCAGACCTTTCCCCCAAAGCTTTCTCTAAACTCCAATCGTCCTTCGTATTTTTATGACCCATTTTCTCCTTCGCAATTAAAACTCCAATTCCCAATCCAATTGGTTGACAGTCTCCGAATCTTTCACTCATACTTTTCGTTCCAAGGATTTCGATTTCTTTAAATTCCTCATCAACAATCGAATGGTCCAACTATAAAAAAACGCTGACGACAAAACCAAATTCCAATCATTTTGAAAAAAAAAAACAGGATCAACTTATTCGGGACGAACTTTATGATTTTTTTCTGTAAATCCGATTCTTCAGTTTAACATTAAACCTCATTTCCGTCTATTCAAGGGAATGTCCATGAATTTCCATATTTATTCATTATCCACTTCAGTTCGACAACGCATTCTCCCAATATTTTCATTTCACGATTAAGCAAAAAGTTGAGTCTCGTTATTCGTTCATTTACTAGTCGAATTACTTTAAATAAATAAAAAAAACTTTAAATGTGTCGGTTAACCAAACTTTTGCAATTTGAATTTCCTCGAAAGTTGGTGGAATACGAAAAATAAAAATGAAAAAACAAATTTACTCTTTTGGTAATATATTAATATTAATATCGATGGGTGGACTCTCAACTTCGTGTTGATTTTCGCACAACGTTATAAGTATAGCGGGCGATGTTATGTATGGTAGAAATTTTCCTCGGTTGCGAACGGCTCGTAAGCAGAGAGTGCAAAGTTAACTCTCAATTGAACTTTTAAATAGGGTAGATGAGTTGGGGGGAGGGTTGGAGGATGTTACTGGGAACTCGTACTCCGCGAAACAACTGGCTGTGTATCCATTAATACAATTGTCTTTGGTGCCCGAAGGCTTTTACCCAGATATCTGTGTGTACGAATAAGCTCGTATCGTTTGAACGACGTTACTGTTTGTCCAATGGTATTATCGAAAACTTCACCACGAAAATTCGGAGAGTTCTGCAGCAGGATATTGGATTTTTGTAATTAAAAAAATAACGAAATATTGTGGACTTGTCGTTTGAAAAAAAAGGGTTTCGTGTAAACAGAGTCTAATTAATTGGCGGTCATTTTGTGCAGCGGATAAAATGTTTGTCTAGGTGTGTACGTTTTGTTTCTCTCGATGGAAAGTCGTTGAAAATACCAATCTGAATATAAAAGTTTTCTGCGAAATATATAATTGAAAGGGGGATACAAGGAGATTTGGATTTTTTTCGAGAGAACAATTGCGAACTCGGTGTAACGGGCACACCGCGTAAAATCCTTGGTAGCACTGGAGAAACTAATTAAAACTGGCGCTCGAGACAACCAGCCATTAATGAGAGGGCCGGAAAGTCTTGTAGATATATGTATACAAACACGTGTATGTGCATTTTTACTCTTCACTGTTTTCTCGTCAGTTTTTGCCGACGGTTCTTCATTCTTTTTTCCACTTCTTTTCTTTATTATTTTTTAGTCTCTCTTGCTCACTCTCTCTCTGTCTTTCTCGTCGTGCAACAACAACGGATTCAGTTCGGATTGTTACACTTGGCTACTTCCTCCAGTAAAGAGGGAGAGAGAGAGAGAGAAAGAAAAGCAGCGACGTCCCATCCACGCGACATTCTTTTGCCTCCATTTTTCTTTATATCCTCCGTTTTTTTTCTTTTGTTAATTCAGGTGCTCAAGATTATGCACTGCATGAAAACGAGCCAAATTGTCCTGCTGTGCTGCAGAATTCAGATATATGCCACGGAGGATTATATCCGGATATGAGAAATTAATACGTCCCTCGAATATATCGCGCATGCACAAAGGCCATTGTGATTCGTATCACAGTGCATTAGTAATATCACGTAGAGAGATAGCCCATTGTGACGTACGTAATTCTCTATCGAGAATTCTGTGCCCACGTATATGACAGTGCGAACCGATAAATGATCCTTTTCGACATCCTATTCCACTTGCTTTTCAAATATGGAAAAAAAAGTACGTGTCCATCATTCGGATCTCGTGGCTTTTGATCAACTTCTATGACTCCGAACATGCGAAGCAATGAGAACGTGATGGGCGAGATGGATGCGAGGGTTTCATTTAAAAATGTGATTCGTGAAGACTGCGAGAGTTTGGCTTGAGAATAAATTGGGTCTGTATGACCTAGAGAAGGTTTTGTCGACACTTTTTTCAATATAAAGCGTAAAAATGGCAAATTCTTCTAATCGTCTGTGAGCTTCCTGGCAATGAAACAATGAAATCATATTTTTTTCTTGATGTTGGAAAATCGTAACCGAGAAACTTTGACCCGCTTGAAAATTACCGTCCCGTTCAGGAAGTTCGACATTAATCACTGACTCGGATAAAGTGAGCTTAGGGGATAAAGCTCATTGAAAAATGTAGCGAGTCCAGAATTGATGTCCCAATCGTTTAAAATAGCTTGAAGCTTCCTGAGATGGACCGGAGGTTAACCGGAGTTCGGAGAGAGCTTTTCCATTCGATAACTGATGGAGGACCGAAGCAAAGTTATCCAATATACACGCTCCGTTTGTCCGTGCTTTGTAACTGACGGGAGCGACCGAAACACGCGTAAAAAACAAGAGTATCAGTTTCTCTTTTTCACTGTAAATTTTCTTTCGATTTCGTTGTTTTTCATCCCATCACTCTGCGATCTTTCCTCTCGCTCGTTTTTCGGGGTTTCCTATTTTTTCGCGATTCCCGACATGCCTACTCGTCGAAACAACGCTCCGAACAATCTCTACTCTCTCCGGCTTGGCTGATATGATGGGAAGTAGGGGTAGGTGATTGTAATACGTATAGTGGATGGTTTGTCTAGTCCCTAGTTGACTAGGAACCGGCTGAGGGCAACGTAACCGTGTAATAACCGTATATACAATGGCTTTCTCCCACGTAGATCCTACATCATGTATATACACCATTCCTGTATGCGTGTAACTAAACGTGCCGCCTGTTATTAGTTCTATATGTGCGAGGCTACAGGTAGTCGCAAAAGTAATCGCCTCGGAGTTTGTAGACGAAGAGAATATTATATTAAAAAATTACCATGCCACCATATTCGCCTGGTACTACACTAAAAATTAAATTTTGTCAAAAAAACGTCGATAGTTCGAGACGGTAAACTAAATTTTTTTCGATAATTTCAAAATTTTGACAATTATTTTTTTATTTCGAATGGAACAGTAAGCAAAATTTACGATTGAATTGACTCGAATTTGCTTTTCGTCGAAGCAGGGCTTTCTAGAATATTTTTTGCTGCAATGACAAAATTTTTGTGATTTTTCGAGAAAAAACGTTTTGTCGAACTTATCGCACGAAATATCGATCTTTTTCATAAACAAAATTTGTTTCCAGTGCATATTGTGCTTCTGAGAAATTTAGGAAAGAAAGAGAGAGATTTTGGGATTTTTCGCTCGATTGCCGATGAAAAATTATTATGTATTTGCTCAAATTTCTCAGAGCGACGATATGGTACTAGGGAACTATCGTGGAATAGTAATTTTTGATATTATTTTCTCTCCAGGATAATAAATGGCACTCAATTGTGTTGACGAAGATTCTTGGGCATCCGTTGCCTACGAATCGTCATTGCTAATCCATTTATCTCAAGTTTCCCGCCAGTCAATACAGTCGTAGAGATTACGAGGAGAAATGGCGAGTACGAAGAGATTTACGAATTCTCGATGCTGGACGAGAATCGGCTCGAATTATTGAGAAGTTGAGATTCGCGGGGCTTGATCGAGATTGATTCGCGATGTTTAGGGCAATTTCCAACTTTTGGGACACACCGTACACAGTACGTCGTGAGACGGAGGTTCGTAGGTAGGAGGCTAGCGGATCCAAGGGAACTCGCAACTGCATGAAGCCGCAGGCTAGTGTGTGCTGATGCTGAGAGCAGCAGCAGCAGCAGCAGCAATGCACCCCACCGCTGAATCCAGTGGAATCGTGGCCGCGGCGTTGCTCGCCCTGCCCACGTCTAGGCCGGTTTATCCTTATCGGAAGCTTCCGGGCAACATAAATCAACGTGTTTACTCGGCAGGTGGTAGGTCGGGAATTCGCTCTTCTCTCTTGCTCCCTTAACATACTACGCTCTACTCTATACACAGTCAGGCTTAACAGGGTTCCAGCTACAGCCAGTATAATAGGTGTATACATGCTGACCTGTGTTCGTAGATGGAAAGAGCGTTTCGATGGCGTAACCCTTCCTCCATGTTGAAACCCCTTCTCTCCCTTTCTCTTCTTCCACGTGTTTCCACAAACTCACGGCTAATAATGAGCACTCCGGATCTCTCCGACCCCGGGGTTGCACACTGACCATAGTGGCTATTCAACGCCTGAACGGTATTCGACCACGATCGCTTGCCCACCGGCGGCGCTCCGCCACACTAGCCACCAACCCCCAAGCGCCACTCTCATTCCCACAAGCTTTGTACATACATGCATGTATTATATACATACGACCATATCCAGATCTATACGTGTTACGTATTATCTCTGTATTTTACTTTGAACGAGCATGGATCGACTTGCCTGTCTCCAGGAACCCCCGAACCTTTGGGGAATCCACTCCGTCGATTACTCGAGCTCATGGCGTAAGACGGTGCGATGTGTATTACCCATTCAATCGTTGTTGGCGCAATCTCTATCCTATTCACATTCGTATCCCGTAATTCTCACTTTCGAGCAGTCAGTTACAAGGCACTCAATGCACGAGGGAATTCTTCGCTGCCCGGGTGTAAAAGTCAACAATTATTTGCTGACAACAGTTTCAATTTGTTATTTTTGTTTGTCGTGGTATTTGTTCAACTTGCACCGAATTTCGAGCCGAAAAGAGCAACGAATTGATTCTCGAATTATCAATAAAATATGCTGCTCGATGATGTAATTAAAAATAATTGATCGTACTTCTGATTTCTACGAAATCGTGTTGCACTTTGACGGACACAATTTGGTCAGAATTCTGATACAAGTTTAACGGCTAAAGCTATATGATGGAAATACTCAGGACCGAGGCGATAGGTCTCTGCGAGCTTCTCGTGGATAGTTCTCGTCGCCAATGGAGAAATCAATTTCCTGCGAATCGATCGAGTTGTGGTCATAGGAGACATATTGCTTTTTATATGAAACACGTTGGTACATATAAATCTATAGCTATAAAGAGTCCAGCATCGAGTCTTTGGCGACTGCGGGGTTAAAAGGGATCGAAGAGAAGATATTTCTTATATTTTTTCGCGTGTGTACGCAATCCCGAAGCAGGATTCTCAGGCAACTTGAAAGTTTCTCTTGGGCAGATAGCCTCGATATAAGTTGGACGTTTCTCAAGGATTCTCGCGACGACATCGAACCAGCAGCTTTTTGACGAAAGCTTATTTATATATTTATATTCTCTCTGCTTTATCGTGGGCATTGGTTTTGATAGGCAATTTCCGGGATGATCGATAGAGCCCACGAGTGACCGTCAATAATTCGCAGCATTACGAGCTTGATGGGATGCTGATTATTTTTTTATCCATTCCCAAATGTCAAATTAATTGCTGCTAGGGAAGAAGGGTTGGGGCAATGTTTCAAAGGTTATCCAACGTGATGTATGACTGGGAAATGTTGAATCACGGGGTGCGTCCGAGATATGAAAATATTTCCCCCGAGCTTTTCCGATATAACCGAAAAGCGAACGCTTTGAAATTAGCGACTCCCTGATATGAAACGCGGTGGGTTCCGCGTCAATTGGCTCGGATATATAAGCGCGCGTATCCGGTGGGAGATGCAAGTATAAAAAAAAAAGGAAGAAATATTCACCCATCGGCACTCAACCCTCTTTCCCCCTCCCCGCTATCCACGCGCACTCCCTCGCTCTTTCCCTCTCGCTCCCACTCAATTTGTCTTCCATTAATCGGGAAAGAACACAAAAGCTGCTGTGCATGGCCGCCTGTTGATTTTACTCTTTATATGTGTATATATAAATCCATATACATACAAATACATGGATGCATGTATCTCTGCATCGCCAGCTACACTTTCCCAGCCATATACCAACATGTGTATGTACACATTGATGATATGTACTATTTATATAGATATATATAGAATCGGGGGTAATACGTATTCACTGTGGCCAGGCATATGTGCGTTTTCACCGCGTTTCACTCGCGGTTTATTGGAGAGCGGATGAATCGACGTTGGAAACTTAATAAAAATGCAATTTACCGGATATATCATTGTAAGAGCTTTTCCTCGTTTCTCTTTTGCCTCTCGTTTTGTTTTGTTTTTTTGTTTGTTTTTTTTTCCCTTCTTTCAAAAGCTATGGGGAATATAATTCTCTTTGTTAATGAAGAAAACGAGGCTTCGTTTATCGTACGCGTTCAAAATTACAAGCCCATTATGCACGTGCAAATTGGCAATGGAGGAAATTTCATAATGTGAACGGGTTTCGGGCGAACCCGATATAACTAGGATTTATACGGAATTGAATGTGACAAAGCCGGACAAAGCTTGGTTCGTTGGTTTTGTAGAGTCGCGCAACGTTTTATAAAACACGCATTATTTTTTATCGTCAATCAAGTGGAATTGGTTGATCTAACTCAACGGGTCTTTACGCTTAGTTTCCAACGAGCAATTACACGGTTTTTAATTACACGAGCGCTCGAGCGAGTTAGGATTAATTATTGGTCCAACTGCTTCTCGGTAAGAAGCGAAAAATAAATGAAAAAATAAGCAAAGCTCTTATATCAATTCTCCAATTACTCTTTCCCATTAATCTTTTGCTCCCTCTTCAGCAGCAGTCTCTTCTTCTCCCTCCTCGTCCTCCTTGCCACTCTTTACCTTTTCTTTCTGTGCCGTTTTTTTGTGTATCCATTAACTTCTATTTTCCCTTATGCTTCGAGTATATACGAGACGGAGAATGAGAGGAGAACGAGCGAGAGGGACACCAAAGCCCAGGAGTGCAGCAGCCAGAGCTATGCCCATTACCTGCTGGGATATAGCTCCGCAAAATCAAGAACCTTAACTCTCGTGGCCCAGGCTTCGGCGCTGGTCAGAGACCCCGACGCTACTACATTGCAAAGCCTTTTCTCTCTCCTCTTCCACTACTCACTTACTCACCGTCTCTCCGTGCCAGAGACGCCGTTCCAACTCGTACATCTCTTTCTCTTTATTTCTTTTCTTTTTCTCATTTCAAAGCCTCCTCAGCGCACCGCACATTCGTCTAGCGCGCGGTGTTCATTTCTCCGTATCGTATATATTCTTATATACAATATATATGTATTTGAGTGTAGAAAAAAATCATTCATACAGATATACCAAAGTATATAGATGCAACGGAGTGGGCCGCATGCTAGTGCTGCCGCTTTGAGCGCTTTTTTTGAGGGTGCACTTTTCCACCGTCTTCTAAAATTCGCATCGAAAAAAACTGAGCCCCTGCTGTTTTTCTCCCGTTCTCCCAGCCGCCACGCGTTTTACTTAGTCAGAAAAAATCTCGGACCTTTATGAACAAAAATTCACGGATATAACGGGTTATGCAATTCATGAAGGTACATTTTTCAAAGGTTTGCTCTTTTGTACGAACGTTTGGAAAGAATAGCCCCGACGTAAAAGCAACGAAATAATTATAATAACCAGCTCTGTGTTTTTTTTTCCACCATTCTCCTCTGCTTTTTCATTTCATCATTATTGTCTTCGATGCAATTATTTCATTCGCGTTTTGCGTACTCTTCGACTTTTGAAGTTCGAATTGTCGTTTTTCTATGCAGGCATCTCAAACGACTTG
>JBAJMU010000004.1:7443647-7541090 GCA_037952995.1 Hyposoter didymator
CCCCCTCATTTTCCTCTTGTCTCGCACACGCTTTTTACCATCCCACTGTTTACTCCGCTTCTTCGCTTCGGAATAATTAAAGTTTTGTAATCCGGATGGTCAATGGCGAACAGATGAATCCTCACTGACGCTTTTTGCTTCGATATAAAACTATTTTCTTCTTAATTAGATCTTCGGGACAGCAGCTCAGCCCCTTAAAGCAAAGGGACTCTCTGCTCAGCTCTCTGTATCCATCCCCATCATTATATAAACTTGTCTCCGGTGTCCACCCTTTACAATTTTCATCTCGAGCCAGCGTACCGTCCTATGAATATTGTATATGTATATATGTCCGTTTAAGAACGCGCAAACGCGCTAAACCAACGGCATTGTTTGCTCTCGCTCTTTGGACCATAAGGACCATCTTATTAATACCGACCCTTTCCTCCTTCGTCGCGATAAGTACTTGCTCGTATATTTACATGCTCCTTGCACTCAACAGGAAATTGGCGTGGTCAGGCTTATAATTCCCTCTGCTCATTACACTCGAGAAATATGAACGATTTCGTGCCAAATCGCCTTGTTCTCCGAAATGTATGATCCGAAGTTTCGAGTCGTTATTTCGAGGCACAGAAATTCTCCGCCCGTAAAGAACTATTTTCCAGAAAATTGACCAACTAATCGTTCGATTTTTCGTGGCTCAGCCACTCCGCGGTTTCCCAATGGCTATTCACCGGTTATCAATGACACTCCAGTCAGCCTTTGAAAAGGAAAATTTCTATTATGAAAACATACCTCAAAACGACCAGGATACATCCTTAACGAACATCATACAATTTGTGCTTTGTTTACGATGCTGAACCATAGACCAAAGTTCATGAAACTCCATACGAGCAGCAAAAGCTTCGGATTCACCGGTTCTGTTCTGGAGGTAAACAATCGCATGGTCCACGCTCTCTCGCGGCTGAAAGCTTCATTTTGAATAACGGTTAACGTCGCGTGTACTAGAACAACTGTGGTCCGACGATTCTATTGTTTGGAGATCGGACATTACGAGAGTCTAGTACGTTTCTCACAAAGGAGAGAAACTAAGAGACGGACCATGCGACGCTAACGATGCTAATGCAAACGACGAAAAACATAAGAAGTTAATCAATTTAACATGCAAATGTTTCCGCTTCTTCTTCCAACAACTGTCAACAAATATTATTCGTAAAACAATTTCAAGGATATTCAAGATTATTCCTCAAATATTTCCGCATTTATTAAAAAGCACAACTCATTTGCTATTCCGAACCGACGTAAGCAGCACTTGAATATTACAACAGAGGTCCATGTTTCGTTTTTTTCGTTGCATACACTTTGCAGTGGGTTCTTTGCTCTCGTGTCTCTCAGAAAACAAGTAGAACGTCCGTTTGCAAGGAAATTGTGTCTCTCGTCTTTTCCCAGTTCGTTGTCGTTCAGATGTCTCTATATATTTGGAACAACTGCGCTGCGATAATGCACAGAAGGAATACAGTAGAGAGAAAGAGGCAAAAATGGAGAGGAACAAACCAGGAGACCG
Organism: Hyposoter didymator; assembly: GCA_037952995.1. Lineage (NCBI taxonomy): Eukaryota > Metazoa > Arthropoda > Insecta > Hymenoptera > Ichneumonidae > Hyposoter > Hyposoter didymator. The sequence continues at coordinate 7,445,191 of JBAJMU010000004.1, forward strand.
AGGGGACGAACAGAGTAAAAAAGGGGGAAGGGGAATGGGAGCTAGAGGGAAAACAGGTAGGTTTGTCTTTCTCCGGGAAAGTGGGCACCTGCATAGCTGCGATATATGCAACACACCATCGTCGAAACGTTATTTAATTATTCATGATTGTCGAGAAAGAAAACACCGCATTCGTATAACCCGAACCCACCCATTCAACTTTTCCTCATAGAACAACGAGCTGAACTTTTCCTATTTTTTTTTTTTTCATCAACCTCGACGTGGTGGTGGAGAGCGAGAAACGGAATTTAGCATGATTAAAATGTTCACGAGAGCGCGAATAAAAATTGTCCTCCATAAAAATACACACATTTCTGAATATTTCGTTGTGTGTGAACGAACACATACAGACATATCTGAATCGTGTATTGTACGAAGCCCACGCGAGAGATAGCGAGAATGAAAATCGAGAAAAAAAACAATTCCTGCAAGACTTCGCCCTTTATAAATACACGCGGTTTAGACAATCGTTCAACTTTCGTCTATTTGTCGAGCTTTCATTTCCCGTCTTCGCCACCATTCCACTATCCGGAATGATTTTCGTTCTGCTGTCCTGATGAGAGAGAACAAAAATTCTACTTCGAGAAAACCGTCAACGTTTTTTATTTTTCAAGGCAGTACATTTTCAAGATCTGTGCCAGGCATTTGTGTGTGTTGTCAGAGTATAGGCTATGCTATATTCTACGGAATCTTCTTCTTGAGTTCTATTTCATTCTTCACAGTTCTCCAACTCCATTCTGCACACTTTATTTTCTCATATATCCGCACAAACACGAGCTCTCACACATCCACACCACACATGCATGTATATTATATAATAGAGGAAGATATGTGTAGCCGTTTATACTCGTGCTCCGGTATTAAGACCCGGTGAGCTCTTTACGAGAAGGTGAACTCCGTGGCGTGCAGCTGTCAGTAGCAGCATTTATTGTTAGTTAAACGTAGAGGTTGGCTGCATGGTTTTGCTAGCAACACACACACACACAAACACACACACATAGACACACACATACCCATGACCCATACACTCACATACACGCGAGTGTATAGAACGTGCTGAGAAACAAAAGGACGTAACTTGCCGAGGTGCAAACTCGCATTCTCCCACATTAACGCCTGTTTGTTTCGAGAGAGTTATTACATCCATGTATAAAGCGCATGTAACATTAACAACGGAGCATATAGCGCAGTGGCCGTTTATATGCTTACACACGTATACGTTGTGCAATGAGAGCGAGAGGAAGATAAAACGCAGCATGTGAACTTCAGGGGATGAAGGGAGAAAAGACGAGGAGCGGATGGAATAGCAGTACGAATTTAGAAAGCCTCCGAGCATTCTGCAGCACGGGTCACCGTCGTCAGAGAACAATACAACCCTAACACCCCACCGTCTCAACCCCTTGAGGCCCCACCGTAAAACTTGCCCCTTACTGATACACTGCCATTCTGACTTTCGTTGCACGTACGCTCCTCTAGTCTTGCTGGAATATATTTATATATATAGGACATTTGAGGTCAACTCTAGCGACGAGTTTTTGAAAAAAGACAAAAATTTGACGAGCAAGCATGTTTTCATTTGTATCGTTGTTTTTGATAACTCCGGGAGGTTGGGAAAGCACAAGGAAAACCTTGATTCGGTCGTTTTTGACAGATCGCCAGAATAACGAATTTTTAAAAATAGACGTTCAGTTAGCCTCGAAAAACGTTCTATAAAAAGTCGCTGGGTCGTTGCTCGCCTTGTTTCTCTATTCTTCATTGCATTTTCTCATTCCTTGTTCTCGCGAGTTGGCGTTTTACGTTCTCTTCGTCTTATGGTGCACGGGAGAAGCTTTTTCACGCGGCCTACAACTCACAAGAATCGTAACTGCGAGCAGCAGCAGCAGCAGCAGCAGCCAAATCTCCAGTGCTTGTAAAACCCTCACCCTCTTTGTTACGTTTCCTTCTTCTTCTTCTTTGCTGCCTCTTTATAGAAAGAAAGGAAAGAGCAAGGCGATAGCGGCGCCACGGGTAGTGTATTTCCCTCGCGGGGTGTTCGCCAGCAGGCCACGGAAAAGAAATAATACGAAATAAAACATATATACCCCGTCTCGTATACGCGCGGGTGTTGATATTTATGGACACACTTACATAAGCGTCCGAAGCGAGAAACGGGAGTAATATACGTATACAAAAAAAGTGAGCCACGTGTGCGAAAAGCTCGGGAGTGTAAGAGACCGCAACAAGGGTTGTGATGGAGAAAGCTTGTGGTGTTTTGCCGCGGTCTCGTCCACAGACCGGGAAAACTGTACAGCTAAATTACATATAGCTGGCCTGCTCTTTTTTCATTTGGCATCTCCCACCCTCGGTAAAAAAGCTTGTGGCACAAATACGAAAAAATACTCGGGACTGTGGCCGTATGTGGAAAATATATATACTCTTCCCTCATAAGTCACGCCTTGGCCGAGAATATTTCTCGCCTGCGGGGTCAGGGGGAGATATAGCAAGGGACTCGAGCAAGACGAGCTTTCTTCTTTTAATCCATCCCGAAATTTCACACCATATACTCTTCTAGCGACCTCAGACGCGGCTTCATTATGAAAACTGTACGCTTGCCTAACCCGCGTATTTATATATAGAGATTGCTGTATACATATATATATGGAAACGGAATGGTTGAGCAGAGGGTGGCAAAAACGTTCTTCTCAGTCCATCTCAGCAACTTCGTATTCTTGTAGCTTAACGAGGCCGGGAATTATGGGAATGGCGGGAAATTGATGTTCAAGACGTTCGTGCTTGATGATGTTTCACCCAGAAAAAAAACTGGACATAAAAACACCTTTTTTTGGCCTTTTTCATAGCGAAAGGTCAACGTAGACGAAAGGAGACTCAGTTAGAGTTCATGAGTCAATCGAACAGACATACGTGAGGCTGTTGCTTAATGATGGACCAATGAAATCGTCGCTGACACACGTACCGACGATATTGTTACGGCAGAAACTATACAAAGAGCGAATACCATTTTTATAAGAGTAAAAAACGGAATTACTCGCGCGGGAGTGAATCAGAAGAAAAATAATAGTATTTCGCGGACTGCCGGACAAAAGGAGTGTATTGTCTTTTGACGTTGCGAAACCGAGGTAGTGATCCGTTTCATGGAATTTCTGACGACCGCGCAAAGCTCCCGCGGAGAACATTGAACGTATTCTTGTATCGCGCGAGTTCCTGTGGTGTTTGAGCAGGAGGATCTCCCGAGCTAAAGGAAGCGCGAAAGAGCGGCACATAGAGTATAGGAAAGGCAGATGAAAGGAAGAAAGGGGGTGGGGCCGAGAACACGTGGAAAATACGTGCACCAAGAGGCAAATAAATTCTGGTCATGCAACATAATGTGAGGTGGTAGGGGAGCGTCTAAATCTTCGTTAAGATGGCGTTCCCGCTGCGCATTGCGGGACAATGTGGGAAACGTGAACAATAAGAGAGGAAGAGATGGAGAGAAAGGCAGAGGGAAGGAAAAGAGGAAAAAGTGACGGAGGAAAAGAGAGAGACAGAGAGAAACAGGGAAAGGGAGGGGGCGGTGAGAAACGTTGGAAGAAATATATAGAGATACGCATACGAAAGCCCTCTGGCAAGTGGAGAGAAAAAGACAGGGGGCGGTTGTGTCACGAGACGTTTCTGCTGGCTGCTGGCTGGCTGGCTCTTTCTCGTTCGCTTTCTCTACCAACGCGGGCGGCTGTGCCAAGTAAAACTCAGCAAAGTATGGTGAAAAATGGCAAGACTTCGTCTCCACCACGTCAGCCCCTTTATCTTCTGGTGCATGATAACGTCGACGCAGCATTTTGCATGCTGGACCCGGCTAGGGCTCTTACTTCCGTTCCACGCCGCTCGTCTTCCACTATCTACTACAACCTAGACGCACGAGACTACACTCATATCTACGTACACACCGAATACACCTTAGCGAGGCTTTTCTATTCCTACTTCATCCCTACTCAATCCCTGGCTCTTCTTATTTCTCTCTTTCTCTCATCTTCCTCCTCCCTGTTACTCTGACCTTTACTCCGATATTATAACTCTCCCTCTGCTCCTTCTACTATCTTCCAGTTTCCTACATACTTCCGTAACCGTGTAACAGCGGTAACTTCCAAACTATATATACGAATTCTTATGCCCTAACCCGCCGAATCAATTACAGGATGCCGTGCCCCGTTCGAAAAGGCACGGACTCCGGAGTTACAATCCCTCTCATATACATATATCTTTAACTTTGCGGTACACAACTTGGGCGCAAGTATTTGCACACGCATTCACTTACCGAAGGATCGTCGCGTGTTTTCCAACTATTTTACACACATATACACACAAGTGCAACACTTGGGTAAGAGAAAACTTTTGTAGGATGGAACGTCAAGGATTGTGGTGCATGGTAGACGCTCCGTTGGTATGCCGATAGTCGAGCCGGAAGGGCGAGCAAGGGGAGGTCGATATTTCACGAGAATTGCGATATATTTATGGATTTTCTTTCACGACTTCGAAGGGATGCAGATGTAGATTTTTTTTAAATATCATACTCTGCCAATAAACGTTGCAGTTCGTTATAATTAATGCTCAAGAGCACATCCGTTGATCTTTCCGTGTTAACTGAATAAAATGGTGAGATAGTTCGGGGCTGGGGGAGAGAACGGGGAAGCAATCCGGTAAGTGTCCCCGGACGTCGGCAGGCCCGGTTATCGGTGTAGGGTGATTCGCGATTCGAAGGGTCGTGACGGAGAGACAGAGAGAGAGAGCAAAGTGAGGGAGGACGATAGAAAGAAGAAGAGGAAGCGGAAGAAAATTGGAAAGGTTTGAGCCCCGATACTGCGGCAGATAACAAGAGAGCAAAGTTGGAGAAAGAAAGAAAACGAGAGAGAGAGAGGGAGAGAGAGAGAGAGAGAGAGAATCGTCCGAGCAAACAGACTGTTTGCGAAATTCGATTCCAGGCTGTGTGGGATCGAGAGGATATATAAAGGTTTCTCGCAATCTGTATATAGAGAGTGGAAGACTGAAAATTACGGGGTGTACTGGATCATGCAGGGGTGGGAATGGCAAAAAGAGGAGCGAAGCTGTAGGAAGGAAAGCGGTCCGATGTAGAAGCCACAGCAATAAAGAGCAAACGGAACTTGCGGGATCGGCACTAATTGCGAGCGCCAATGAAGAAAAAAAATGACCGACCAAGTAAAAAAACGGAGAGTTACAACGTTGAAAATAAAGCGAAACACAAGTGAGAGAGAGAGAGAGAGAAAGATCGTCCAACAAAACTTGATGCACCAGTAGTTTACGAACACGAAGAAAATTAAACAAACACAGACAAGTTGGAAATTAAACGTCGAGCAAGCGAATCTCAGGTTATTCGGTAACTTCGTTAAAACCGCCGACCCGCGTCACCCGACTCCAAAGAAGTTGACGTAACACAAAAAAGCTTCAAACAGAAAGCTATATCGAAGGAATGTAGTACGTAGTGAAAGTCGTAAGTAGTTTCGAAAGCTCTTTAATCTGCACGAGTGGACGTTGGCAAATCTTGAACTTAGAAGTCGATTGATCGAACCAGTAGGATATCCCCTTAAGCCCGCTCCCGTGTCTTTTTACTGCTGCACAACTATACAAACGCCATCTATCTACTCGCATATACAAAGGTTACATGTGCGTATAACACACAGCCTGGGGAATTGGCGAGCAAAGGAGAAAAAAAGAGACTGTGTACGTGTAGGGTAGAAAATGATCTTTCCGCATGTGAGCTTCTGTTGTCGTGTTCTATTAAAAATCTCGTTACACGGGTTGAACGCGCTCACTGTATCATGAGAACGAGGGAAACACACATAGACCAGAGAGCCAGAAAACATGAAGCAAACGTTGAATGTCGTGTGTACGTGTATCTACATATAGATATCGATATATATATATGTATATCGTCTCTCTCTCTCTCTCTCTCTCTCGTATTCTGAGGATATATATGTAGCGATCTTTATACATACAGATATATCGGTATCCACGAGCAGGTATATATACAGATAACGTGAAGGCATTGAATGCGGTGGTGGTGGCGGTGTCACGCATTAGGAGGTCGCCCTCCTTGTTCTGCGGCCACCAACCCCTCCAGGGTCTCTCGTCGTACGTTTCAATTTGTCCTCCAGCCTCTGATGTAACCGCGCCGGTCTCATTAGTCGACAGGGTAGAGGAGAGAGCAGCTATAGCCCGAGCATTTGTAGTAGTGATGCTCTAATAGTGGTGGTAGTAATAGGTACAGGGAAATATACTCTTGTATACAAGGGACGAAGGAAGAAACTACGACGACGACGACGATGGTCTCTGGTGGACTCTCTCCATCCCGTTACATGCGCCCGAAGTCTTTTTCTCTTCACAATCAACTTTACTCTGGTAGCTGTCTTGTTATATATATACGAGATAGCTTCTGGGTATGGTGTGTGTGTGTGTGTGTATAAGTTATGTGTGTATGTGTGTGTATAGAGGGAGAAGTTTCTTTCGCACTGTTCTTCTAAGCGCTCCTTCGTCACTATGAACTCGGAGATATTATCGTTCGACGTGATCGTAGAAAAAAATTGGCAGAATATAGTAATGAGCCGAGGGCAACGTTTAATTATTTCTCTCTGTCCCCTTTATGATTTTTTCCTTGGAAATATAATAATCTTGCTTTTCATTATCTGCTCATTCTTTAAACTCGCGCCGAGCATAAATTAGACTTATTTAAATAATGAAATTCAATTCTTCGTATTTGAGGATCGAAATGGGTCAAGCTTTTGATGAGATATACGTGATGACGCGTATATTACTCTCTGTATGCTAAAGCGAGCGTGTCGAAAAATATTGACGGAGAGATTTTTATCCGAAAGTTAATTATGTGGATACGTTGTTTTCTCTGAATAAACAAGGAGGAAAAACATTTTGCCGCACGGGATTTCGTCTCTGTTTTCCGGAAATGAAAATCAAAACTGTGCATGATGGCTGAGCGATATTGTATATTTCTACTGATGCGGTAGACACAAACCCGCTCACGTTCACAAACCATCGACCTCCTCCCTTCCTCTCACTCTATTCCCCTTTATCTCGTTTTGCGTTATATAAGCAATTAAACGTGTAATTATACGAGACGACAGTCCAGCCTCCGTGTACAAATCCACAAATTCATTCAACACTGACCACAAACCGAATCACTGTCAACCAGAACTATATACCTGTGTAAACCCCATTGGCCCACTCTGTATATGAGAACAGGCGAGAGAAAGGGGCTTAAACGACACATACCGACCCAGAACATAACGAAATATTGAAACCCGTCACGTGCTGTCACATCCTATGGCTCTTGCGATCGTGAGCTCACTCTATATACGCATCTCTACCGTACAGGCGAATTCGAGCCGAAATAATCGAGCTCACGATTCTCTATCTTTTCCCTTTGAATCTAGAAATTTACAGGCCATTTTTCAGAATTTCCAAATTCCACATTATACAGACGAAAAAGCCAGCTCATGAGACAAGTTGGAAAATTTATTTCATTTGACCAAATTTTCGTTAAATCAGCTTTACAGTTTTTTCTTTTTTTTTGCCTGTGTAATCAGCCAGAGGCTTCAATAACCTGCTAGAATAGTAAAAGAGCTGGAAATTTTTTTGTACCAACAGAAATATAAAAAATAAAATAGAGAATAGAATGGGTGGAAGGAAAAAACGGAAGAGACTGCACAGAACGATCGGGGGCTGTTTCACGGTACATAAACCTGGTTCACCTGACTCGGGGCGGACGAGCGAGAGCAGATGCTTGTGACAGACAAGAAACACGATGTTCCAGCGAGATCTCGAGGTATAATGGTCCAGACGTGTATATATACATATAAATAGAGAAATAGGGTGAACCTGATGCTGCACACCGCATGCAGCTTCATGCTATATCAGAGCCCTTCTCTGCCAGCATTGCTAGCGTTGATACAGCCGAGCTCTCCAAGTGGAGATGCGTGAACGAGATACGAGCGCATAAAAGACACGCGGCGCGGTAGAGGCTCCTCGTGGCTTCGCGTGTGTATGTTACACCGCGAAATCTCTCGCTTTACAAACTTTAAAACGTAATTGAACGTCACCGAGCAACTTTGGCTTGAATAACCTTCAATAGAATTCTCTACTCCAGCCCAATTACGGCTAAATAAGCCGAATGTATACCGCACCGGATGCTTCTAAATATTTTTCGTTTAATCTTCTCGCACGACTAAATTACCAGCCAGTTAAATACTTGATGGAACTTTTTCGTTTCCCGAATTCCATCTGCTCGTGATAAAAACACGATGAACCGATTGATAATAAATTAACTTGCATTTCCAGAAATCTGAAAATTGTCGTGTAACGAATATCGACGCGAATAATGCATCAGGTTTTGTGAATTATTCGTTGGACGAAACTCCCGACAAATGCAACATTTTGCGTAAATTTTCAATGGGCTTCGAGGAATTATTAACTGTTGTGTCGAGAGCTTAAAAAGAGAAAAAGAGACAGAACGAGACAGAGAAGCGGGGAGGCGAAGGTCGAATGTCGTAATGTGCTTGCGTATAGAGATCTGGTTGGTGTAGAGTCTGTAAAATAGTACATCGAAGGTCGAACCAGATCGGTCAATCAGTCACGTGTTAATGGAAACGAGTATTTCAATTTGCTTTCTCTCTCTCCTCTCGCTTTTTACACGTGTATGTACAAATATATGTGTGCGTGTGTAGCATGCAGAAAAAGAGTAACACAAGCCCGTATAGCTTGTGGTGTTGTGCTACCTGTGTTGATGCTACGGGTGGATGGAAGGAGATGATGGTACAAGAGGCAGAATAACGATGGTAGCGGATAGTGATGATGGTCCACGGCATACAGACGGTCGATTTTACACGAACAACGTACAATCTCTATGCATGAGTTTCACTGTAACGCTACAGCTTCCTAAGTACACAGAATACGTATTTGCATTTCGGTCTTTGTACCGATGCCATGTGTCCCTGTTCCTCTTTCCTGATCTCTCCCCTCGCTGTGTTGCTCTTTCAGATATAGCAAGGGTTTGGCTCGTGAGCTGCGAGAGCAACAGAGAGAGAGTGAGTGAGAGAGAGTGGAATGCGACGATGAAGAGAATGAGAAAGAGAGAAAGAGCTAGCGAGAATTGAGAAGGACTCCGCCCTCTCAGAGGCACATTGGATCCTACTTCCAGTAGCGTGCAAACCGCACTGCGGTTCTTCGACCAGCAGACACAGACTCTCGTTCTCTCGCCTCCTTCCACTATTTCCTTCGCGTCGCGTTTCCTCCCCATTCTACTCATGATCAACTCTCACCCTTCTCTTTATCTCCTTTATATATACACGCGAATTATATAGATATATGTGTATGTAGATAACTACATGGATCTCTATACATCTATACATTTATCTTGCAGCCTCTTTGGATCTCGGAAACCCAACTGTATTTATAGACTTTGGATTTAACCATCGTTTGAGTACCCACTAGACTTTGGGAAACGTATACGTGTATAGAAAGAATCCTCCTCTTCGTCCTCTCCATTTCTCTCTTTCGCTCGCGACTACAAAAGCTCCTCATCGAAGCAAAAATACCGCAACCTCTCTTCAAGGATCTTCTACTTTATACCATTTCGATCGAAATAAATAAGGAAGCTTGTCTTGAATGCGTCTTTAGTACCAGCAGAATTTTATGCACTCTCTTCCTTTGACTCGAATTTGAGATTGTGGGGATGCCTGTTTCTCGCGGTGAATTAAAAACATTGGGGGATTGACCCCGAGCGGAATTGCAAGAAATCCGAGCATTCGCGAGCAGCTGCAGTCCAAGCTCCGCACAGAATCAGGTATAAATCTCTATAGATAAAATATAATCGCGCACGACCGTTCTCGCGTTTCATACCTTCGCTTCGTTTATTCCTCGTGTTGCCATTTTACGCATCGCAGGGCCGTTTGTGTACCGAACGCTTCTGGTACACGAGAAATGATATTTGCCTTTTACTCTCATCCTATATGAATACATCGGATACGAGCAAATAACAGCGATTCTCAGATGCAAGCAGATCGGTTACCACTGCTCCAAGCACTTGCGTCTTTCTTGCAGGGAAACATTTTTGGCACTTGGCACACAGAACGGAAAAGGATCACTGACATTTACTAAGGCGATCTTTACGAAAATGTATAATCTCGTTGAGTCTTTCATTTCTACGATCGTTGAAATTTCTGTTTTGCGATCATAATTCTTTCGCTTTTACAAACATTTTCATGAAAAGATCGTTTTCGTAAAAATTGAAAGAATTCCGATTTCTAAGTTTTCTGAAATCATCCTCGAACCCTCACCCGGAAGTCGCTTTCGTCGAAACCATTAGTATCTTTACTACCCAACAATATGAAAAATCCTTGATTAGGTATATTCTTTAGAAGTAATTCCAAGTAACGCAATATCGTTGAGCGAACAAGCCCGCGGCCCGGTTTCCTCTCGATGGCTTCGGGGCTGTCTTGGTCACGAAATCTTCCACTCGATTAAATCCGCTTAATTTCGTAGCGGGAAATCCGGCAGAAGTAAATGGCAGAATTAAGTAGCTCGTTTTCCTTGAGAAAAAGTTCTTAAATTGAGATTCTCCCGGATGGGGAAATTCAAATCTAGCTCGGTGGGACTCTTGCTTTAAGCGTTTCGATGCAGATCCACTGTTTCGTTTCCCGTTACTCTTTATACCGCTATCCATTCGATCAGTCTGTCTGTGTGTCTTTTTCCTCGTTCTCGTTCTTCATTCTTTACAATCTTTTCCTCGCGAGTCCGGAGATTCGTTAATGTATGATATTTTACTGTCCTCCGAGTTTTAAGGGCGAGCATTGCCATCGCAGTAATTTTTTTACAATTTCATGTATTTACATATATACGAGTATTCCTCGCTTAATATCAAAGCTATATATGTATATAAATGCATAGACATTTGTATATAGTGGTAAAGCGTGAACGAACGTTGGGAGGTTGATGGGTGAGTTGAAAAAGCTCACGACCGTTGATAGGAACGAGGATATACTCAGGCTCTGCCATCCGACAAGCCACACGGGATGATCGAGAAGAATGAGGAACAATGGAAACAATACATTGAAATGAGAAAGTTGGTTTGCATTGTTGGACAACCGCAGCGAAATTCCGCGTCTGTAAGAGTCTTGCAATTTTTTTTAATATATCTGTATATAAGCGTATCTTCAACTTTCTCTCTCTCTCTCTCAAACGTCCCACGTGCAGAGTGAACGAGAAAAAAATTGCAAGCCTTCCGGATGAAGCTGTGGCAAATTTCTGGTCGGAGGACTTTTTCATTCCTGGGGACCGTACATAATTCTCCGCGGTCCCTCCTCGCACCCCGACCCTCTCGAGCTCTCCGTCCCTTCCGCATCGCTCTCTCACTCCTTCACTGCTCTATCTGCTCCCGACGTCGTTCAGACCAAAGAAACGGTGTCCCGCCACTTCGCCAATGTGGTGTATTACATTCCAATGGCGACGAGGAGTCCCGATGCCGGAAAAAAGCTATTCCCTTGCGCACATCGAGCTAAAACACTCGGGATATTTCGAGCATCGCGGATTAAATGTAGATTTTCAAATATCTTAATTATCTTCGATGCATGATTCCATTATCTTGCTTCCAAACTATTCGTCCTTTTGTCCCCTTTTCTTGGGTTCAATTCATTCCACTTCGAGTTATTAGTTCATACAGTTGCAAATACACGTGACAACAGATATTGCGATACAAGTTTACAAAAGAAACAAGCAGCCTTCTGCATGGTATTCATTGTTCAATTAATTTCGATCATCGGCACGAGAACTGTCTGCTTCCGGCACAATGGAAGAAAAAACTAACTTTGCTCACGCTGGTACTTTTTTCATGCTGCAAAGCAAAAATTTCGACTCGGATTTGATTCGTCTCGTTATTATGTTATTTTTGCGTTCCGATTCGTAGTCGTGCTCTCGGCGGCGAAAATCTCCAGGAAATCAATATCATCGGCAAGGATATTACGTGTTATATTCCGGTATGCCAGCCGATCTCGTTAGACCACTGTATGTGCAAGTGCAACGTTGACGAAGTATTCCACTGAACTGAAAGACAGTTGCATGTATATATGTATGAATGGTCGGGTGTATATATATGGAATCCAGTGCTTGTTACTCGGTTACACGTCAGTATTATATTCACAGAGCGACAGTAACGGGCTGGGCTTGGCGCTCTGTTTTGTGGTCGTTTCCACATCGCGTTCGTGCGAATAGCCAGGCATTCCACAGTTGCCGCGTCAGGAGATAATTCCCGAGCTGATCAGACAGTTCATTCGAAGTAGAAAATAAAATGTTCCGTCAGTTGCACGTTAAAATTCTCGTAAAATCATTTTACGCTGCTTAAAACCCGCACGAGAAATTTCTTGTTTGTCGTTCGATGCTGGGAAACCATAATAGAATGAAATTCGAGAATACCACGGAGAAGAAAAAAAAATAGATGTGCGTTAACGAGAAAAATCCAACGAACCAATTTTTATGAATTTCTTGAAAAAAAATCTCTAATTAAAAAAAAAAAAACAATTTGAGAATTTAGACACTTCCGCAATATTTTATTGACCAAACTCGAAAATACATTTTTTTCGAGTGGTCATTCCGTATGTTTTGAAAAAACTCGTCCAATAACTATACATTTCACGATCGTTGTGTTTGAAGGCTTTTGAAAATTGAGCCACGAGGCCGTTGTAAAGACTCGCAGGTTCTGCTGCTCGAGATCGATTAAAAATTCAGACATTGCGTGTATTAGCTGCGGAAAGATGTGGAGTTCATTGACGAGAGTATGAGAGCATGATCGACGGAGCCCGCCCGCATTGATAAAAGGACTGAATGAAGGACACACACTCTCTCGGAAGGATGTCGATTATTACTTTCCACTCAGTGGTTACGTATCGCCTCCCCACGGTTTCGTTTACCGAGCCTAATCTCCTTTCATCGATATATAATGGCTCGGGTTGAAGTGTATTTGAAATGCACTGGCTCATCAGAATATCTAAACAATAAGGGGAAGGTTGTACACGAGTTATGAGAAAAGGGAATCTCGGGTGTATCCAGCCTCCCCCTCGTTCCTCATTCCCTTCGCCGTTGTCCCTGATCCCTGGCATCCATCCCCTTTCCACGTGACTCTCGAGGGTTCCTCTCGTGAGATTCTTCGCTTGCTTTCTCGAGCTCTTCACATCTATCCATCTCTTTGGAGTACTTTGAAAAGCAAAGGGTGTACAACTGCACGCAGGGATGCTGCTGCCGCGTTGCTTCTCTTCTGCTGCTGGTACTGCACATGATTATTATACGTAGGTATATATGTACACTCGTTGGTCTCTTCTCGAGTGCCCTAGCCCTAGTCAACCCTCAACGTCATATACGAGAGCACGCGGAAAGACAGAGACGAGAAGGAGAAGAAGCAAGAAGGAAAACTCGGGGATGGGAGCAAAAGAGAGAAGTAGGAATCTCTCTGTAAACCAACACGCTGTATTCTCTTTTGAATCTTCCAAGACACACGCGACCAACATCCTGTGTAGTCATAGCGAACGTCATCGTCGTCATCATCTTTTCTTCTTTCCTTTCTTGGCCCCCTCTCCCTCTGACTCTCATCGCGTCTCTTCTGTTGTCGCCATGGACTATCTGTGTAATTTGTTTCGTCAACATCCGACCACCGGAAGCTCTTTTTTTCCCTACAACCCCTTATTTCTCTCCCCTTCATCTCCTATCTATCTTCATCGCAGATAATAACGTTTTCTTCCCTCTCATCTCGGTCGGCTCATCCTCCCTCTTTGTCCATACCAGGCGCCGTGTGAAAGCCACGCAGTTTTCCAATAAACACATATTTCTTTTTCTTTGTATATTCTCATTTGAATTTAATGAGTTCAACGATCCCTTGCGGACTGCTCTCGTAATTTACGAACTCAATGAATTTTTCCTGTCGGCCTGTAACGCTGTATTCTGTAATTGACCGTGGCGCGAATATTGCGTGTCATACGCTTCCTTTTCTCTCGGTTCCGTACGATTAACGCTTTTATCCTCCAAACTATTCCCTCCCCATCTCTTTTCGGCTGTAGATTTATATTTTCCCTGCACACATACACGTGCATGTAAATATGCTCCATTTTACACCGACTCGCCAGAAAGAGCGCGAGTCAACGCGGAACATAGCCACGTCGCTGAATATATCTACGACGCTTGTGATACATAGCTCCCCGACATCCCAAATTAAATCACCATAAACTGAGTTGAGATACGGTTATCGAGCTACCCTCCAATGCTATGTACATATCTCGTTTATGGTTACGTTTTCACCGATACATAAACGTGCTGCTGTACCGAGTAGCATGCATTTTCGAAGCTCCCCGCACTTCGTTAATTCGACGATCTATATTGCTCAAATTGTTTCATTCATCATTAAAATATGGATCAATGTTAAATCCTCAATAAACTCTAAATTTAATGTACGCTAAATAATACATTTTGCCAGTGGCTGCATGTCTATGCGGTTTTACCTGTGGCAAGAAATATTATGTATGCGCAAGTAGAGAAAAGAAAAACAAAATGAGAGATACTTTTTCATTAGTCTTGATCTGGCGATTTGATCATCGTCCTATTTTTAATATTTTCGATTTTACCGCCCCCACTTCTGCGCCTTTTTGTCGAGACCGAAGGATGGAAACATCTTCGTTGACGATCGCATGAAAAATGATAATTTATTGGGATTTGTACAGCCTGCGCGTCCCATTCTGCGATCCACGAGCTTTATTTCTGTTGAAGATTCAACGCTCGAAACGTTGCCGAACACGTTTTGTTGCTGTGGACACGTATATCGAAATCGGCGAAATTATCAGTCACAGAATTTCTAAAATGTTTGATTTTCTCTCGAATGCGATCGTACTTACGAGAACATTGTTTTATTCATATTCAATTTTGTAACTCCATTCTTCTTGATGTTTCACGGAGTAGCGCTTCATCAGCTATTTGGAAAAACCTTGTCGAGTCACTATCCATAATAATTTCATTGCAGCCCTTCGTCAAACGCATTTCTGATAATTACGCGGAAATTGTTGGATATACTCTCTCTTCGAACGCAACATTCCTGCAAACAGCGATGACAGTAAATTCGAAGCAACATTTTCGCACCGAATCGGAATGCAACTAATTGAGTTATAGTTTTCAGTTTCTGCAATTTCGATTGATCGAGTGCGGATGTATTTCCTTCGAAAATTCTGCCATTTTTTGTATTTTATTCGAGAAGTTCTCAAGGAAAAAAAAAAAAAAAACATTATCTTCGTATCTCGTGCTCGCTCGAAAAAACCGTCTTCTCGTAACCACTCGGCTGACACGACGTTCGTTCGGTCGTATGTATACTAATTGCTGCGGCGATTTTGCTTCGAAAGTGCTGCCACACCCCATTCTTGATATTGTGCCCCACGTGCCCAGCATCCGCTGTCACTTTACCTCCATATTTTCATCTCGAGTAGTGCCGACTGAAGATTTAAGTACTTAATGAATAAAGAATTCCGGTGTTTAATTCGAGAGCTTGTTTTCGACGTGTGGAGATGAATAACAATAACAACTATTCGGTGTGTAGGAAATCGGAGTTCAGCTAATGATTTATCGCTCGAAATCGCGAGAACGAGCGTTTAGCCGAGGCTACAGTAGTGCGGATATTCAAATACCACGAGAAGAATATGATAACAGTTTTCACTCGAGACCTTTGAAGCATGAAAACTCAACACTCGATGCTACCGGCATTTTGAATTGTTATAAAAAATCCTGCAGGAATCTCCATTTTGGTTAGACTCGCATTTCGTATAAATTTGTTTTCTCGTGATTTTTAGGCTGAAATAAAAACGAAAATCACGATCAAAGTAAATGGAATGTCGTTGCTGTTTATTGGTTGAGTATTTTGGATTTTCTTGGATAAATGAAACCCGGAGGTCCAGCTTTTTCGGTGCACATGGAACTGATGAAAATAATTTTTTTCTTTTTATTTATACCGTTTATTAGGTTTGCAATGATATGAAAATCAATAGATCGACGTCGAATAATCTAATCAGACTGTCTTTCGATTTTCGATGCCTGATGCAGATGTCCCTATTTAAATGTGGGA
The DNA here is from genome assembly GCA_037952995.1 of Hyposoter didymator. Taxonomy (NCBI): domain Eukaryota; kingdom Metazoa; phylum Arthropoda; class Insecta; order Hymenoptera; family Ichneumonidae; genus Hyposoter; species Hyposoter didymator. Next base: position 7,461,371 of record JBAJMU010000004.1, read on the forward strand.
TATGCGTTCTATATCTTGTTTCGTTAGTATTCCACGATCGATTTCCGACTCCTCGTAGAGAGAGAGAGAGAGCGAGAGTAAGAGAGATAGACAGTCGGATATGAGGCGCGTGTGGCTTGTGGAGTAGCTCACAGGGATTCCTCAGTGTTGGGATGCATCTCACTCTCCGTTTCTCCCGGGGCTGTCAGGCTCGGTGAGATCACGAGAGGAGACTTGATTGCGAGTATAACACGATGACATACACACAGCTCTCACGTCATACAAAGCACATATGCAGATTTATTATGTATACATATAGATTGTCTGTTATTGAGCAAAAGGGCTTGAATCACATTAATTTACAGCTCGAACCCTTTGGGTCCCGTCATGCATATGCCTGCGAGTTATTTCAGTTTTAATCGGAAGAGAAACGAAATTTCATTCTTCAAAATCATTGCAAACGTTGATTTTATTGTTTAACGACTCGAGAAAATTGACACGCCTCGAATATTTATGTCGTTCCTGTTAATAAACAAAAGCTTTGGTATCAAATAGAATTCCCAGAAAATACGAAACGCATCAACAGGCGCGCAGCTTCAAGCTGCTGGAGCACTGATTCGTCGTGAGAAATTCTGTACGAACAAACTTTCAATTTTTGCAGCTTATAACGAGCCCCGTAACTTTAAACTCGTTCCTCTGGGAAAACAATTTTTCGAAACGCCAGACAGCACAACTACGTGCATCAGTTGTCATCATTACATTGACTCAAAAGTTTGACGACGTCCTGAACGGATTTTCCCATGAGTTAATTATGCCATTAATTAACAAAAGATCGTTGCCTCTTTCGTGGAAAATCGAGTTTTAACCTGAAGTGTCAGCCGATTATAGACAAATTTACATTTTCAAAATATCTTACGAATTTCTCTATTTATGCGAATCGAAAGATTACCGTCACGAAGTGCAGAATCGCAGTTCAACTTTGAACCTTCGGTGATTCGAATTTCTTTGAAAATGAAGTAGAATTTTTTTTTAGCAGTTGAAATTTTATTTCATTTTCGTGCAAATTTGAATTTTGCACCGTGAAAGGTGGGAAATTCCAAGGTTATCGAGCATGATGGTGATTTCTTGATTTTTAAGAATTTTCTGCAATAATAATATTCGAACGAAGATGGTTGTATTTTGATATGGTTGGTTCGCAGGTGGTAGAGCGTCTTACGAGATGCAAGGACCAAGTTTCGTGTCAGAGCCCTTGACGAGGGTAGAGTTCACAAACGTTAGTGGCGGCCGAGTCGAATGTACGGTGAGAGGAAATCCGGAGCCAACGGTGGAATGGCTAGCAGCGGATGGTGGCAGTGTCGTTACCATTCCTGGTATAAGGGAAGTTTTTGGTAACGGTACGATCCACTTTCCCGCATTCGAAGCAGAGGCGTTTCGTCAGGACGTCCACTGGGCGATATACAAGTGTTCGGCGATCAACAGCGTCGGCGCGGTGGTTAGCAGAGACGTCACCGTCAGAGCAGGCACGCACGTATATAAATATCTCAAACATGAAAATCTCAATGAATTTTTATTTAAAAGAGAAACAACTTTTTTCTTCATTTATTTTCTTTGAATTTTCATTTTTTTTTGGCTCCTGATTTAATTTCATTTGTCGACAGTTCGTAATTCGAAGGGATTACATTTCGTTGATCCTTCAAATTCCAATTTTTTCATCTCCCCCAAACTTTGCGTTTTTCATTTATTTTTTCGACGGTGCCTTTTAAACTATTTTCAACCATAATTGCGACCAGAGAGCTGTTTCCTATTAGGGCTTGTAGATTTATATCACGAGGGTTGAAAAGTGTCGTTAGATTTCATCCTCTCTATAACGACCAGAGAGGGAGAGAGAGGGAAAGAAAGAAAGTCAGCGAAAAATTGAAAGGACAGCAAAGTCCCTTGAGTGAATATTAAGCTTTCATGATCTCGTGGGGTGGTAATTTTGCAACGAGCCGAGCGCTCATATCTTTCGAGAGAAAATGTTCTCTTGGCGAGACGTCTCAAGGATGAAATGTATTTTCGCACGAATGATACATATACATCGAATTCATTTGATATAATTCTAAGAAAATGATCAAAGACATTTTACGCAGTGATGATATCAAATCCATTTGATATAATTCCATCATTGTGCTCAAAGATATAACTCCTAATAAATGAAACAAAATTGAGAATAAAAATGAAGTGAACTCAATTTTTCTGAACTTGCAATGTTTCGTTGCCACACTATAAATTGCTGTCATTTTTTATTCAACTAATATTCCAAATGAACTTTCGTCGAATAAAGGGACAAAAAAAAATAGGAATAATCCTTTGGTGCATTGAAATATAACGATTTATAGCGTCGGATTAAGCAACGCACACGTTTTTGCTCGAAGCACGTATCTCATGCTCACTTGGCGGTTCTTCCTGTTTTTATGTATAGCGATATAAAGGCTCACGTGAGCACGTTCTCTGGCCGATTATCATGAAAATCCTCGAGCTTGCGGATATACAGAGAGCCAGAAAGAGGGAGATAAAAAGCTGCATGCTTCGTGGCACATTGTTTCGTCGCTTGAATGGCATGCGTATACACCTTTTATGTCTTTACCAGTGCGAGCACAGTTTGAATTAAAAAAAAAAGAAAGGGCGAAAAGGCTCGTACTCTCTTCGCTGTGCATGCTTGTCAATCTATACGGACGTATGAATGTTCGCGTATAACTTCGTGCAGTGTACCTGAAAATTGGCAATCGTTAATATTCGGAGCTCTCGCAGTTGTCAACGCGCACGAGCCAATGAAAACTTTCCTGTAACTATGGGAATCCATTTTCCAATCGATTCTTCAACGGGATTTTAATGCGTGCTAATTACCAGCTGAAATCTATTCTTTTCAACGACCAGCCTTGAGAATTAAAAACGTGATTCGATAAAAAAGTTAACAATAAAGAGGAAGTCGATCGATCGCCAAAGTTTTTCCTCGCGGGCAACAATTCCGAAAATCGGAGACGATCCCATGCTTTTATTAAATTCGCTTTACGAAAAATAATCGCTGAGTCAACTCCGATGAATTCTCATGCATTTTGAGAGAAAAAAATAAGTAATTCGGTAAAAATGAGCAAACGAAAAAAAGGATGAGCAACAAGTATACTGCTCATTTGGTACAGAACAAAAAGATCACTGTCTTCCTTTGTCGTTGTCTTTGCTGGTGAACCGTGCGGGGGGATCGTGATAGGAGGGAATTCCACTGCGAGGGTCTTTTCTAAGTTTTGCCTCGCCGTTATGATAAATGGCTGGATGAAGAGAAAAAGGGATAGAGAGAAAAAGAGATGAAGATAAAGATCTGTGAAAGCTCGGGGAGGGTTGATCTGCGAAGCGCGAAGAAGATTCCTCTCGCTGCTGCTGCAACCAGCAGCATCGAGATTTGTGATAGGCTCGTAATAAGCTCGAGTGGCTCTCAAGATCTTTCTCTCTCTTTCTCTCTCGTTCTCGTTCTCTTTTTCATCGTCCCTTCTCCTCAAGCTTATTTTATCTTTCTCATATCCTTCCCTTTCGTATCTATATGTACGAAGAAGACATCTCTATAGCCTCTTACTCTTTTGCTGCTTCTTCCATCACAGGTGAGTATCTCAAACGACGGGTAGATTCGCCACATATTTCATGGTTTGTAAATATTACCCGCTTTCGTAAGTCTCTCTCTTTTCGTCATATAGACATATATATGCGTGTGTGTACACGTCTATATATGTATAATAGAGCTGTATATATAAGAGAGGGAGAAGCAAAAGCGTCTGGTGAGTTTATGCTCGGCCGGGCTTTCGTGTAACCGTGGCTACGATACGGAAAGCAGCAAACTCACCGAGTTTTTACCCCATTCTGGAGTCTGAGTGCCTCGCTTCGCTGACTCTCGAAACGGGTTTGCTGCTTGCAAAACCTCTCTATATATGTACTATACACACTGCAGTGTGCATTCGTCTCTTTTTTTTCTATTTCTCTCTCTTTCTCGCTCTCTCTCTCTCTCTCTCTCTCTCTCTCTTCGCAACTGCGAGCTGGTCTGCTTCTCTGGTCGTCGTTTTTCCATCTCTTTCATTTCGTGTCGTTCTCTCCAGGCAGAAACCCTTACCTCCTGTACTATATCCACTTTTCCTGAGCTTTCCAACCATATACGTATATAATGTATAAATATATATATAAATATATAAACCGCCACAGTTACGTCGTTCCAGCTCACCTTTTTCTTCGTCGTCTCTTGTGCTCGAGCTACAACTACTGGCACTTTCCTATTGCGCTTCTTTCTCTCCCACGACCCTATGTCCCTCTTTTTTCATCGTTCCATCACCCCACCTCGTTCACCCGACTACCGTCAACCTGGCAAATGTCTCATTCCCTCTCCCTCCTTCTCTCTCTCTCTCTCTCTCTCTCTCTCTCTCTCTCTCTCTNACGAAACTCTCTCGCACCCTCTTTTCCTCCCATCACTCCTCCTTCTTCCATCCTCGTCTTTTAACATCAGGCCTCGACGACCTTACTAACCTTACCAAGACCTTTCCCAGCTATTTCACGCGCCCACCGAAAACCATCGACTTTACCTTACGTTTTTCTTCGTAACCTCTCTCCATCTCTCGCCTCATCCTCTTTGCCCCACTCTCCTCGATCTTTACCTCAAACCATCCGCTTTCTTGCGGCCGTACTCCTCCGAAGGATTTATATGGATGTCGAATATACTGTCAAGGAAAAGACGCTCTTGACACTCTTTCCACGACCCTGGCTTCTCGCACTTGGGCCTTTTTTGTTTCGTAACTCTCCCATCAATTTTATATGTTTGTATCGTCGTTCGAGTGTTTTTTATTCGCTACTACTCCTACACTTTTCTCTCCCGACCTCTGTGTTTTAGTGGTGAACCAGCGCTACGATCCGGAAGTTCAGAGCCTCGGTGGTTCCCTGGGCAACAACGTACTTATGCGATGCAACGTACCGAGCTTCGCGCGGGACCATGTTACCGTCACATCTTGGCTCCAGGAACCCTCCTTCAACATCTACCCCTCGACCATAAGTGGTTAGTGAAAAATGCTTCCTCCAACCTATATACATTTCGGTCACGACGCCTCAGCCAGTCGTAGCTTCGCAAAAAACTATTTTCACTTCTCGTTTTCAAACTTTTTCCCCTCAATCTTCAAGAATTCCATCAACCTGCTTTCTCGATGTTGTCGTTATCAACAGAAATGTCCTCGTAAGAATTTCTAAAAAATTTCCAAACTGTGTCAATATTTGCAAACTTTTTCTTTCCCCCCAAGCATGCAATTTTATTGCAGGATCTTTGCGATATTTCAAAGAGAACCTCCGAGTATGAAAAAATTACACAAATTATTCCTGCGCGGGAATTCTTACTTTTTTCTCGATGAAATTTCGACCAAGTGTCTCGGGTCATGATGAGAGTAGCAATGCAAAATGGCTTCGAGGCAAAGTGTTGTTTTTTCTCTCTTTCTGAAAAAGTACTCACAAGAGATATACACGGGAGGCTGGCATGATTGATGGACCACATTGTTCGCAGATGGAAAATACCACATGCTGCCAAACGGAGAGTTGATGATAATCAATATAACGCGTAGCGACGCGCAGATGACTTATCGCTGCAGAACACATCATCGTCTGACACAAGACACCGTCGTCAGTCCGAACATTGGTCGAGTGCAATTGATAGGTAAGTTTACCCCGAGAAATGGAAACGCCACCATCGTTGGAGCGTAATTATCGTCGCCATTTTAAAATCCTAGCAATTCGAGTTGAATAAACATTCGAAAACCGAATTTTCAGAGTCGACAAACTGTGCCGAACAATATAGAATTTGTTTATTTAACAATTTCAGTCCAACGAACACTCAAATCTTCGTCGGAACGAACGGAAACTGTAAATTAGTCAGTTACCGTGTACTTGCGTTACGAAATAATGAAAATCGATTATAAATGATGGTGTGAATTGTTAAAGACCCAGAAACCACAATCCAGAAATGGTTTGACTAAAATTACAAATCAAAATGCTGAATCTCGTAACATAAAATTCACGATACCCACGACGAGACGTTTATAAAATACACAGGAATATCGATCACCCACAATAGTTTTCACCAATATTCAAAATTTTACGAAACATCGACGTGGATACACCCGAGAAGACAAATTAAAAAATTATAGTACTTGCGAATGAAAAATTGTCGAGTTCCCACTGAAAATTTGATGCCAGCTAAATTTGTTTTCCCATTTCCACGGTTTGCACCGAAATTTATCTTCAAATCCAGGCGAGAAATAAACTGTGCGGAGCAGCAGTTTTTACTAATAAAATGATTAATTTGCGAGTCGCAATATTTGTTTGACAGATCTGTTAAAATTGAGCTGACACAATAGTGAAAATCATTGCAAATGAACAATTGATCCGTAATCGCGATTAAAGTGAAATAATACAGGAACGAATGGATCTTAAGGGGGATGTAGGCATTTACATTGACTAACGCGTCGAACAAAGCCCAATTATTAATGAATAAGGGTTTCACCCTAATTGAGCTTGGAGAATGAAATTTTAAGTCTATTATTAGGAATGGAGGTTGAGCCAACGCAATCCGCTAATTAACCTCTGACCTGTTGAATCCACACGACCCAGAATTATTGCTTTCCTGTAATACCGGAACCGACAATGAGACAATTAGCCTTGAAATTCGATACGAATTAATTTTGTAATGAAATTTTCAACCAAATGGTAGAATCGTGAAAAATAGTGAATAGAATTTCAAAATTTATCGAACTGAATTTATTTCGAGTTTTCTATTTGCTCCGTGCCCAAACAATGCTGCGCTCCGAAAAAAGTGTTCCCCATCGAAAAATCACATTGGTTCGAATATAAAATAATAAAAAGTTAATGATTCGTTTTTTTTTTTCATTTTTTCTTTACAAAGAAAATAAAAAAATTAATCGAGGTTTCCCTCAAGCCCGGTTAATGGGAATAAAAAATTGTGCCAATAATTGACGAACGGTCCAAACACAAACGGATGGCATGGAAATGTCGGAATATGAGTTGTTTGCAACGTTATAATTTCTGATTTGCTCGTCATGTACTGGAAATAGCTGGCGGCAGTTTTTCTTCCATGTTCCGTGTGCACACTGAACTTCACATCCGTGCACGCACCGCGTACATAAATATCCGGTAAAATCTGCGGACTGAAAATAACGCTGGGAGTTGAATGAAGTTGTGAGTCTTTGAAGAAAATGAAAAAAAGCAACGACGACAACAAAATGTGATGAAAAAAGAAGACGCGAGTGTACGAGCTTGCATATCATAATCCACGTCTTTTGTTGCACGGATGTTGAGGCCAGAAAGTCATTACATCCGTCGAGTCGTCTCGCATAATGAGGTCGTCGAGTTTTCCTGAATGAGCCCCCTACGAAAATTGATTAAGAAAGAAAAATCACTGCACCGCAGTCTCCAAACTTTACCTCGAGCACAATCTCTTTGTACCGCGAGGGAAAAAAAAATGCACAGATTTTTTCGCCATTATTAGTTTATGGAAAAAAATAAAACGAATAAAAAATTTTGTACCACTCGACGTTGTACGAAGCACACTGTGTCTGTTGAAGCGACAAGTGCCGGAGCTTCGAGTATCCCACGTGGCGAGAAGCGTCATTAGTTAGGCAGACTCGAGTGCATGTATTCCCATCTTCGCAGCTTCTCTCGTCGCGATCCCTTCTTTCCCGTTCGTTTCTACCATATCGTACATCGACCACTTCATCACATTCCGACGGTTTCCATTTCATTTCGTACAACACGCAGTTGATCAATAACTTCAAAGTCATTCACAATCGACTACAGCTGTTAATTAATTTCTAGGAATTAAAATTCGATCATTCGCAGCCATTTTGGATCTCGTATATTTAGATTAAAATTTTCTTCCAAGAAATAGTTGCAGTTGGATACAAAATTGAAACTCGATCGCGTCAATTTTCAGTTAAATGATTAATTTTCCTAAAAATTATAATCGTAAGTCGTGAAGCTCGTGAAAGAAAAAAAAAAACAACCGCAAAGCTTAATGGTTCCAAACGAAGATGCTGCTCGAAGAAATCTTCGTTCTGTTGCTCGTTTTTTCATTTTATTTTTTATTTCTTTGTGATATCTTGCATGACGATGATCCAGTTTTATGGCGAGAGGCGTCGCAGGTCATACGAGCGAAAAGCTCATATACGGTGCGCGGGTATTCGTGTTTTACTATATGGCTGCCACAATTTTCCATTAGGTGAGACCGTGCGTATAAGAATGTTGAGAGGGGTTATACCGCAGCTGGCGCTATTTTTTTTCTTCCCTATTCACTCTTTATCATTTCCCATGCTACTCGCTTTATTTTCTTCGTCTTTCTCGCTCGCTCGTCATCCCTCTTTTTTCCACCCTCTTAGCTCTCTTCATCCGGACGCCTTGTGCTATGCTTTCTTCTCGAGCTATTTATGACGGGGCGATGGAAAACATTTTCTGTATATCACAACGGCAAACTTACATGAACTCAGCCCAAAGAGGTTTCCGGGCTTTTCACGGATCTGTCCTGCTTCCTCTTGCTTCCCTTGCCATTTTTCCTCCTTCTCGAGATACGGATAAGACGGAAAGAATAAAAGAGAAGACGCAGCATACTTTTTATTCCTCTTTTTCTTCTTTTCTTCGTTCTTACGTGGCAAGAACTACAAGGCCCTTAAATTGATGTACGGGGCTTTGTTGCCTTGAGCATTGACGGATATTCTGTTGCGGACAATGGAATCTCTTTATTCGCGGAAATAAACCCTCGTCCTGTATAAACTTCGAGCGCTATTTTGTATCTGGAAACGGATTGAAAAAAAAAACGACAAACTTTCCATAACGCATTTGTAATGATTTCTGTTGCAGATTTGCGGGGATTCAGCGCACCGAAACTCAATGAAAAATTGATTCATGTGGCTGCTCGTCTCGGTGACACGATCGTTGTGCCCTGCGTTGCTTATGCAAATCCGCCGCCAACGAACAGGTGACCGAATATTTTCCCCAAAAATTCATTATTTTTAATCAAATCTATGTTGTTTTTATTTTTCTCCATTTTTCTTCTTTGACTGTTTCCTCGCGAGCGCGCATTGGCACTTATTTCGAGGTTCATCCCCGAGTACGTTCATCGAGCTTGAACGTACCGTTGATAAACGTTTCAACAAAAGTTGGAGTTGAAGATCGCACGCTCGGAATTTCACTCATAATTTAATATTTTCCACCATTTCTCCGGCGCGTACACTTCGAGATTACGTTCCAGCTTCCCTGATATCCTACATCCGATCTGTATCATGATTACGTGTATACATCCACAAGAAGAGGGTTGTGTTGTAGCAGCAGAAAGTCAGTCTCCATACTCGAAGAGAGTTGATTGAATTCTGAGACCGCTGGAGATCAAGGCTGTGGGAGGGTTAATAGGGGAAAGGATATACCGCAGGCATTACACGTGGAGAGAGGGGCTTGCTCGTTGCGGACCCTGTGCGTTGGGAAATTATACTCGGCTAAGGAGAAAGCGCGAGAGACAGACAGAGAGAGAGAGATTTTGATTGTTGATTGATAGTGTATTTACGTCCTAGCGATGTTTTGGGTCACGCAAATAAAAGCATTATCAATGGTTGACTTACAACGAAATGCATATCATGCAATGCTACAAGAATAATAATATATGTAACTCGCAAAGATGACAAATATAAGAATCAAAAACTCGAATAATAAAAACTTGAAATTAAAGTAACACGAACATGTTTACAAGCGAGTAGGAAACAGCAGTGAGAGAAATGACTTGAATTTATCGTGGCTTTGACATAGCGATAATGTGTCTTAAGGAGAGTGGCTACACACAACAATGTTGCCATGCTGAAAGTACAGGAAAATTCGAAATTAGAATTTCATGAAAATTGGTGAGTATTTTCATTAGTATTAAATATGAATATACAAATTTTTTAAAATTTTTCTTCTACATGGTTTTCGAGTAATTGGGCACTAGAGTTTACATTTGTATAAGTACATCTTTTGGATGTTGTAAACTCCAATTATTCGACAATTGTGTAGACGAAAAATTAAAAAAAAATTGTGTCATCGTATTTGATTCTAAAGAATGTTATCACCAAATTTGATTAAATTCTTATCATAGGGTCGGATGCAAGCCAACCTCCTTAAAGATAATCGCAATAGAAAATAGTATAAACATAATTCAAACCGGTACAACGCACCGGTTATGGGGACAGGCCAGTATTATGGAAACAGCATCGTCGAAACACCTCTCTGTCGAATCAGTGCGTAGAGAGTAGACAAAGAGAGAAAGAGAGGGAAGAAAGACAGGGAATCATGGAAGAAGAAAATGAAGGGGTTTGGGGGTAGATAAAAATGTGGAGAATTAATGTTTACGAAACCGGTCCTCAACGGTGGGAGAAGGAGGATCGGAAGTAGGAGAAGCGAGTGAGCACTGGGAGAGTAGTAAAAAGAAGGAAGTAAGGTGCGAGGAAAAAAGTAGTGGAAAAGGCGTTTTCCTAAGGAGCGCAGGATAAAGAAGCCGAATAGAGTTGAAAGGAACAAGGACGAAGTGATAGAAAGAAAGACGAGAATATTTCAAGTACGGTGAACGAGAGCTAAGGGAAGAGGCGAGGAAAAACGGAGGGAAACGATGAGGAACAGAGATCCTAGAGATCGAAGTGGATAGCAGAGAGGAACGTACATAGGAGCAAGAGATCGGCGGAGGTAGAGTCATCCTTGTAGCGTAATGTATACACATATACGTTCCTCTTTCTCTCTCTCTCTCTCTCTCTCTCTCTCTCTCTCTCTCTCGGTTCATACAGATATACACTCGTATCAAGGAGCATCTGTATGTGCTCTTCCGGATGAGCCTCTGTATGGGTAGCGCAAACAAACCGACCGCTGATTACAGAGACTGCTTCTGACAGCCCATCAAATATTCCGCGTTTACGTGTACGCCACCGACGTCACTAGGTATTCCGAGCTTGCGTTCTCTCGGAAGCCCTCCTCCTCGTCTGTTCTGGTTCTGCCCACTCGCCCGGCATTCCTCGCTCGATCCTTCTCCCCTTCCGCCTCGTTCTATCTCTTCTTCCTCTTGGTCCTCCCGCCCTTCGCTACGACGGCTACTCCTGCGACTACCCTTGTCCCTTTTACTCTCACTCTCTCCTTGGCTATGCCATGAACCACCAATGGTGAAAAGAGAGAGAGAGAGAGAGAGAGAGGAATGAGAGAAAGAGGAAGTTGGAGAGACGGAGATGGAGCTGGAGAACAAGCGTCCTGAGGGTTTGCTGCCGCAGAGCTTTTGCTTTCCCGTCTACATCTTTCTTCCTCTTTACTATTTTATCCCGCTCCTCTTTCCTCTCTCTCTCCTTCCTACATTCCAATCTCTGGTTCATCCTCCTCCTCCTCGCGCTACATCTCACTCCCAGTTCTTCACTTCCTTCCTTCCTTCCTTCCTATGTTGTGCTTCCTTCCCCTCTTGTCTCTTCTCTCCTTCGTGGGTTGCCAACATCTTCTCTCGACTCGCAGTCGCCTACAGCCTTTCACGCGCCATTCACCTTCCCGCATTTACTTTCCCTCCTTCGTCTCAACTTCCTTCTTCCCACCCGGACGCTCCGCCAATTTCCCTCCGTAAATTCGATTATCAATTGATATAGCGATGCCAGACCTCTTTTTCGTACCACCGGAGTAAGCAATACGAAGACTGGAGAAGATGCTCGGCGTGAAGGACCAGCTACGGAAGTCGAGGGTTGCGGAATAAGGAAAAGGCTGCGAAAAGAGAAATTCCTTCAAACAGACCTCCACACCCACATTACCTAACCTTAACGTTCAACGGATTGGTTCGCTTTCTAGAGCAGAGATTCAATCGTCCTGTCACGTAAGCTCGATCCTCTGAACTACCGGAATACCGCAGCAACCTTCCAGCAATAACTTATCGGCTACCAATTGCCTAAACTATGTACATATCGATTGATCTACCTCGAGAGGGCGTTTCCATCGTTTTACATGTTTAATGAAGTGGCATATAACCTTCTTCACTTTTGCTCATGTAGATGCGTATACATAGAGAATATTTTCAATCCACCTCGAGGCTACTCACGTCCATCCTCGTATATTTTCCTGCTGCCTGTAACATCAAAACGAAACACTTTGCCCCAGATTATCTCGAGTGAATGGACACGTTCGCAAGCATGAAAATCACTGGAGGTTTCCTTCCACATGTCGGACTCGCAGTATCACGGAATCCCCCAATCCCTCACCGAAATCCCTCACGTAACGTTAATAAAGTATACACAGATGGTACGTCATTACGTCTCAGGAGTGAGGCTTTTACGAGCCACGGGGAATTGCTATCACAATCTCCGATCCAACCAGTCCATTCTACATATTCAATCAACTTGATACCGCACGTTAAGATCTTTTCGATTGCTCCAAATCTTTTTATACCTTAAGCATCCACATGCGTACGATCTCGTCTGGAATACGAGCGGAGAAACTTTTCAACTCCCATTTCATTCCTTTCTCTTTATCTTTTTCCGTCTATTTCACTATCCGGTAATATGAAAGAGCAACACAAAACCCACACCGCCAACTGTCAAACCACCGACGTAGGGGAATCCGGAATTTCCGGGATAACTACTGCAGACGAGAGATTCACCATTCTCTTATCCACTCTCTCTCCCTCTATACATGAACCTCTGTCTCCGTAGACACTCGTTCCCTCGCGCGTATGTGTGTGTGTGTGTGTGTGTGTGTGTGTCACGCTATCACGATTATTCGAGTCCGTTCGCTTCCTCGTGTTCTACGTTCTCTCGTCGAAGCAACTCGAAATAATTGGGTGGTGCAGAGAGGATCTCTGTACGAGCAAAGAGAGGGTCATAGATATTCCTGTCGCGTCGCATCACCAACATCATCCCCCAACCCAAATCCAACCCTTCCTCATCCTCGTCTTCTCTTTCCACGTGTGTTCTTCGTACCGAGAATTCAAGCGTCGTCTTGTACATATGATATGAGGCATTCTTCCACCACACCACCACCTTCCGCCATATATTTTTTACAGCGTCTTACAATTTGTAATATTAGGATACAGCCTTGGCCGAAAGTTTCAAGTCCTCAAAAACTTTTTTCTCGACAAAATAATCGAATATTCCAGTGAAAAACGAATTTCGCTCCATTCTGCATTTTTATTTCCGTCTCTACGATTTTTTTACTTTGCGTTATCGGATGCTGGACTTTCGAAAAATTGCGATCTTCCGATTCGCTGATGAGAGAACTTTGAAAAAGATAGCCCAAGCCTTTTATTTTCACAAAGTTTCAAGTACAATTTTGAATAAATAAGGAAATCGTTTAGTGACTCAATCATGATGGAATTTATTTCATACATTACGATGCTCTGACATCCCATTTTTGTTGCGATAATCATTGATTTTCTGAGCTCCCGAAATTTGAGACAAAAATTGCGTTTTATTGACATGAAACTACGAGCTGGCAAATTATGAACAGCTTCTAAGTGGTTTACCGATGAAAAAAGAGAAAATAGCCGTTTTAGTGGAGAATGCCTCGTGCAATAAAGTACATGCACTTTAGTACAACGCCACGACGAGGTTTTCCCTCGCTTCGAGGGTAGTTATATATACGGGAGTAGATGTATGCGATCCTAGAGCACAGAGGGTTCGGGATCACGAGGTGAGGCGCACCGGAGCATCGTGCTACCTACAGGAGTCTTCATTATAGGCAAACGAGAGAGAGAGAGAGAGAGACAGGGAGATGGAAGTATTATCGGAACACGTGTTTTCCATGAAGTGTATTCGCGTGTAGGGAAAACTCTCTCGTAGATCGTTACACAAGAGCTGCATAGTTCATCCAGTGGCACTATGAAACAACAAACAACTAATACCCCATCGAACACGATTTAATTAATACCGGACCACGTATCAACGATATTTCCTTCAGAAGTGCGACGAACCGTCCAAATAGATAATATTCAATGAGCAACTCTCCGTCAGCTTTCGTCTTTTCAGACTTTTCGCCAGCAAACTCGCGGCAATATTACGCTTAGGCCAGTTTTATCCCGCGTTTCCGGTTCCCAAGAAAGTTAAAAAAAAATCAGCCTTGGTCTTGGATGTTTTTCAGGAACGAAAAACGAGCTCCAGTCCTTTGGACCCCAGAGGAGAAGGATATCGAAAAACCATTGAAGATTTTGAAAAGGGTTTTGAACTTTTTCACTCGTACGATTCGTAGCATGAGGTTTTTTCGAATGTTCAAGCAATCCGCAACTTTGTATACACGGCTTGGTAATATCAGCCTTTCCTTGATGTCAGGAATAAGTTATCGATGGAGCTTCCTATGGTGCAATATTTTAATGTACTCCTGACTATATTTCGCATTTACATTGGCCTATGTAGCGCGATATTTCTGCATTGGAACGATGTGCCTTATCAATAATGTTCGACGATGGAAAGTGCAGATTGAATATCAAAATCCTCAAAGGAATTCATCTCATGTTTTTACTCCGAAAACAAAATTTTGTTGGAAAAGATGGTTCGATACGTTCAACTAAACATTTTTTTTGAATAATCCAAAAGATTGTGGCATCGCAGCAAGAAATTTTCTAGGAAGTCTCTTCGGAAGCAAATTTTTTCCGTTCCAATCGTTAATTTTGCTGACAATTCCATTAGAAACGAAATATGCTGCCGAAATAACGAAAATTTTGAAATTGTCAAACAATATCCAGTTAACCGTGTTCAACAAAATATGGACGATTTTTAACAAAATTTCATCTACAGTGTATCACATACTTTTTTTTTATATAGCAATATGCAAGTTTGAAAAAAAAAGAAGATTGTGGTATCGTGTTTTTTTGACTAGATGGTACTTTCGTCGTGATCAACGTGAGGAACCAATCGACGATCTGTCCAGCCACTTTGGCATACGGGATGGGTGTTTAATAATTCACGGTGTACTTGAGAACGATGGTGGTTCGTACTTGTGCACTGCAAGCAACGCTGAAGGCAGCGACAGCCTCGAAGTGAAACTCGCTGTATCGGCACCACTTAGCGTTCACGTTCAACCACCGACCCAAACGGTTGATCTAGGCAAACCCGCATACTTGGTAAATATTGCATTTCTCAAAGAGTCAACGACCATTTCCTCGACGATATTTTTCTCATTTTCGATAACTGATTAAATCTCAGGCGCCCACCACGTAGTCGAGGGGACTGACAGCAATTTTTCTCAACTTTTTAAAAACTTTATGCATTTTTATCGATTCATTGATTGTCTTTTCTGAATTTGTCCTCGAATTTGTCAGAGTCCGGAAGTAAGCTACTGAATGCTAGGACGCCTCGAAATTGAGTTTCGAAATGTTGGAGATATTTATAATGGAAAAAAACATATTCGAATCTTTTTTGCTGGTGCATACTTCTCGAAATTTGAATTTTCTCGCTTTTGTGCAACAATTTATTCCGTTAACTCGTTTTTTTTCACTGTCCAGCGAGTGTGAATATAAATTGTATTTATTTTATGACATACAGACGTGCAGTGCAAATGGCTTTCCCCAAGCTGCTCTTTACTGGCTAAAAGATGGCCAACCGTTGCGTACAGGGGACCACATAAGGGTTGTTTCGAGAGAGCGAATTTCCGTGATGTCGGTAGCACGCGAGGATCGAGGCATGTATCAGTGTTTCGTCAGGAACGAACACGAGATGGCACAGGGAATTGCGGAACTTCGTCTCGGAGGTAAGCGTTCGTAATTCTACGACAAAATCAAGAGGCATGTGCAGTCTGCGCTTTTTTTAATTTCAAATAAACAAAGTTTCTTCGATGCCAGGTTTTCATTGGATGCGCAAAAATATTTCGAATAAACGAACAAAAAATGAACTAATTGAAAAAAAAAAAAAAAAAAAAAAANTGTTTGCTGGAAAAGTTGTCGGTCGTGTAACTCTACGAAATTCGATGTTGCTTTGTCGTCCGCATTTCTCTCATCACAGCCTGATACGTACCAACCGCATTTTTGTTTCCCTCGAGAAAATCCACTCTCCAAATAATTGTCAATTTTTTTATTCAATTTTTGTCGAGCCAAACAGAATGCAAATTAGGTTAAAATATTAAAATCTCGGAATGTCGCGTTTGGGAATGCGGTTGGTACGGAACAGCTCGTATGGGTGGTCGGAATCACCTCAGTAATTCTGCTGGGCATATTACGCGCTACCTCGCAACTCAGCAGTGACTCTATCTCTCAGGTTTACTTCGCCATATGAGCATACATCTATATATCCAATGTGTAGGAATGGGAGAGAGCATTGTAGGCGATAGCACGTTGTTACTTCCTCATCTGGTTTGATATTAGAACGAGCATGGTTCTCTATGTACACAGTACATGCCATCTACGTAACAACATCCTCGTTGGATCTCAATTAAACGGGGGAGAGGGATTGTGGCAATCTTCATAAAGATACGTCACTAATTTACCGACAACGGATTTCTGTCAGTTGTCGAAAAACGGCCAATTCCCTTCAATCACCTTTTTTTTTTTAATTGACAATAAAATTTTCAATTCCAACATTTTAAAACATACAAAAATACTTGGTCGATTTTTCTTTGCGACTAAATTTGAAATTTTCGTAAAAAATGGTTCGAGAGTTCATTTGTCATAATTTTCTATCCATTGAAAAAGTAACTAGATGCGAAATAAACGATGAGATAGAAATTTCATCGGCAATAGTCGATCTTCGAGTAAAAAAGTAAAAATGTCTGATTTATTCGTGAATCCTGTTGTACGTGATTAAAATTTTAATTAGCAATGAGAAGGGGAAGAGAAAAAAATCGTTCTCGATAAGTTTGAATATTTTTCGTTTACGATGATTTGATTGGTGAAAGCTCGACGGAGTATAAAATAGCTGAGAACGAGGTGAGAAGGTGTTTTCCTCAGCCCTAGGACTCTCGCTGAGCAAACTCGACATGATAGTTAGTCTCTCGTAGATTTGCATACGCTAACGAGGTTCCTGTGGTTTCATCAACGCTTTGCTTCTCTCGTCTGCATTTGCCTCGCATACTTCATCATCATCTATATCTATATCCATAATAATGCTGGGTATATATATACACATACGAGTAGAAAGCAGTGGACAAAGGTATGACCACGATGAGGAATACGTCCATCCATATTACTCATCATGGCTCATCTTGACTTAACCGAGTGGTCGTTGCACCTATTTTCTCATCTATTGTTCCATATCAGTCGTCCTCAAAGATCTTTTCTCTTCTCTATATTTTCCTTCTCATCTCATTGAAATTCCAACGTGCTTGGCTGAGCAATAAGTTGCTTGTGTAAGCGTCTCCGATGTTTTTTCGCTATTAAAACTTGCATTATCCAATGTCGTTTTACGAGTTCTCGATCAACGTTTTAATTAATCGAGTGCTAGTTCCTTCCAGCCACCTAATTCATCAACGCTTGCCCGAACAATTCGAAAGCCTCGAGATACTTGCTCATGCATGAGTACAATAACCGACGATGAGTAACTAATGCAATTTTTCATTTTCATTCAACCTTCCACTCGGTTATGCTCCACCCTAATTATGCCAAACGGATGGCTTGATATTTATCGCGAATACGCACACAGAGCGAATTATTTATTCGAATTATTTCGCTCTCTCACATTTTCCAAAGTTTCTGGACAAACTGCCAAGCAAATCGGACTCATTCCCAACACTTGGGTGTTTCTTTTAGGACTCATGAATACCTCGCTCTTGCCTACGATTCCCCAGCCTTGCGACGAATCCTTTGAGCCAGAGTTTGAGCCAAAAATGAAAAAAAAACGAAATCAAATGAATAAGATTACCAATACCGAGATGTACTTTTCTCTCTTATTTTTCGTTGATCAACCGGAAGTGAGAAAATTCCTGATAGACCGAAACTCGAAGCTTGGCAAAGGTGCTAGGTCCCCCATTCAATGGAACTTATCAGTGTATGTTGTCCATGTACGAGATCGAGCTGACGGTGAATTCCCATTGCATTCAGCACAGAAACGAAATCCTTATCCTGAATGCCTCGATACTCACTCGTATACACGTACCAATAGTATAGAGAGAAGGTAAACCCCTTACACAGAAACTACGAGTGCCTCACTGGTATCCATGGTAATCTCAAATCTTGGCCGTAGGATTACTGACAGTAGTATCCTGCTTTTCCCTTTCTCTCTCTCCCCCCTTGTCTCTTCCCTATTTTCTAGCCTTATCTCTTTGTACTTTTTCAGGATATTCGCATCCTGCGATATAGCCATCCATTCCCAGCTTCAGTATCTTCTTTAAGGATATCGCTCGATTCCACCTACAAATATACACTCTTTCCTGAGAAAAACGAAAAATGATTTAGGGCATATAAATATACATCGACAAATCGCACGACCTGCTTTTGTTCCTCGAAACAGCGTTCGAGACTTCAAACGCACATCTGTCTGCTTGCCTAATAATCGTCTAAACTTATAGATTGTGCACAAAGTTTCAAAATTACGTTTTCCACTTCTAAACGAACGTATTAAGGAAATTATCGTTCGAGTGAACGTGGAGAATGAATTTAATGGTGAAAGTAACCAAACTCAGGCACAGATTTTAATCGCCTGACATTAATTTTGATGGGAAAACGTAGCCAAGGGGCATTTTAAAAGAATGTGTCATACTGTCAGAGGTGATTCATGAAGAAAAATTAAAACGGAGACTAAAATCATTTACTCAATTATCTCACCCTTGACAATTAAAAATGGTACCTTCGTATATTCGCATTGTCTCGAACTCACGGTTCGTCAAGTTTTACTTAAATCAATGCGGTGCGAAAATGAGCGTTTAAATTCCTTTTTCGTTCCAGACCAATGATCGCAATAAAGTTATTTCTTCATGAAACAAAAGGGTAATAATAAAGTAAAAATACTTTTTCTTTGCCTTCATTAGAGTTTGAGGGAGAGATTTAAAAAATAAAAATTCGGAAGAAAAAAGAATGAAGCGTCTCGCGAAAATCGCGAGTTTTTTTCCATGTCCACACAAAAGTTAATACTCTGTAAATGTTTAACGCGTCCCAATAATAATCGTAAAAAATTGACAATGTCTTCGAGAATCTAAAACGTCACGTTCATCTTCGATAATAAAAAACAAACTATGAGAACGAATAGAAATTGAAATTTTATTGAATGGAACTCTGTTTCGTTCGCGAGCAGAGATATCTCCTCAGTTGGTTTACAGATTTATCGAACAAACGATGCAGGCCGGGCCAACGGTGTCGTTGAAATGTAGTGCCGCTGGAAATCCAACCCCTCAAATATCATGGTTACTGGATGGTTTTCCACTGCCCCAGAATGACCGGTTACTCATCGGTCAGTACGTCACTGTATACGGTGATGTTATTTCTCACGTCAACATAACGATGGTTAAATCAGATGACAGCGGTGAGTACGAGTGTACTGCGAGTAGCAGAGCTGGAGTTGCGTCCCACTCGGCGCGTCTCAATGTATATGGTAAGCTGATAAAAAACAACAAACTCAAATCATTTATTTCCCCAGTTTTTCGAAGGGAATAAGAAGAGCCGCGAATCTCGATCAATTGAATGAATAAAATTGAATTTTAATCGTGCAATCGAATACTTTATACAATATTATAAAACTCAATGATTCGACATGCTTTCCTGAAAGAAAATCGTACCGTGTATCAATGTCGATTTAGACAATGGGCAAAAAATATTGCCCGGATGGAAGGAATGATCGAAAAGAAAAAATATCGTAAACAAACTCAATTATTAATAGAAAACGAATAAAATGCAGTGACTGAAAAAACGGATTATAAAATGATTGCCTTTGATAGTGAACTTTTGTTCGCTCATGCACAAAACTGCAAGTTATCCAACGCGTATGTACATCGCAGGGAAAATGAAGTAAAATGAAAATTTTTGCGTATAATTGAGAGTCCCATCAACGGGAGAAGGGCTTAAAACGACGAGGGCTTTGTGTATATAGAGTTTGTATATAAATGGAGAGAGGATTGCAGATGAGCTTGACGCGTTATATGTTCAGATAGTCGATGGTATTTCGCGTAGTTCGAGCCATACATGGCCACGTGCATTTTGCGACAAATCTCGTCCATTATCGGCTATCGATTAGAGTGCTCGGCAAACCGTGCCCGAGTCATCGACTCTATCGTCGCTTATACTTGCTCCACACCCTTCGCCATTGCGTTCCAGTCAAGTAGAATCGATTTCGTCTCTAGAATCAATTAATATTATCCTTTGTTTGTACCAACCCGCATATATTGACGTTTATTTTTTATTTTTCAACTGGAATCTCTCCATATAATCGTTGATTGACAAGCGTTACATAAATATTGCAAAACAATCATTTCCGCATTGAATATTTGAGTAAGTTAAACTAGAACTGTAATTATAAAACTCGATGATTGCGATAATTAATATTTGAGGACGTAATAAGGCATTTGCATAACAATATAATTGAATAAAATCGTATGCAGCCAAATTATGCAAAGTATCGATGCATTAAATTTCATAAAATTGGGTTTGGTTAAGTATCGATGGTGGAACGTTTGATGGAATGCTCCCGATAAAAATTCTAGCGATGCGAACGGATTGTAAAAAAATACACGATTTTTCGGGAGAAATGAAATTTTTTAGACAAGCTCTGAATTTTGATGTTTTTTCAATTATTTCAGGATTGCCATACGTCAGACACATGCCAGCTATTTCGGCGGTTGCGGGTAAACAACTGCAAATAAAATGTCCGGTCGCTGGATACCCGATCGAATCGATAGTTTGGGACAAAAGTAAGTGCGAAGAAAATTCTCCATACAAACGTAATTAGCATCGTGAAAAATATTTGAAAAACATTCATTCCGGTTTCGTTTTTCGTTTGATTAAAAACGACGCAGCTCCCGTGGGAGTATGAGAAGGAAAGGGGATGAGTTTATTCACGCAGTGACGATGATATTATATTTATATGCGTGTTCACGATTGTGGTTGAATACACTCCGGAATGTGCAAATATTGCCACTGCCGGAAGGGATGTCGAGCGAATTCTCATATACACACGTTTGTATATGGAATTTCTGGTTAAATCGACAGTCGCGTGTCCGTCAATGCGTATTGTTTATTTATTTGTCTATTTTTTCGTTTTTTTTTTTCGCTTCCGTTCGCAGTCAATACGAAAAAAAAACTTTCAACAAATTCCAGATCTTTATGAAATTTAGTTTTGCCTTTATAAATAAAAATGAACAAACAGAGTCGAGCCCCATGGTTTTTTTCAACTCTCCGGAACGAGCTTGCGGTATTGAAAAAAATATCCCAACTCTGAGGACGATTAATTGAACAGCAGTCTTTCTATTTCCAACGCTTTTGTTTATCTCGGATTGATGTTGGACGAATGATTCGTCGAGAGAAAATACATTCTGTCGAGCATTACCTTTTGCCTTCGATAGTCCACGTTCTTCGTTTTTATCGATATTTTTTTTCCATCTTCCGGAAAGTTGGAAAAAAACATGCTCGGAAACAGAAAAATCTCGTTTCCGTTAATTTTTTATGGAAAACCCCATGTGCGTGACGCTTCGAGTACGCATTCTCATGTCTCCATCAACGCACTCTCGATTCCAACATTTTCACAGCAATGTTTGTTCGCCTCCGCACCAACCGAACTTCTCCCGCGTCAGCTCTTGCGTCCATCCCATACACAACGGAAATGAAAAATAATTAAAACAAGAATGCTGCACGGCTGTCCGGAAAAATACGCGCTTAAATAAATTTCAGTTATTCCCCGTGCAGTGCATTTCAACGTGAACATACTTTACGAGATTTCGATCAAATGGAATTCATATTCTCATTACGGGAATATAAATTTATCGTGTTAAAAAATCGAAAGAATTGAATAATTTTTTTCATTTGCAAAGAAAATCTCGAGGAATCAACAGTTTCCCGACCTCTTAAATTATAGATCACTGCCTCAGTCCGTCAATGTGTCTATTCTTCTCATTTAATTCGTTAAGTGAAAGAAAGTGAAAGCAATTGATACGTTTTCCAGACGGCACAAGATTGCCCACAAACATGCGGCAGAGGGTGGGAAATGGAACTCTTACGATCGACATCGTGCAGCGAAACGCGGACCAAGGAATTTACACTTGCACAGCTCGAAACAAACACAATTATACGTCGCAGCGTTCCGTCGAGGTTCGAGTTCTCGGTGAGTTTCTATCCTCTCCAGTTAATTACAATTATTTTTAATTTTCAAGCGTCGACAATGAATCATCAGAATTCAGGGCAGAGCTCCGTTCTAGGTTTCTTTCTGTTCGTACGAGAAAAAGTAACGCGAGCAATGTTCGAGAAAGAGAAGAGAAAAAAAAATGATAATTGAATTTTCCTTCATTTATCAAGATACTTCTCGCTCGATAATTAGTCACAGTTTTTTCTCTGATGGTGTGCTCGTCTTCACCAGTGCTGAGGTCATGAGTGCTGTTTTGTTTACGTAAGGAAGAGTCTGCTCAAGTATTCATAGGTCGATACATTTTTCATCAACCAGCTTTTACGCACGTACGAATTCTCCTTCTTTCTTTTCTCTCCCTCCTTCCAGAACCCTTAATGAACGGGCCAAGAACTCTGTCGAGGCTGGAGGCATTTCCGGTCATCCTCATGCACCAATGAACCTCCGCCCAACTGCTCTTTTCTCTTCTCTGGTTTTCTTCTTCCCCTTTATCAATCGATGTTCATCGGGCTTGATGTTTTCCTCTTCTGCCCCCTCCGTCTCTCTTCTTTTCTCGCTCAATTTTTCTCTCCGTCTCTCTCCCGCCTTCAAACTCTCACGCGTTAACTTTCCGATAATTTACCGGCGAGAATTTTCACGAGAATTTCGTAATTCCACCCTCTCAGTTGCCCAAGACCGCAACGTGAAAGCCGAGAAGTCCAAAGTTACGCTCAACCACCACTGTGCATGGGACATCCCATGTAAAACCACTTAATCCTCGCGCAACTATAATCCAAAGTATTTACTTCGAGGATTATAATATGTCGAGACTCTCGTCAAGATATTTCAATAATTAAATATTCTCGCTCTTGATCGTGTCATGAAACGAAATTGATAATTGCAATTATCGATGCGATCGAACTGATGAGCAAAAAAAAAAAAGAAAAAGAAATTGAAAACTTCTCTGAACGCGTAGTTTTCATTCGCCGAATAAAATAATTCATTCAACGATCATAAAATCCTCGAATTATTCATCTTCTCGTGGAAATGGCTCGGTGAGCTTTCACGTGGAACTTCCAATAGATACGTAAGGTCTAGAGAGATGAGCAGCTTTTAACGACAAATGCGTTAGAAGGTTCCACAACATTTGACCCGAATCAGCGTGAACACGTTCCGCACAAAGTTTATACGTTGAAAAGAGTGACGCGAGAGACAGCAGCAAGGAAAACTCCATCCAAGTTGAACGGAGCAACTGTGTCCTCCGCGAACTATAAATTCCGGATTTTTCATCAAATATTGGGGATAAAAAAAATTCTTAACTCTTTTCTCCTCCATTCGTAATTCCTTTGCGAATATTTCAGTCGATTTATTCAGGAATGAGAGCTTTTCATATCACGTTGTTAAACAGCACTCATCGCCTCGCAACTAATTAGCGAGAGGATTGGCACGTGGAGTTGTGCAAATGATCCAGAGAGAGCGATCCACAACGATATAGAAAATAACCAGCTGAAAAGATATTTTTTCCAGAAGTGCCAAACGCGACCACACAAAACGATCGTTACAATAATAATAGAGCGCTCCGTATTAGGTAACTCCTCGTTTTCCAATAAATCATTTCTAAATTTCCATCAAAAATAAATGGCGATTAATTTTTTCTAAACACTCGAAAGTTATTGAATTTTCACACCATTTATAAAAGAGAAATAACTGCCAGAGCGGTCCGTCGATTCTTTTGGAGCATCAGAGCAGTTGTGCAATCCGGAATAAAAATGCTTGTTCCGGTTAAGTTTTTCAGGAGTGCTTGCAGCGATTTTTATTTCCAGGCAATATAAACGGTCTTTTGATCGAATAGAATTAAGCCAAAGCAATTCCACGTTGCCCGATGCGTCAAAGAGCATATTTACAAAACTTATTTGCCAGCATATAGTTGAAATGTTGTTTGCATATTTGTAAAAGGCTAGAAGCATAAACAGGGCAGGAGGAGGAGGAGGAGGAGGAGGAGCAGGAAGTAAAAAATTATTTGAAGCCCTTGGAGAGTCAACTACCGTGGTGTGTAGGAAAATATTCACAAGGGGTAAAATATAATCTGCGCCCGGAGCACCGCAACTCACTGCACCGCTCAAGCATCTGTCCTGCACGCGCGCCTACAGCTCTCTCAATATATATGTATATATCTCTTCATTTTCCAACTCTCAAACTTACACATATATACATATATATATTTCCATACATACGTCAATGTATATACACATCTCTATAAACTACTACATGCCCAAAATATATGAATTCCCTTTATACATATGTATCTATATAGTCACGGACCCGATACATCCTTTACAGAGCGCTACTAAAAGTTACTGTAACCAACTCACGTAGAACGTTAAGCTTTCATGCCCCATAGTAATACAAGCTCGTCAATCTCGGCCGAGCACCCATGCACACAAAGACAAATATACACACACAAACACACGGAGGCTGCTATATATACGTGCAAATTCATATATAGGTTGAACAATCCTGGGCTCCCATGCACATACCTGTGTGCAATTTTTTCAGCAAAATTTACAGGACAAGGCTATTTTTACATATTTGGTCATTTCATTCATTTCTCTTCCTTTTTCTGACTCTCGGTCAATCCAATTCTGATGAGAGCCTCAGCTTTTTTTTTCTCCAAAATTCATTGTATTTTTGTCATTCCAACAGAATATTGCATTTCGCTGCGACTGTCAGTTAAAATTCCCATTGAAATGACTAAGTTTTGCGGACTGACATCAAAATATACTGTTGAAAGAATTAAAGTTTTTTTTTATCTTCAGAAATAGTTCGGGTTATCGTTTCCAACGAAATTGGGATTTCTACGTGCAAAAGTTTAAGGAATAGGTGAATTTATTTAGTTGAGCAGATACGATCAGAATTCTTGGGCAATTTCGAGAGAAATAATTTCCATCGTTTCGGCAAGTTTTGGAAATTTGGATACAGTTTATGGATACAAATGTCGCACGACTCGAGAGGGAGATATCAACGATGACAGGATTTTGTTTCCCTTTTATGAATAACCAAGAATTCTTCGTTTGGCAATCAAAGTTGTGCTTGGCTATGAAAAATACAACAAAACGAAGGATGCCATTGAGTTATCCTCGTATATGGAAAATAGTGAATGAGCCCGAATAATCAATCTACGCAATTGCATAAAAAATATATAGCACATTCTCCCCGAAGCCACGATGTGGGCGCGATGCAGAGACGAGACCATAAAACTGTGGGCACGTGAAAAATTATTGTTCAAGTTTCCGTATGTGTGCGCTTTTGTAATGCCGTTCGAGGAAGCTGCGTAACGAGTACATTTCATCTGTGCGATCGTGGGACGAGCATATCAGAGAGGATCATAACAATTTTACTCACTCGCCGACACAGACTCACACCGATTTGTACGAAGTAGCTCAACATTCGTGTGCTGACGTTTTTTGACTCTTTTTCTACTCTCTGAATTTGCCCCGTTCATCCGCGACAGACGAAACGTGCTGTGAATTTACAAATGTCTTTCCTTTTTTTTCCCTCCCCCTCCTCTCACCCTTTCTCATTCTTTTCTTTTTCAAAGCTCTCGTCTCTTCAACGGCCAGAATCGATTCGTGGCTCTATAATAATGCCAGGAGTCCTGAAATTGTGCCAAGTCGAATCCTACCGCCAAAGGGCACTGTCCCCAAAGATACAATACATTTATCTGCATATATGTTTATATCGATGTGCGGTAAATATCGACACATCGATGTACGTTAAATTCTCAATCGATCAATGACATCGTGTTTTTCATGACGTGGTACGCTGTGCAACGCTGATTGCCAAACTTTTCTCAAGTACTTCCGGCCATTTTCCAAGCTCTTTCGATTCAATTAAACGGCTTCGATCACTAAAACGTTTGTGCACACAGTACACCTTGGTATTCTCGTGTTTGCTGTTCGTTTAATGAAAAAATTACGAACGAAAATACGCAGAATTCATTTTATCGTGTCAATGTATTCATTCGTGCCAATTTTTATGACAAGAAGCACGTTTATTGAGAAAAATTCGGAGCAAATAACAAAATTGAGGATCCTGTTGTAATTCATAAAAAATATATCAGAAGAGAAATGTCATTTATTTTTTTTCTGTAATTTTCATACTTTCTGTCAATAATACGCGATTGGGGGATGACAATTTTTTCAACTGGGTATATTTTACTCCGATGACAAAAAAACAGGCAGACAAATAGATTTCCGGGTTGAAATTCTATCGTGTTTGTATACACGAGGAGGAAAGGAACAAGAAATGGAACGACACTCTTCTGCTGTTTTCTCGGCTGCTGCGAGATATCCTCGCGACAGCTGTTCCGTCTCTCACACTCTAGAAATCTTCATCGATTCTTTATTCGCGGCAGTGAAGTGGAGATATGGAAGAAAATCGTTGGAAGGAGGTCATATTGATTTATTTGTCCAGTTGGACAAATTATAACGTCATGCGGAATGTTAATTACGTCATAAATTAATTATTGAACAGTTTCAATGACCAAAACGAAGAATGACTAACAAAATATCTCAAACGCTCTAACGACGAGAAAAATTGAGGTAAATTACTCTTATAGAGTTCACGAAACATTACACAACATTACTTCGCTATAAATATTGCTACTGACACGATAAAACTTTACTAAATTTGCAAATATACATATATATATAAAAATACTTCAATGTATATATTTATATATGTCTATATAATAGCTTCTTTCTTAGTGCCGAAGGCCCTAACTGGCTGCCGATCGTCTCTACGTTAGTCTCTCTTCTCCTTCTTTCTTTCTCTCTCTCTCTCTCTCTCTCTCTGTCTCTCTCTCTGTCTCTGCCTATCTCTATCTCACTATGTGTGTCTTTATCCATATAAATGAAATACTATAAATATCTATAACTATCTCGTGTGGTAAAGAGACAAACTTTTAGCAGCGCAGCAAGAGCAAAAAAGCGCAGCAAATAGAAAAGCAGCAATGTCCGATGAGGTCGCTGTACGAGCAAGTGATGCTTCTTCAATTTGTTTCTTAGTTTTCTTACGTTAATATTAATTTGTTATTTCTTGTTTAATTCGTATGATTTAAACTTCAAATGGGAATGGTCGATATCTGTTTTTGTTGTTGTGTCTGTTGTTCTTTCAGTGCCACCTAAAATCACGCCTTTCAATTTTGCTCGCGATTTAAACGTAGGCGATCGTATAAGCGTACAGTGCGTTGTCGTAACCGGTGATCTACCGTTGACCTTCACTTGGCTAAAAGATAACGTGCCGATCGAGGATAACGATAAGATTATCGATACTTCCGGGGTCGGTTCAATTAGCTCGATAAGGGGCATCAAGAACGGAGGTACGAATGGTCCAGCCGCGATCAACAACGCTATTCGAACCTCGAGAATTGAGAATAAGCAACGGTCGAGGAACACAGATAACCCTGATGATAATCCATCAAAAACGGCCGTCAACAACGGATTCTTGTCCGGTTACGAGGCCATCACCATCCGGCAATACGACGCTTTTAACAGCGCCCTGAGTCTTAGCCCGATTGCACCTGTTCACAATGGCACTTATACGTGTCGCGTGACCAACGGTGCTGCGACCGTCGCTCATTCTGCACCCCTCCACGTTAACGGTAACCATAATAGCGCGATGGTCCTTCCGATCGATCTTTTTTTTTTTGCCTTTTTTTTCTGCTCTTCTTCAATGACCAAAAATCGAGACAACCAAAAATTAATCCAGTTGCGCTATTACTCGAGCGTTTTCACCGAATCGTCGCGGAGATTTCCTCTCCCGAACAATATCGAATCAGAAATTGTCGTACGAGTTTCGACCAACCAGATTCACTTAAATATCAACAAATTCTCTCACCGTTTTATATTCAAGCTCCTTTCTTCCTTTCCGTCAAGTCGATACAAACGTCACGACTAATCGCCAAGTTATATCATTATCTTTTTTATTTTATCTTTAATTATAAATCTTAGACTTTTCTGATTCGAAATACGATTCGAAATACGATCGAGAGTCTGGAAACACGAGCTCTATAAATTCTCGTTTTCTCTATCTTCTTCTATTCTTAACTTCTAGAAACTATACCAATTTACTATATACCGTACTACTCTACGTTTTTTCATATATATTTTTTTCTATCTCTGCTACATGCTGAATATCAGATTGCACGCAAACCCTCTGTTTCGATCGAGTCTCACATTCTTGCAAGTTGTATCGATCCTCCAAACTTTGCATCCCCAATTTTGTTTGTGGTGCCTAAAGCTTACGAGGCACGGAATTAATTTCTACAATTATTAGGAAAACTCGATACAGCTGGTAATTTATGACACTCGCTATATTTTCATCTGTATATTTGTATACATATTTATATTGAGATTTGTGTATACAATTGTTGAGTGTATTTTGAGGATTGTCTGAATCGTTTCATCCCATGATCTCTTTATACATATCTATACATTTATAAACAAACTTAAACAATCCTGCACGCCTTTTTTCTCTGCACGCAACTTGCACGCTTCGTTCGGGTTCAACATCAAACGAAATTACACGTCACATCGGGTCCTCGATATATTTCGTTATTCACACTTAATCCTCGTCACTGGAAAAATAAAAAATGAGAAAAATCGATAGGAGTAGCTGAAACGATGATTTCGAGTTGCTATTTTTTGGCGGAATATTTTGTATTTTATTTTTTTGGAAAATTAGTCTTTCTCTCTGAGAAATGGTGTTTTTCGGTGCTGCCTGTCGTTCCTTCCGTTGTCGCATATTTGAAAAGTTAACAATTTACGAACGAGGAGTTTTCTGGATCGTTCCAATCGCTTGGGCGGGTTCAATCAATTAAACTTTTCTAATTAATGATCGATTTTTCTTTTTTTTGTTAATTGAGTACTCGTCCTTTGTGGCTAACGATTGGGAAGGAGAAAAAATGTGCGTGCGTGTGTGGCTGGAAAATTTGACGGAGAGTAAAAGTCTCTTCGATTCTGTTTAGGAATCTGTGTCTTTTCTATCCGCATTCCCACTTGGGAATTCTTTGGCGAGAGTTCCGCCCCGAGGAAAATGCATTCTTCCGATATTTCGAGAGCTTTAAATCTCACGATAACGTTCGCACGGAATACACACAAGACTGAAAATGCCTCCGGATGAATGTGCTCTCACAAACAATCAGAAAAGCGACTCAAACGAACAATGACTGCTTTGATACCCAAAATATTTACAGACACGAAAAAGACACTCGAAGACACATTCACTAAAATTGAACCTTCAAGTTGGCCTCGGAATATACGAGTCAATGAAATCTTTTTAAACTGTCCCCTCGTTTCATACCCAACTCGAGAATCCCGTAACTTTTGGCCGTTTTTTCCGTATAGCATTGACGATCGTCGCACTGGGTTGGTCATTAATTAACGAATTTTTAAATAAACGTCGATTGTCACTGAAAAAAAAGGATCGATTTGAAACAGAAACTTTCGACATAAATGAATCGAAGCAACAAACAAAAATGTCGTGCGTTTGTCGCATTGAAAAATAAATTTATTTACTAATTATATTTCAAGTGAATAAATTTTTTTTTCATCAGGTAAACAAAATCGACACATCCAGGAAGATCCATTTTTTCTCAGTGTCATCTCATACATCGTTCATAATTACGTATCGTGTATTTCACTCATTAAAATTGAAGTAACGTAGGTATTTTCTTTTTTTCATTCACGAATGAATCGTATTATAATGATTATACGTAACATTAATAAAAATAAACATTTATCGTATTTTCATTATTAGATTATTGTGATTTTTTCGTAATGGTAATATTATTATATATTATATATGAATATCATCGAATTTTTGGGCTGTGTTTATTCATGAGATTTTATACTATAATAATAACATTTGTCACGTAGATAATAATTATTTCGTGGGAGTTGTCGTTTCCCGTTGATCATGTTTTTATTTCTCATTCATTAATTTACTATTTTTTCTTTTACCTTTTCTTTTATTCACACGATTGATTATGTATTTCATGAAGAAATGGTTATATATTGTGTATTGCAAATATTATGTATATGAATATTGGTTCACGCCGTAGATAAATTTTTGATCGTTATTGCAAAAGTTTCGAATGAGCGAAATGGGAAAAGACACGAGTGGTTTAAAGATCCGTTTAGCAAAATCAACTTTTCTCTGTGCATCCCGATTTTTTCGTGTGCGTCATCACTGGAAATGTTTTTCCAAAGTACACATATGGGTTTCGATATTTCATTTATCCGAGCTCGCGCGTTCTTTTTTTGTACATTTGCTCGTAAACGTTTTTCGGAATTCATTCAACATCGATAATTAAATACAGATTGTCAAGTGCGACCGAAGCTTTCGACCCTCTGGGATCAACGTGTATGGCTCTATGTACAGGCCATTGGTTTACGCAGTGTTCACATTTCGAACACATATTTCAAGGAATCTCTCATCAATCGAATTCATTTTTTGAAATACTTTTGATTCACGCAATTTTTTGGCTTTTATTGTTTTTTTTTTTTTAAACTCTGACGAAACTTGCACTTGTCACTGGGAAAAAAATGAAATCCAGCAGCCACATAAAAGTTCCACTCGTGTCGAACGTCCCAATTTCCCTCGGGTTGGCTCTGATTACCATGAAATTCGGTAAGTATATTTGATAAGAAAAATCGTAAGAAAACTACGGGCGGAGGCGAAGGATTTGTTCGATTTTAGTTGTTTTTTTGTTTGAGGTTAATTTCGGGCAGGTTAACGCGACGGTTTTGTTTCCGATCTTGTGACGCAGCTCGTAAATCGCGAGCGAAATAAAGAAACAAAAATGGGAATAAAATATGAAAGTTTGATAGAAAAAAAAGGAGATAATAAAAATAAAGAGTTTCTATGGCATGCTCGATACTATTCCGTCACCTAACCCTTGTAGTTCCGCCCCGGATATCACCGTTTTATTTCGAGAACGCGGTGACCGAGGGGATGAGGACACAGCTTATGTGTACGACGAGCCAGGGCGATCAACCGTTCAACATCACTTGGCTCAGGGACGAGAGCCCCATACAGGCCAGACGGGACGTTACGACCGAGCAGTCTTATCCCGCAACGGGAACGAGCTACATTCAGATAAGCGACTATTCACCGTTTTCCAGCATCCTGACGATTAATAGCGTTACCGCTAAGCATAGCGGTAACTACACCTGTCAGATCAGCAATGTCGCGGGTGTCGCCGAGCACACAGCTGACCTCTCCGTATCTGGTTTGTCTCCTTAATTCCTTATCCCACACGCGTCTCCTTCTTCGCCTCAACCAAACTATTATAATAACAACCAATTCAAAGTCCATTAGACCCTTAAGATCTTGTAAATACAGGCTAATTATTTTTACAGACGAATCAAGGATCGAAGCACAGACTCTACTAAAAAAAGCAAAGTAGAAAAAAACGTTGAAATAAAACTCGAAATGATTAATCGATCGAATGAAAAAAAAAGAAAAACAAATTAGTATTAAAACAAAACGAATTAGTTAGAAAAAACCGCGAGCAGTTGCCACGAAATACAAATCTTTTTGGAAAAGATTCGAGAATTTTCTTAGCACGCTGCAGAAGTAAATTTGACGTATTCAGTATTTTTGCACGCTTCAGCAATTTTATATGAAGAAATATAAAGCTGATAGTTTTCTATCGAGCCTCTCTACGTCCCCGAGAGCCAAGAGAATAAATTGTTCCGAAAAAGTCATAAAAAAGAGAGATAATTGAAAATAATTCTCATCAACCAATTCCCGCATTGCCACAATCGTTGAGTTGCTCATAAATGCAGAAAAATACTTAATAAACGCCGTAAACATTAGAGCATTTTTCAACGAGAGAAAAATAAAGGTTGCCAAGGAAAAAGAAAGGAAAATTGTGGTGCATCAGCGAAATACAATGCGGGTATATTTATAGCGATGCATACATTATTATTTTCACATCTCTGCACATGACGCATTGCCCTGACGTTGCGAATGCACGTGTGGACGGGAAAAGCTCTTTCTCTCTTTCTCTCTCTCTCTCTCTCTCTGGGCTTTCCCACCCTTAACACCCCTTCCGCCTCCTCCCTCAGGTCCTCTCTCCTTCTTTTTGCAGTACATCGCGCAGGGTTTGAACGTTAATACTGTTTTACGCGACAGTTTCGCTGCATATCGGGCTACAGCGAGAACGTCCTGCTGATATATCGTAAATTCATATTACGTCGCGCTCCCTTACCGTGCGAACCGATCCACCTGTGCCACATGTCTCGCTCCTGCTATCACTGTTCACGGCACAGGTGTATCAAACACGAAGAGTTCCTTCGTATGAGTTACTTCCCGTAGACTCAATGAATGTCACGTACCATCAAGTTTCGTCGAGGTCTTGGACCAACAAAACTTTACATCAACAATGAATGTTAACTTGAAATAATATTTAGGCTCGACGTTGTATTTGTTGGAGTGGAAATCGAAAAAAACAGGGAACCATAGTTTTTCACTTTTTTTTCCACGTCACCAGGTTCGGAATTCGTAACCATCATTTTTAACGCAGTTTTATATTTTTGGACGTTAAACATTAATCGCTTCCCGTTCCGGAGCGCGCCAGGAAATTGTTGATTGGAGTTGGAACGCTCGTTGAGCGAATGACACATTTTACCGATGAAATTGTTGAAGAATAAATCGCCAATATTAAATATTAATAGCTCATTTTTCACGAGCATTTTTATTGGTTTCGTTTGGGTGGAGAACATTTTTAATAGCGTTTGTATCGCCCTTTACGATGCGTTCATAATTTCAATTGATTATAATCAATTTTGGTGCTTCAGCAAATACCGCTACTCGTGGAATACTATTGGGGAATTGATTATAAGCAAATGTCTAGAAGTTTTCAATATATCGGGTGTCCGGAAGTCAATGAAAGGAGCTCGCAACACAATATTTCGAATCTTCTTAAAAATTGGATATGACCTTGAAGCAATGATGGCCGAAATTTCGATTCCAAGCCGCGTAATGTCTCAGCTCTCATATATTCCTTTCCAAATTTGAAATTTCATAGATTTCCTTTTTATTTTAATTAAGATCCAAATTAAGTGGACGATTAAGCTCGAAATGGCATGTACGAAATATCAATAGTTTGAAATTGAAAGAGCATTGTTATATACGCTTATGTAAACGCCACCTTTGAAGCTGTTGAAGCTTAAGGGCATCGATATACCGTTCCAGTATATCGATATATGCAAAGTTCCATACTCGGATTCCGGTCAAACGTAATGAAATCGTACGGGATCTCTCTCCCCCCTCCCGCTCTCTCGTCCTCTGTTTCTCCCATCATTCGTTCAAATTAGTTTGCGAAATTGATGTGTGTTTGGTTATTCCGGCGACTAAAAGCAGAGCCGTATGGATACCGGTGGATGGTGGGTTAAGGGGTGTTTCAACCACCAGCGATATACAGACAAACCTGTGGCATATATATCCGCGGTTGTTGAACGGTTTGTGGAGATGCTGTATTACCCTGAATCCTCCCCTACACGCCTCTCTCTCTCTCTCTCGTTCTAATATTCCTTTCTCTCTCGCGTACTGGCTCGAGGTTGCAATGCTTCAGGCAATATTCGATTGTGCCCTATGTCGTTCGCTTGCCAAATTGAGTTCATCGTATACGTAGGATGCTTCGAAATATGGATACATATTCGAGCATATATATATCATAACGAAAATATGTAGTTTAGGTGACCTTACCGCGTGTTTACACGTCTATACGACTCTCCCCACCAATATTACACGATAGATGCTCTTTGCTCACTTCAAACTTGATTAAGAAACGTTTTATGCCCTGGGGAGGTCTCGACGACCTTCGGAAATCTTAGGAGCAGAGAGCACCACGAAACGCGAGATTCTCAATTGGTTGCGAAATTATTAAAGATTCCCTAAGGTTCTCTACAAACTCAACATTTCCTTGCTCAATTTTCTTGCAGAATTATAATCATTTTTTTGATTCATCTTTTATTGAGGTCAGAGGTCAAAGGTGGCTGGATTTGTATCCAAATCCACTGAATGATGATTGTAGAAGCCTTCTGGGCTCACCAGGAGTATCCGCTGAATTCGAATATTGAAATGTCAAAATTTCAAGAACAACTTGAGATTTAATGAAATCTTAGTCAGTGTCATTGTTTTCTTTTGATAAAACTGTGCTTCGATCCTTCTAAAGTCTTTTAGGTGCGATTTAAACGAACCGTGATCGGAAAAAAAGGATTTTGAAGGCTCGTGGATAACGCGAGAGTGAAATCGTGCGTCAACAGTTGCGTGTTTTGTCTGTATAAACGCGGTGTTGAAGATTCGCGAATTGGACTACGTACGTGCGGTCACGATGGGGGAGCAATCGGAAAACAGCGGATATCCGATACGCGTACAAATTATTCGTCATGAATATATATGTATACACGTATTTATATATATTAATGGGGGTATTGGGAGCGTTAATTAAACGTCGCGCTCGTGTTTTCATCCGATGGAATATTAATTTGGGTAACGGACCAATTTGTTATTCATTTTTATTCCAATTCGAGGAATAACATTCAGTCTAATATTATTCGCTGGTTTAATTTATCGATTTTTCCTTTTTTTTTTGTTTAGTTAATCTTTTACTTTTTCACTTTTCATCGTAGACAGAATCGCATCATTGCAAAATATTTTCATATATTTATTTTTCATTATTTTAACGTAGACAACGTTTAATGATTGAGTAAAATAGACCAATATTTTGCAACGGTTGTTGGCTCCAGTTAGTTCCAAAGCATGATTGTTTAACATGTTGATTTACATACATAAACATCGTTGGAGTAATTTTTTTTCCCTCCAACGAAAACAGTGTCTGACGTTGTGGCCATGATTTTTATCGATTTTTTCGTACTCTTCTTCGCAAGAGTCGTCTTTTTATAGAGCACTCGAATCTTTATGGATTTCTCGTAATAATCCGATTCGGAGAACAATTTTTCATTCCAGATTCAAGCGAGTGACGCTCCTCTCAAATTTTTTCAATTTATTTTCCTCTTTTCATTTTCATGATGAAAATCATTTTTCGGTTAATGGATTTTCATTGTCCTCAACTAATTTTGACGACAATCGTGTTCCATGAAAGATCCGGACAAAGAGTGTTGTCACGACCAGCTGCGTGGTTTTGTTCTCATGATTGCGCCGCAATCGTTACAGCCTGACGTCACGCTCAAGTTTCGTTCGTTTAATCTCCCACGAACTATCGAATCCGACATGAATGGAAAAAAGGCAAAAAGCAATCTTGTCAAAACTTTCGAATGAACTAAGCAACTTTCTTCGAAAAAGAGAAAAAAAAACAATCTGAAAAGAAAAAAACTCATCTAACCACATCGTCAGTCATTCGAATTTATGCGAGAAAAGTGTTTATATATGTAAATCAGATTTATCTTCGCCCACGTGGAGAAACGTGTGTTATATCTCGTTTATCGTTCGCTCTTCTTATCGTAGAATCATTAATTATATTATACGTAATATTCGAGAAAATATGGATTTCCATAATACCGTAGAATTGCATGGTGTTGAAGAAAAAATGGTTTTTTTTTTTCAATATATTAATTGGTGGCTCGTCCTTGGTATTTGGATCAGGTAAACCGATAATGTCGTAACATTTTTATTCCGGGGAAAGAAAGATCAATTGATCGTGGACGTCGTGAAAGATTTCTCGAACTAAACAAATTACAAGCTTTGATTCGCTCACGAAAACATTGCAAAAATACATCGAAATCCAACGACTCGGTTCTTACCTTGGAAAGTCTTTTCGTTTTCTTTTTTTTTTTCCATTCGTTGCTTCAATTCGAGAAAAATGGTCGAGTTAATGCTACAAGAGATGCAACGACATTATCCTCCGCTCCCGAGAATGTCACTATAGAGAAACTCTACGAGAGATCGATGAACCCTCCTCATCCCGTTCATAGCTCGCGAATCTCGCCACGGCACGGAATTTAACCAGATTGTATTTTTAGTACCTCCCCGTTGGACCGTGGAACCAATCGACCAGAACGCCATTGTAGGTCACGCCGTTTCCATTCCCTGTCGAGCCGAAGGATTCCCAATTCCAACGGTGACTTGGAAGCAATCAATCGGTACGTTATTGAAGAAGTACATCGTATAGAAAAAATAAACATGTCCATCTTTTTTTTTCCTTCATTTTTCTGCATTTATCGACTTCCCATGAAATTTTTCTCATTAAATTTTATGCTGGGACTTGAAATAACTCTCTGAGAATGACGAACGAATTCTTTATTTAAAATGCAAAGGAAAAAGCTGAATATTGTTTTCCTTCGTGTATACAAATGAAATGGAAAAATGAACGACGTAATTATCGATTCTTCGTCGTTGTCAAAAATGAACGAAACATCGAAAAAAAAAGATAAATTTTGTAAATGTTGGCAAAAAATCGGAAGCGCTCATTAAGTTATACAATTCTGTGCAAAACTTAGCACCATCCATCACGCGAAAATTTTCGCTGATCGTCGACGCTCTCAGCAGTTTTCATTCACGAAAGGATGGTTATCCGGAATGAACCCGTACTTCGCGTAGGCTCCAGCGGGGAAAAGAGAGAATGGGAGGATGAGAATAAAAGAGAAAGAGAAGAAGCGAAAGCAAAATTAGTTTCATCAACTCGTTTCGTCTCGATATTACTCCCTCGCGAGGCACCAGCCTCTTTCTCTTTTTTCTCCCCCTTTTGCCATCACTTCGCACACACCGTCCCATTTCAATTTGTCATTAGCCAAGAGCATTCCAGAACCGCGTATTTTCCGCTCCGGGGCTCGTACTCCCGGGTATCGGTACTGTTAACAATGGATTTTTAATATCACAGTATTCGACGTATACCTCTTTATAATACACCATCAATAACGTCTCAATTATGGTCAACTTCACATTGATTTTTTGTCCCATGGAACATCTATCGAGCGACGTTTAATTTCATTACCACATCTGCGGAATGAAATAAATCGTTTTTTCTAATTCGAACGTTATCGGGGAATCCCCTCAATTACACGAGTAATTGGAAATTGATGAAAATAGCGCAAAGGTAATTAATCGCAGCGAATAGAAAGCGGGCTTGCGAGTATTTAATTTATTACAAATTTTCAACTTTTACTTTATTTTCCAATGGTTCGAAAAGCCTCGAGGGTGCATGCATGGAATTTCCTCGTGTTAAGTTAACGTCAAATTTGTCACGTGTTAGGAGAAACACCGGGGGACTACAGAGAACTCGGTTATGGGGGTACGGAAGGGGCTGGAGTCGCTGGCAACGGCTCCTTGGTGATTCCTCGTGTGTCACGTGAGCACACTGGCTTTTACCTTTGCCAAGCGAGCAACGGCATTGGTCCAGGTCTCAGCAAACTCATTCGACTAACAGTTCACGGTAAAATATTCATCAGTTAAACTCCGCTCACAACCTCAAATATGCATGGCAAAACGATCCTCCGAGCTTTACTTTATAACTGTACCTTCCACGTGGGCTATTTTCCTCTAAAACCCCGGAATCCTATTTTCTGGACAGGACAATTTAGATCCTGATGCTTCCCCAATTTCGCTACGATCCTGCAGTATTTTTATTTTGCAGGATTTTCAAAATTCATGTTTTCTCCAACTTGCATTTTCACGGCTGCATAACTCCTCAGGAATTTTTTTAGTCAAGTTTCTTTTGCTCGGGTTCCAAAATAATTTCAAACTATAATTCGCGTGAAAGTATTCATTGCTATTACGTTAAATTTGAGACTTCCTACTGCAAACCCTCGGGACGTTCGGGTGCAGCAGGGCAAAAAGCTACTCGTCATCGAACGTGTTTTTTTTTGTTTGTTTTTATGTAGTTGGACCAAAAGTTGAAGTAAGAACGCGACAGGAGTCAGCGAGGAGAGGCGAATCCGTGACCTTGCGATGTGAGGTCGAAGGTGATGCTCCATTGGATGTTACCTGGCGAGCACGTGGTGGTAAAATCGAACCAGCTTACGATGTCAGGTTCGTTATATTTTTATTTTCCCACAAATTACTGAGATTATGAAAATTTCCATTTGTTTTTTCCTTCGGACGCAGAAGCTGCGAAAGAACGTTTAATTACAAATTCTCAAATTGATTGTGATTAAAATTCTCATTACAAACAACTGAGGAAAAAATTGAACAAAAACAATCGATTCGCGATGAGAACATTGTTGGCATAACAAAACGATGAATTCTAAGAGTGAATTCGTTTTCCCTTAGCCTGGTCCAGAATCGTGTAATATGCTAATCTCGATCAAGTTTGAGGCTAAATCTCCAATGGAAAACTTATGCAATATGCCTTTCATTCATCCGGGCAAAAGTTCGCGCCCTCGTTTTATGAACCTGGTATCCCATAAAAGAGTTTTGATATTATAATAACCGCGAGATATTGCTTTATACACACTTCCTTCTCCCTTCTCTGTATATTATTCCACTATATTTCTTATTTACCAACCCTTAGAATCCCTTCCTTCGAAATTTTGCACCCTTAATGCCTTGCAAGAAAAGAATGGATACTTCGTTAAACGAAGTTCTCGTCTTAGGATTACAAAGTTTGTTAACGCACGTATTTCAGTCGACTAGCCCAGTTTGGTCGTGAATTTTTATATTTTAAATTCACTGACTACTCATTCAGTCAATAATTGAATAAAAACTGCGGCAAAATTCTTCGAATTTACAAAATATTACAAACAATGAATATTGTAGGAAGTAAACGGATTTGGAGCAATGTTTGTTTTCACAACGTTCGTCTATCTGATTCTCGTGAATCCACAAACGTGAAAGTCCTTTTGGTAGAATTTTTATTTCGTTGAAAAAACCGAACGACTGTATCGTCAGTGGAAATCACGCTTTCCTCCCCACACTCTCCACCGAGCGGTACCGGATTTCATATTCTCTTTACACGTGCTTTTCATCCAATCCAGCCTCGTTTATTTATTTAAACGACGCAATCGAGCTTTTCTCTCATCGCGAAAAGCCTCGAAAAATATTTATTTTTCATTCTTAATTAGAGTTTCTTTTTTATTATTTTTCGTGTTTGAAAAAATCGTTATCCTGGAATACGCGCTTGTTATAAAGGCTCGAAATATGTTTGAAAACGGAAAAACACTCCTTGACGACGATTCAAATATCAGTCGATGAAGCTCTCTCCAAAAACCAACAGCCATGGAAGCAATCTCGATCTAATGACCTCGGTCGAGGTCAGTAATTTTTTGGGTGACCATTTACTCGTGCGTGTCAGTCGCTGACCCGGAAGATTTTCCGGAGTTTGAAAAAAAATCGTAGAGTTAAAAAAAAAAACAAAATGAAAAACTGCCCAGTGTCGAATTTTCCGTTCAAATATTTGGGTTAGAAAATCGGGAAAAATATTCTTCCCTTCGTTGCGAATATGTTGAGAAATATTATCGACTATAAGCTGGAAGCGAGATGAATCATTCTGCTTTGTGCGAAATGAACGATAGGACTTTTTTCGTGCCCTTTTTCATTTTGAAACGGCGGATCGTGTCTCGCAGCTGGATAGCGTATCAAAGTGTTACGCAAGGAAAGGGGTGGGAGAGGCAAGCGGGATGCAATGTCGCGTCGAGATTACCTCATTCAGTGGTGGTACGCCCGGGAGCCAATTTCACGCGCCAATTTGAGGTTTTATCATCGCGTTTTCTCAGGATATATCTGTATATCCTCATGAGCGGATGCCAAGATCGTTTCGTCTGAGGATATAAAAATAGGAATAAAAATGGAAAAAAAAATAAAAAATAAGGTAGAAATTCTCAATCCTGGTAAAGGTGGCTCGTACAGAATGTCATCATACGTTAAGCAACGAAAAACCACGTCAAACAAAAAAAAAAGTTCATCTTTTTACGACACAGCCGATCGTCTATTTATCAATTTTGTCAAATATGTTTTTAATTCCAGTCACCCGTAATTGCCATTTCCGGAATGTAGTCTCTGATGAGTGCACAGGGAATTAAAATTAAACAAACTCTTAACGATTTTTTTCAATTTTTCAACAATTTTGTTGACTCACTTTCTAGTTCGGTTCTTGATCAAATTAAAGTTGTAAATCTAGCGTGAAATCCGTACTCTCCGGTCATTAGATATTCACTGGAAAATACACCAACCCCAAGAGGCCTGTCGTCAGAATTACGGATCGGGAAAGCCGGACACGAGGACCGAGGAGAATATATTTGTGTCGCTCACAACCCATACGGTCACGATCGAGCCACGATTAATTTGCTCGTACAGGAACCACCGAATTTCCCACGCAATTTACACATCGCTGATCAGAAAAGTCGCTCGATGAGATTGGCTTGGTCTTCGCCGACGGGAGTCGCCGATCCATTCAACGCTGACATCCCAATCACGAAATACATCGTTCAGTACAAAGAAGCACGAGGTTCGTACTTTATTTTCATCCATCCAACGATAGATTTCAATTTCAAAAACAAATCAAACAAATCATTCCAATTATTTATTTACTTAATAAATATTTATTCTATTCAACTCTCTTGTGTCGTTCAACTTTTCATATGAAAATACACGACAAGAGGGTTGAATGGGGTAGAAAAAAATCACTAGAAAATTAATCAAAGATCGTTTT
Source organism: Hyposoter didymator (assembly GCA_037952995.1). Taxonomy (NCBI): domain Eukaryota; kingdom Metazoa; phylum Arthropoda; class Insecta; order Hymenoptera; family Ichneumonidae; genus Hyposoter; species Hyposoter didymator. The sequence continues at coordinate 7,502,288 of JBAJMU010000004.1, forward strand.
CTCAATAAAATTCTTCTCAATCGTTACCGTGCATTTTTCGTATGCATATTATTCCATTTCCGAGGCAATACGCGAGGTGTCGTCATAATATCGAACTCGAAAATTCGATTCGTCGTAGCACGAAGAAAAAAAATCAGTTTCTTCAACATTTTTCTTGCATTTCGTTGGGTAGTTAATTTTAGTTACCAGCTTCTCGAAAGTCTGAAACACCGGAGTCTCGAAACAAAATCCAGTGTTTGTTGAAGCAAAGTTTCGTACTTGCTTGGTTGAGATTATAAAAAGTCCAAGTGCGATAACTTTATAGTTTGATTAACTCGTGCTGCTCTCGACGTGGGCGAAGAAACTAAGAAATTCGAGTCTCTCTCAGAAGAAATGTATCGTACACACCTTCAAAGTTTAAATATTCCTGAAAAAGGAAAAAAATGAATTGAATTAAATGTGAAAAACTCAATTCACCAGGTGCAAAAATTGAATGAATTAATTATCAGGTTCAGAGAGCAAAAGTCATTGTTGCTCGGATAGAAAATTTGATAGCAGAGTGAAATTTTCTCTCGCGTCAGATCGTCTTGTTAGCCGCAGTCAAAGTTCCCGATCTCTCGTCAAGCAACCTCGAGAGGGTATCAACCTTCCACAGTTTCCTCCTCGTTGACGCTCACCCACACTTTTCCACAGCCACTCACATTCGCGCATGAATGCAGCTGAATTTCTCCGACATTTTAGTCCCGTTCTAAACACAATTAACGATAAATTCATATGCACGGGGTTGTCATCGTAAAGTTTCTTTCATGTCGTTCGAATAACTGTGCTAACAGTTCGTTAAACAAATTTTTTAAATCGTATCGTTAAAACCATTTCTTCCAATAAAATGATTTCGAAAACGGAGAAAAAATGAGTAAAAAATTATAATGGCGATTGTCATTTCTTATTTGAAAAAAAAAATGAATTTTCAAAATACTGAATATTTGTGGACAGTTTCAAAAAAGCCTGACAGCCTGGAAAAATAATGAGGCAAGTTAGAGACAATGGAAAGTCGGGTTGACGCGAATTGTCCTGTGCACATGTTGTAAGTAAAATATATTCGAGTTTAGAGCAAACGGTAACTGACTCTCGTTCCCGGAACAAAGGACACATCTCGTATGTTCGAGATAAGACGGGAGAGTGACGTGTATACGTGACGTAATGTATATGCAGTTAGTGAGCATTCGGCTGCAGAGATCGTCCTCGTTGTTCTTCTCGTCGTCGTCATTGTCGTGACGTCAGGATACGCGAGATCGGAGTTGAAACGATTCTTGTTACACGGGAGTTGGAAAAGTTGGTCCAAAAAAATAGCGTTCGCGTTGGCAACAAGGAGATTTATTTCACGAGATGTGACAGTAATTTTCCCTAACGAGCTCGAGGTTCGACGACGAATTATCACGTTAGCGACATCGCTGCTAACCGTTCGGCACGCGGAATTGAAATTTTCGAGACTTTTGGCGAATTACTGATCCGCGAATTAATATCGAGCACAGTTAACGATCCGCATGAATAATAATGCTAATAATAATAGTTAATGATAATTTTCGTTGAACTAACCGAGGCTATAAGACCGTATGTGTTGTGTGTACCGAAAGATGAGTGGCATGACCACAACATGCAGCAGCAGGTGACCGGAGACAACACGTACGCTCTGGTAACGCAGCTAAAGCCCGCAACGACCTACGACTTTCGGGTATTTGCCGAAAATCATCTAGGAACTTCAGCCCCGAGCGACATACTTCGTGTCAGTATCAATCATCTTTCAAACAAATCAAAACAAAGACATTAATTCTTCCATCTTTCATAAAAACTCATTTCATGTAGGTGGGCATTTTTTTTCATGGATGTATTATTGAGCTTTTGATTGGAATTGGCAATATTGTAGGTCCAAACCGATGGCGAAGTGCCTGGTGGAGCACCGAGACACCTCAGCGTCGAGCCACTTGGGCCACAGCAATTAAAGGTTACGTGGCAGCCTCCCGATCAGTCAACGTGGAACGGGGAACTTCTCGGCTACACTATCCTCTCGACCATTTTAGGGTGAATATTAGTTTCATTATCGTCCAAAAAAATCCATGAGAAAACTCATGAATTTTCGTGCTTAAAAATGCGTCTGAAAAATTAATACGACTCGATTGATTAGCCTCGCCTCGTTCAAGTTGCAAAAACAGAATTAATGAAAACATAAAAGTGAAGAATTAACTGTCAGCACGGAGAAACAATTTGATATTCGCGTAAGCTGACTCAGTCTGAAGATTTCGGCAGGGCCAATCAATCTCGCGAGATATTCGATTTTTGTGAAGTTTCAATCTGTCATACTTCTCAGGGGCGAACAACCATTGACAAATACCACGAGGGTTGGCATAACCGGGAACGGTGATGGTTCTTACGAATACAGGCTCGCCGGACTCCGGAAATATACACAATACAGCATAGTCGTAAAAGCGTTCAATAGCAAAGGCGATGGTCCAGGCTCTGACCCTATCATAACACAAACTTTGGAGTCTGGTACGTACTCGTGTAGTTATGTGCAAGAACCAGCTCATGCACACACCCACACGCGTATACGAATATGTAGATATATAGAGGGCGTCAAGTCGAGGCCAGTGAACGCTTGAAATGTATTTACTTGGTAAACGATGATCCACCCTTCCTATTTTCCGAGCTTGTAACTTGCTGCAGCCACTGGAGGATAAGCTCTCTCCTCTCTCTTTCTCCTCCAGCCAAAATATATGGAAGTCAATAGTGCTTCCCGCGGAGTTCGGGAGTTTAAAGCCAGTTTCTCAAACCTGACGATTTTAGCCTCAATAATTTAACCTCTGGTGCTTAATCAATATCCCGGAACGATACTCAACTCGCACGCGTTCGTACATGCCCAAAAGATGAGAAATATTGAGGGAAAACGTCGAGTGTACATTTCACTAGATATTTTCGAATCTCCGTATCGTCTCTCATAACTTTTGACTCGGTTTACATAATGATGCTGGAACCAACTTTATAAGCCCATGAATTCTCCCCGTTCGTGGACGTTAAAAGTTAATCGAAACACACTTTATTTACGCTTGAAAAAGCTTTAAACTTTCTACGGAAAAATCGCACTGCTGACTCTCGTATGTCGGTGGGAAAAAGTTACTCCGGAACACACGCGTCGCGATAACTTTTTCTTTGCCTGACAACAGCTCGACCCCGGATGCTTCGTTTGTTTACTGCATGTCCGAGTACGTTGGATAGTTTTTCAAAAAACATCTCTCACCCCCAACGAACCAACACGTCCTGTCCACTTGCTCACGTCTTTTCTGAGCTTGACCATTCCAAACCCTCAATGTGAATGGATTCTCTCAATCGTGATATTTTTTTCACTCCAATTCCCAAACGCAATCCCAAGTTTTCTAACTTTTTTTTTCCGCATGAAATATTCTTTATGGGATTTATAATTTTTCCGTCGGATTTTTCAATCTATTCGTAATGCCATCGACCCAGAAATGAATCAACAAACTTTCCATCGACGGCATTGCCATTTTCGTCGTTCGAGGTTTTCGAAGATCAACATTTCGCGAGGCATACGCGGAGCTCTTATTTGATGAATATTTTGCAATATGTCTAACACAGTTCCGAGCGCACCACCACAAAACGTCGTCTGCACCGCTCTCACCGGCCAAAACATTCAGGTCACCTGGAAACCACCACCGAATGACAGAGTTCACGGTGTCATTCAGGGCTACAAACTTCTCTACGAACCGACGAATGACGTCACCGCAGAAATTCATGGCTCTAGAGAAACGAAAATTGCTTATGGACTCAGCACTGTTCTTCATGGTTTGGATCCATACACAAACTACACTGTTCAGGTATTGGCCTACACGAGAGCTGGCGAGGGTGTCAGTAGCAATCCGGTTTCTTGTACGACCGAAGAAAATGGTGAGTTCGAACAATTTTTCTCCACAAACTGTTTCAAACATTTTCCCTTCAAAATTCGAGATTTGGAATTCATCGAATTTCATTGTAAACGTAAAAACAAATTAATTGAATTTTTACAAAATTGAAATTCGAAATTCTTTGCAAAATGTTAATTCGTAATTTGCCAAATTCAAAATGTAAATTTATAACGTGGAATTTGGAGTGGAAGTTTGAAGTTTGAGAAAAAGTTGAAATTTTGTGTTCCGAAAAAAAGTTTTGACCTTTGGAGTCCAAGCTCAAAGGTGCTAAGGCAAAAAGCGCTGTACGCGTAGTCGTTTCTCCGGACTCGAAGTATCCATCGGGATAAATAAACAGCGCAATAGTTTGCGCGTTCTCCCATAGAGCCCCAAAGCACCAGCAATTTAATCCTGTTGCGGTTTTACTCCGAGTCAAAACATTTCCAACATTTGCATGAACGTATTTCGCTCCTTTTCCCCCGTGGCAATGTGTACTTACGCGAGAGTGGGACACTCCGGAGTTTACATATACGAGTAAAGTCTATCGAGAAATGCGTTTATCATTACGGACTCTTGAAGCTCTTGAGCATAAAATAGCTCGACGGGAGAATATGTCCCTGATCCTTTCCTAAGAGAAAGACCAGTATCGAGAGCATAACCACGTAACTGTCACTTTAACGCCTTTCTCTGTAATCCCTTAAAACGAGAATCGCACTAGAAACTAAACTCGTAAAAAACTTACTCTTTCGCCATAAACGAGACTTTCCGGCCCTCGTCAAATTCTCAAATGAAATTCATTCCTCGTCATAACTGTGTTTATATTTATGAGTTGAAAATGCTTTTGTCATTTCTGACCTATTTTTTTTTTGTATCTTTTATTCCGAAATTTCCACCCTCGCCTTTTGTGAGGCACTATTTTTTTTTATTTTGACGTGTTTCAACGATTTTACTTGCGTTTATCGGTACCTCAACTTCCTAATTATAAGAAATACATTTTCTGTTGAAAATTCTATTTGTCATGGTTTATTATTCATGAGAATTTTCTTGTCCTTGTTTCTTCTCCTGTTATGGTTCCCTGGAGTGTTGGCTATACAGACACTAATCTCTATTGCACTCCGCGTTGCACCAAGGCCACGAGTGGAAAACATTTTTCCTATTAACGTTTTTTTCTCGGCGTTTTTTTTTTTTTGCCATAAATTCACTTCTCCAGGCGGAAATTGAGGGCTGAACGCAATTTTTCTTTTCTTCTTTCTGAGCAGTTCCCGACGCACCTGAAAAGGTTAAGGCAGTTTCGAGCGCGGAAAATGCGGTCGTTATATCGTGGTTGCCTCCAAAGCGACCGAATGGAATGCTCACGAAATATACAGTTTATATTCGAGCACTGGATCAAGGCCAGGAAGTTAAGATCATCAAAGGTACTGTCGTAGCGCAGGAACTTCATTATGATGCCGTCGGTCTCAAATTACGCGAGTCTTACGAGGCTTGGGTTACAGCATCAACCAAAGTTGGCGAGGGACCTCGCACTTCTGTCATCAAACTTCAACCAACCACATCGAGTAAGCGAACCCTCTTCATTCCTTTGGCTTTAAATTATTCATACTTTTGTAGGAAAATCGCTAAACACTAACGCGAGAAAACTTTACACACTCCCAAGATAAATGTGACCACGTAATATTGAGTGAATGTAAATCAGTGATGCGGAAAAAAATTTCCAAATCTTATTGCCAAAGTTTGAAATCTGAGTGTTTGAAAATTTGTAATTTTTTATATTTTCACGATTCGTTCGTGTCTCGATTATCAATTACGGAGAATTTGGTTATTTGAGAAACTCCCTCGTGACTCTTGTACGCAGAACGAACGGAAAAATTTATTCCCAACGTGTACTTTACGTGATAAAATCAGCCAAGAAAAATCGATAATGCAGTCGTACAATCCTGACCATTTATTCGGTCATTCCTGCAGCAAGAATACGGACTTGGAACAATTTATAAAACTTTGCCTATATTCTCCTGCTGGACTTTGTAAAATCTAGATTTTTATTACCCCGCGTACATCACGCGCGTCGTTGACACGAAATTCCTTTTATTTCGGAGGAGAAAAATGGCTTTCGCGCTAGTTCAATGCCCTCGCGAAGATTCCTTTATATATTTCAATCTTTACGGAAACATTGCGGCCGGATGGAATCGCCTGCATTAGCAGCAATTTTTTACAATTACTGCTGTCCCGTTCCTCATCCCACCTCGCAGTCTGTTTTTTTTTCTTTCTCTCGAGCATCAATCGGCTCCTTTGTTCGTAGCGAAGTTTCAGCCCCCGGGAAAAAAGGGTGAGCACCAGGAGCTCCGGAAAACGAGAACATCGAGAGGAAGAAATAATGAACAATCTTGTTAGCGTTTATTCATCGAAGGATTCTCATACACTGCGCAATAACTTTTTAACCAAATTGTATTCTTCTCGGGCTTCTGGTCAATGTGACTGTATACATTGCCCAAGCAATCCTTCCGGTTTCATCCGTTGCTGAACGCAACATTTTTCTCCAAGAAAATTCAATTTTCCTTTGATTCTTCGATATACATAAACGCTCGATTGCCGGGAGCCAAATTATTGGATTCTCAATTAGAAATAAAGTAATTTCTCTCCAACTACAATATGCCCCGAACCTCGCAATTTTTCCTCTCACAAAGTACACGGGGCATTCAGTACGAACGATCTAATGTTTCCGAACCTTTGGATCTGGTCCAAATTTTTTTAACGCATTATTTCAATATTTTGAAAAATTATTGAACGTCGTTTCGAAGAAAATAACGGTCGTCGCGAGATTCACATCGATCCTGCGACGAGCAATCACGTTTTTAAGATTCTTGTCGGACACGTCAGTGGCCAATGGATCATTTTATATTTTTAGGCGGAAAAAACGACTGCCGAACTTGTCCGAATAAAACGTCCTTTGGAATTTCAACGATGCTCGCGCAAGTTTCGCATAAAATACCCTCTACAAACAATGCATTGTTATTCTTATTATAATTATTTTCTGAGGTTCTTTCGCATTTAGTGCAGTCGAAAGTGTATATATATATATACAGTGTACCTCGTTTCTCGTTAAAGAGAGACGTTGACGGCAAAGACCCACTTTCTTATTCCCCCGTTGAGCCATGCTTGCTCGCTCTCAGTCAGTTGCCCGGACAGGGAAAAGGTAAATACAAAGCGTTAACGAGCAGTCGCACCAGATATAATGCTCCTTTTTTTCATTCTGAGTTTCAATTCAAAAGAGCCCTCACGCTTCGTTTCCGAGTGTATCTTTAGCGTTTGGGGACTGTTTCTTCTTCTCTCTCTTTCTCTTTTTCTCTGTCTCTTTAATCATGCGAGAGGAACCCTCCAAGCGTCGTTGACGTGAGCATAAAAAAATCTCGAGTACTTCATTTCTTGGCGAAACTTTTCAAAGCAAATTATTTTCTTATTTACTTCGAGGCTCGTACAAAAATACAAATATCTCCAGTTTCTCCGTCTTTGTTTCGTAATTCATATTCCTACTCATCGTAGAATGGCATCGATCTATTGAACAAAAAAACTCAATTACCAATTACCCGAGAAACCGTATAATTATTAATTAGTTATATGCAGCAATGATTTCAATTAGTTCCAGCGGCTATTGTATCCTTTGGCGTACCGGTTATAACGCCGTGGCGAGTCGACGTTAATCTCGCTTGCCTCTCTGTTGGCGTACCATTGCCGAGCGTCGAATGGCGTCACGGCGACGCCAAACTCCAGAAACATCAGAGGTGAGCGCTCCGATAATCACATTTGTTTTCCTATTGCGCACCGTTGCATTATATTACTTGAAAAAATCATTTCTCAATTTTTTGTTCTCCTTTACTTGAGGAGGCTGGCTACGTACGACCATGTGATAAGAATTTATTAAAATTTGGTGATACAATTCTTTAGAATCGAATACGATGACACTATTTTTTTCAAATTTTTTGTCTACATAGTTTTCGAATAATTGGAGTTTACAACATCCAAAAGCTATACCTAAATATATCGAATTCCTATGCTTGTGCATGTAAACTCTAGTGTTCAATTACTCGAAAACTTTGTAGAATAAAAATCTTGAAAAATTTGTATATTCACATTTAATACTAAAGAATATGCTCACGAAATTTCATTAAATTCTAATAATTTCGCATTTTCCTATGCTTTTGACATGGCAACATTGTTGTGTGTAGCCACCCCCTCCTTAACAATTCTCCAATCGCAATGTGGTGAAAAAAACTTTTTTCTTTGATTAGTCAATCGTTTGCAACGTTTCAGCGACCAAGTTAAAATATTAAGGTGTTGCGTTTGTTAAGAACCTCTTGAATAACAAAACGACCATTGGTGCATTGAATTGGCTAAAAAATTCAGAATCAAACTCTTTAATTTTGCCATCATCGGCATCGAACTTAACGTGCAAACGTCGTGGATTTTTTTTTTTTTAATTATTAAGCAGCTATGTTCGTAGCAACGACTTCGTAGAAACTAATTCTCAATAGAATTCGACGACGGAACATCGTGACAGTCAATATTAGTCCTTTTGTTAAAAACTCGATTTTGCAACTTTTAAGATACGAAATTGGACCCGACAGTACATTGACTTTGCGAAATGTACAGAGAACCCAGGAGGGCAATTATTCCTGCCACGTTAAGAACAGCCTCGGCTCAGACGAGATAGTCTACACTCTTCAAGTACAAGGTAATGCTTGTTCTACGAAATATTAAAGTTTCGATCGATTCTGTCTGAGGACGAGGGCTGCCAATCATTACGACTGGCCGTTTGTCAATATCCATCCCCTCATTACATCCTGACTCTGTCTTTCGCGTCCCCTCCTTGGCTTTTTACTAGAAACGATATATTCCACAGATGAAAATATAAATATTGATATTCATCGACTTTCGGGAAACTCGAAGGCCCAACCTGACAAATCCGATATGCAAACGATGTGGTTTACGAGCCTGTGTGGCTTGGTCCCCGATACATATCTGCATAAACGGAGTACAGAGACAAAGGTGGACACAAAGGTCTCTTAATCGATAAGCCTTGAGGCTCATCGCTACACAGTTTTGTCTCTCCGAATCGTGTGTGATAAAAAATCCAATGCTAATTGTTTTATGAACGGAACGGAGTAACAAAATTTGCAAATATCGAGTTATCGACCGGTGGAGATGCCTCGTCGATTAGTTTCGTCCTCTTTTTTTTTAGACGAAATTGTTCTTTGCCATCAAAAGCTTTTTTCCAGGGAGACAGAGATTCGATACAGTACGAGGCGGTAGTTCCATATATTTATAGGGAAGAATAGGGGACATACAAACGCTTCAAGTTGATCGGGAGAAAAATCTCTTGAGCCACGGGAAATCCTCTCCGAATACCACCTCTCGACTAACTTAGATTACGAAAGTTTCATCGAGCCAGTCACGCGTACGCCACGACAATAATGAACAGATACACTATACGTATATATGTATATAGAAATCTTTGGAAAGATATACGTTGAGTTATATCGTGACGAATTTAGACGCGATATCAGACCGAGCACGAAGCAAAGATCCTCGTTCCGCTTCTTCCCTCTGTTTTTTTTCTATCCATAGACCATAAAGCTCCGGGAGTTCGAATCAATATTTTTGTTTGCTTCGTTCAAGAAATCGTCTCACTGCGATTGACGAACGGTGCATTCGGGTGCGAGGGTCATAGGTCGTTGGTACGAGCTCGGAATGTTTTACAATCCGTGTAGTGGATTCTCTCGCTCGTACATCTTGAATTTTGGGCATTTTGCAGTGCAGAATGGCAGGAAATAATGCTCAACGACCTTCGTTCTCAGACTCGGTGATTTTCCGATCAAAAATGAGACTTTTGGAACATCCTGTGTTCGTATATATAAGTGTACGATAGACGGATGAGTTTGTGGGAGATTTCTAATTGGGAAACTTTGTGTGCAAAGTTCCTCCGACTCCACCGACTCTCTTGGCCACTGGTACAACGATGGACGCCGTACAGTTACAATGGAAGCAAGGGGATAATGGTGGGGCGCCCATCAAAGGTTTCGTGCTTGCTTATCGACGTGAATTCGCCGAGTGGGAAGAGGTAATGCTCGATCGTCGAGCAAATACTCATCTCCTTGGTGGTTTGCAATGCGGCACCAAGTATCAATTCACATTGGCGGCGTTCAATCGTATTGGCAGTGGTAGCGCCAGTCAGACTGTAACTGCAAAGACCAACGGCTCTAAGCCACTTGCTCCAGCAAAACAGCATCTCATCAGGATTAATGCGACTTCCGTTCTCTTGGAAATGGCCACTTGGCAGGACGGTGGCTGCCCAATTTTGTACCTCGTCGTCGAGTACAGGAGGCTGCCCGGAGACTGGCTATTGGGTAAATGCATTTCATACCTCGAACTTTATCTTATCGAACCTTATATAACAAAATCACTTTGTTTAGGGTTCTTTCAAAATTTAGTATAAACGTTCTTGGCACGTAAAACTAACAGTTTTCTCCCACGGAGGAAATTTTTTTTCAAATAGAAAAATAAAAAATCGGAAATTCAATGTTCCAAATTCTAAACGTCAGGAAATTTTTCTTCACAGGAGAAAACTGTTAGTTTTGGTGCTAAGAACGTTTATAAAAAATTCTAAAAGAACCCTAAATGAAGTCGTTTCGTGAGGGACCTTAAAAGACATTTGGCAACGACCATCCCCTCGTTTATCATTAAAATCATCAAATAAACTCATCTGCCATTTTCCAAATCGATAGTACGATGAAAATCGTATTATGGCTCGTCGAGTCTTTATAAAATTATGATCAATGCTGTACCGCGGAGTAAAATCGCTCGGGCCCATCCATCAGATGCCCTTTGATCGTAGAATTCGTAAAAATCGATAAATTAAAATGACTCTTGTGTGAGGCGTGGAGAGAAAGAAAGAATAAAAGGAAGAAAAATAAGTTTGAGAATTGAATTTCGGTCTAACAACATTTGTACAGTTTCCAACAATGTATCGCCGCAGTCGAGGTTTCCGATAGTGGATCTGCAAAGCGGAACTAGTTACGAATTGAGGGTAACCGCTTACAACAATGCTGGTTCGACACAAGCCGAATACTTATTCAGTACGTTGAGTTTAACGGGAAACACAAGAATTTACGGAAATCCGACTCACGTGAGCGAGGACACGCCATTGTATTTGGATCCGCAGGTGCTCGCGCCAAGCGTAATATCCGTCGTGGCAGTTATTTTGGTCGTTGGCGGTGTTTGCTTTTGCCTCAGAACACGTGAGTAAATCTTCCAAGTCCAGATATCGAAAAAAACGTGGCAAAGAATAAAGTTAAACGTTGACAAATGGGAGAAAACGAGAAGAAAAATAAAATCCATTTTCTTTGTTGAGAAAAGAGAGAAAAGTTCGTGAATTCCTGAACCGCATTGCTGCGAATAGTTGGACCAGAAAACCAGACAGTATCTAGGTCATTCGGAACAAAAACTAGAAATAAAATGGAAAGAAAAAAGCAAAATATTGTTCATTCGCGATAATTAGGTCCTCAAGCCAAAACTCACCCGATAATTCTATATAAACGGAGCACAGAACCAAAACTCAATTTGCATGTAAATTGCCTCTCGTTTTCTCACCAATATATACATACGAGCTCCACGGGCTAGTGGAATTAACAAAAGCACGCTTCCACCAAGTGGATGAAAGGTCCAGAGCGAATTGGAACTGCGTCAACAAAAAAAAAAAAAAAAAAAAAAAAAAAAATAAAACAAANAAAAAGAAATTAATACAAACAATACAACGTATTTCTCTCTTGCTCTCTTCCTGCAAACGTTAGATCCAGGTCGAACGAGAGCTTCGAACGACCCCAACTCACAGAATCAGGCTGCTCTCGATAATAAACACAACATGGAACAGCGGGAACAATATTATGCGACTGTGAGGAAACCTGGCACCCAATCACCTTGTCGCGAGGTGAGCGCCCTGGAACGCATTCCCGAATATTCCGAAGACATTTATCCGTATGCAACATTCCATCTTCCCGAGCAGGAAAACCTCTCAGCCAACGCCAGCAGACACGCTTACTTTTACGAAAGAAGCGAAACTATGTTACAAGGCGCTCAGGTATTGACAAACTTTTACATATTTTTAATCATTTCAATCGTGTTATTTGGAACGTAGAATTTGGAGCATGGGTCTTTCGTGTCCATGGCAAATAGTCAATGTCGATGTCAATTATTTGAACAGTGTTTCCAAGAAAACAGAAAAAAGCCTAAGCATTCAGTTGAGCAGGTTAAAAGGCGATATTTTAGTTGCTCTCATTATTCGTTGGGTTTGCAGTGCGACGTCGATCAGTACATGAAAGTCCGAGGACGTTCAAGACGCAAATCGAAATCGTTCAAGTCCGAGTCCGAGGAGTATGACACTCTTGGGTCGGACAGTGATACAGAGGTCGGTACGAGCAGTCGTACAGAATCATCGAATCATCTCGACGACTCGGGACCTGCCTCTATTATCGCACGCTCACCCGGACCCAATTCGGGTCCACTGCGCGGTAGAGAACAAAGACTGGCCCTTTTCCCAAGACCGGTTCATCATAGTAAGTTAGTATTCGGTCTTTCTGTGTTTGCATCTCAATTAATTCATGAATTATTCAAAACACACAACAAAATTTATATTTCGATACTACTAATTGACTCATGATCAAACGATCTATATCGATCTTTCCCTTTTTATCCTTATCCCCAACCAACTCTCCTACAAAATTCCTCTCTCTGTTTCGCGCTACTCGCTGCTTCCCAGATGTGCTGTACCACACCCACGAATCAAGTACATCAACCGAGCCGTCACCAATTTCTGAGAGGAAAACGTTCCCCAGGCCGGAGAAGCCAAGGTGAGCAAATTGCGAAATACTGTTAATCAAGAATTCATCCGACAGCCCTTTACTCACGATCTTAAGGAGGGGGTGGCTGCACACAACAATGTTGCCATGTTAAAAGCATAGGAAAATTCGAAATTATTAGAATTTAATGAAATTTCGTGAGCATGTTCTTTAGTATTGAATGTGAATATACAAATTTTTCAAGATTTTTATTCTACATAGTTTTCGGGTAATTCAACACTAGAGTTCATATGCATAAGCATAGGAATTAGATATATATAGATATATCTTTTGCATGATGTAAGCTCCAATTATTCGACAACTATGTAGACGAAAAATTTGAAAAAAATTGTGTCATCGTATTTGATTCTAAAGAATTTTATCACCAAATTTTATTAAATTCTTATCATATGGTCGTATGTAGCCAACCTCCTTAATAAAGACGATCCAGAATGCATATTCATATGCTGAAAATAGTTTTTTTCTTTTGTAGCATCGATCCTTTCATTTTGCTGTGTCAGATTGTTCTTAGTGTCGAAGCCTTTGTTTAAAATTCTCATAATTTGAAACTAGCCTGACCGAGGAATCTCGAAACGTTGAAACTTTATCTCATGCTGTTTTTTTCTAAACTTCACACGTTACTCCAACGTATTACCCATAAGTCCTCCAGACCCGTCGTTCTTTATTATGAATTTCCACTCGAATGTAAAATAAAAAATTATTAAAAAAAAAAGGATAAAAATAGCGTTAAAAATATTTTTTTTAGCTCATCACTGTGTCTGACACGATCTTTTCTGATGTATTGAAGGAGTCGTGGGATGACGCCCGAGATGACGATCGAGAGTGGTCGGTTAACGAGTCAAGGAGTCCGTACGGGTTCGAAATTGTCCGACACGGAGATATCGACGCGGCCGTACTCGACGAGTCCGTCACCGAGTCATCCGTCGGTTTCGGTCAATCGTACCCGAAAGACATTAGCCGGAGTGGTGAAAAGAGAATCGAGCAGTCGACGATCGGTCGAGTCTTTGTGTTTGCTCACCGAACAACAGCAAAAACAAAAACAACAGCAACATCGGTCGAACAAAGTTGGCCGGAGTATTCAAGGAAACTTGGGATACGATGATTCGTTGCCTCACGATAAGAACGAAGATTGGGGCAGCGAATTGTCAACCCTTGAGCTCAAGCCACCCTCCGGATTCAGCGATGCCCACGAAATGAGTGAAGCCGAATGTGACATCGACATGAAACTCAAATTACAACGCAAACGACCTGGCCCCGTTTGCAACTCGTTGTCCAAATCACCCAAAGACTTTACCATCACTGTCTAAATGTACTGAATGTTCGAGACTAACTACCAAAAATTATTACCACCACAAACACACACCTACACACACTCATACACTCACAAAATATTCCATTCTTTATGCGCTAAGATCGAAAAAACAAAAACGAATACAGAAACTCGTATTTAAGCGATTCAACGAAGAAAGAAAAAACATTAACGATTCGAAATTATTTAGGACACAACGACTGTCTCCGAGTAACGACGATATTAACGCTCCGTGTACAATAAAGACGTATTTTTTTAGTAAATCATTTCTTTCGTCTCGTCTCCAATTTTCACATCCCATTCCATCGGAAACCCTATCCACGAACGTTCTTTGCAATTACAAACTATCGGAGACTCGAGAATCGTACGACTGCAGCAAAACTCTGGTGATTCTCTGGATCGAGAGATGAAAATCTCTCAATCATTCGGTCGCGCATCTATATTCATAGCGTCTGTAGAAATTCTTGTTTCCTCTGCTGGCTTGACTCGTCAAGCGATTCAGTAATTTGTCGAATCGATAATTCATCACTTTTGAAAGAGGAAGACGAGCTCCAAGATTTTCTGATCCACTCGACATCGCAAGTTCAACTTTCGACTGTGTCTGCTGTCGATTTCCTGGATGCGGGCTGCGGTTGTGTTTTATACAAAATTCAGTCATTTTTCATGAATTAATTATGGAAAAAAAAGAAGAAATTTTGAGTGGAATAAAATCGTCGCAAAGACAAGATCAATAAACAGTTTATTACATCAATTTATGATTACAATAACTCAATGTCATGCCGGACTGGACTGGCATGAGACGTTATTATGTTGTTGTCGGTTGTGATATACAAACGTAACTTAAAGGGTTTCGACGACGATGATTCGTAGCCAGAAGTGTGTTAGTTTGTGAATGTTTGTGTGTGATGTGAGTTGATTCATTGTTGTTGTTATTTTTTTGTATATCAAATGCGAATACGCGTAACCCGGAATCTACGAAATCCGAATATCAAGTGCTACACTTTTGTGACGCTTGTGCATTTTGAACGATGAAATATTTGCGCATCGAAAAACATTATCCTTGACGTTCTGTTTCGTTACGATTGTTTTTTTCTCGAATTAGAATTTTTTTTCTCTAGTTTTACAGTAAAAAAGACACGCACGAATTGTTTTTTCAAAATGATAGTTTTGTGACGTCAATATTCGTAATTTGTTTGGGCGAAGGAACCGTTCTGTCTTTTCATTCGTTTTTATTTTTCAATAGCTCGATGGTGGTCGGCCATTTTTATTTTTCTATCTTTGTGACGTTTACACTGAAAGCCACACATGGAGCAAATTACAACCCTTTCTCGTTTACATGTATATTCGATACATATCGTTATTTTTTTCTTAAATATTGTACAGCGACGATACGTCCGTCGCTCCTCAATATCGGTTTTTTCTGTTTTTTACTCTCTTTCATTATTTTCTTTTTTAATTAATTAATCTTGCAATATTTAATAGCTTTCTGTGTTTTAATCTGTTATTATTTCTTTCTTTTGTTACAAATAATTTCCTATAATGGTAATAATAATAATTCTCTAACGATAAGATTAGTTTCTTTTTGTTTTTCGTTTGTTTTCTTTTCTCTCAATTGTCGTTCCCCTCTGGTGTGCTTCGCTCTTTTTCGTCATATATTTTTAATCTATATCGGATGTTCGCATGAATATTTACAATGTCTATGTACAAATACTGATTGGAATGGCAAAAATATTTGTCGTCGCGTTTAAATGCAGCGGCAGACACGCCGCTACCGCGACGCGATGTTCATTCAATTAAATTGGTAATTATATCAGTGAATTATAATTGTATTCGCTCTCTCGCTCTATCTCTTTCTCTGTGATTTCCGCGACCGTCAACGCAACGTTGTTTGGGCGTTTTTCATTTTTTCTGATTCACCCACACAATTTAAAAATCATCCTTTGAATTGTAGTTTTTGGTTTTATACAATTCACGATCCGGAGCAAAATCAAAATTGGACATTAGGATAGAATGTAAATTGTGGCGCCGGCAATTAATGAATTCTCGTTACTTCGATGTACCGTGAAGAGCCTCAGGCTCGTGAGTGTCTTAGTTTCATTTTTTGTTCGATTTGACGTGTTTTTTTTTTTTTGTAGTAATAAATGAATTGTTTTTTCTCAAATTCGAGACGATCGTTCGATGTAAAAAAGGACAATGGCGTAGCTGAGAGGTATGAAAAAATCCCATGTGTACGTATACTTTTTATATATAGATCTCGGTTCAGTCGAGAGCGCTGCAGTCTGGAGGCTCGAAAGTCTGAAGAACTCGTGCACGTTTCTTCTTATCAAGTTTTCACGTTTAATTTTTTATTCTTATTTTATTTTTGTTTTTATTTCTCTGTTGTAATGATAGCTTAGGTTTTAATTGGTCGGCAAGATACTGTAAGAAAGACAGATTGAGACAGAGACAAAGAGTGTGTAGAGAGGCCTTGCCGTGCATTTCGCTGTGTAGATGTGTGTATCATTTTTTCTTCCTCGTGTTACTTTCTCCTAATTTTGTTTTTTTTGCCTGTCAATTTTCCGTTTCCACAGGGACGGCTTGCTTTTTGTTTTTTTTTGTGTGTTTCCTTATCAAGTCCACTTTTTTCTACCCTGAACGTCGATGTGACCTACCGTAAGATTTCTTTTAATTTCTTACGAATTTCCTTAGACCGTTTTCACTTCGTTTTTCTTTGCCAACTCATGATAATTCTCGATTCAACGTCCTAATAAAAAAAGACGATTTAAATCTCACATAGTTTTCATGTTTGGAGGAAAACTATGGACCGGATGCTCGTCCGATTTTTCAAACGTTTTTTTTTTACATCGTGCCACGTCTTATCGAATTAAAACTACCGTTGATTTTCTTCCATTCTTTTTATCTCTTCGTTAGTCTGATTGTGATTATTTGCTGGTTTCATCTTCGATTGTAATCCGTAGTTAGTAATGTAATAATTAAATTACTTAGTCCATCGATTACTACGTCAAACATACAGTTCTAAGGATTTACAGCTGTCGGCCAAATATTCTTCTTTCGTTCTTCTAAAAGCCACTTTCTCACTTTACACTCCTTCCCAGATTTCTCTGGTTTTTCGTTTCTTTTCGATTCCTCGATATACAATTACAAAATCTTTACAGACGTTAATCCGTCAGTGTTCGCGCTATGGGACAATTCCGCTTGGTGAGAGCCGCGGAATTTTTAATACTTTCGCTAAATTTATTCTTCCGGCTGACAGAGCAACTCTGGAAAAAGTTCCCATTTTCTACGTAAAATTGCAGAATCATTTTATTTCGGTTTTCAGTGACAAATTTTGTCGATCAATGACCAAAGTGTAGATAACGCGAACGCTGACTATTGGAAAATAAAATTTGAAAATTAAGTTCTGCCTGAAGCCTGACATCTCGGGTTAACATTCGACACACTTGCGTTTTTTTCTCACAGATTTTCTTCCTAAACGATACACTGACTAGAATCTAATACATCTCTCTCTATACACATCTAATTCATTCGGCTTATATGCGATATATACATATGTATATATTATCGTTATTATTAATAATATTTCTCAATTATAATTAATATTAATATAATAATTTCCATTATAATCGTTACAGTGAATATTCTACTTTAGCGTAATAATACAGCGCTTATTACGGGGGTTACTGACGTCGAAAATATAGCGTTACGATAGACGGAGAATTTCAGTTCGGAATTCCAATTATAACATTGATTTTGTTCTCATTGAAATATAATAATTATTTTCGAAATGATAACTCGTTACGTTTGACGAACATTTTCATTGATTACTCACTACGTGCACCAACTCTATTTTAATGTAAAAATGGAGCAATTGGCCTAAATGATTTGTAGTCGAATTTTTATTTATCAAGATTTTTAAGGCAGTTACGAAATTGCGAATAACATTTGCTAATTATATCTGACGCTTTTAATTCCAATAAAACTATTGAAGAATCGATAATGTTGTGCCTTGTTTTGGTTGCTACAACTTTTATAATATTCCGACTTTTTCTCACATTTATCTCACTGGCTTTCATTTATTTACCATCACTTTCCAGTCATTCAATGGTGTTTCTACTTGTGGCTCTTTTCACGACAGATCAACACATCGCTGTGACGTATTTTATTTTTACAGAAACAACTGAGTCAATTTGTCATGAAATACCTGTCATAGATATTATAATTTTTATTTATATATATAGATTGATTTATTTATATTTATGTAATCTCGAATTCCAGTGAGCTCACGAGAAGAGCCCAAGGAATCCACTGACTTCTTTTTCAATTTTATTACTCGACAATTTTCACATTCCTTTATTCCTCGTCTTTCTGGTCTCTCTCTCTTTTTTTTGAGTCTCGATTCCGACTAAATTAGTTCTAGTAGATGTCGAACGCACTGGAGGGATATTTAACGTTATTTATTAAAATTCTTAACTTTTTTCTTTCGTACGTACAATGCAACTATATACTTTCTACTTTGGGTCGATTCTTAAATCGAACTTGATTTGTTTTATCAAAAACTTGCTCGATCGACGACGTTTGGGAAGGGCATATGGACAGTCATTTAACATCTTTGAAATTTCACCAGGGGACTAATTTTGTTTTAAATAAGTATGATCCCGAAAGTGTAAGAATCAACAAGAAATTTCGATAAAAATCCAAAAAAATAGACAATTTTTCCACTAATTATTTGAGAAATAAATTTTGCTTTTTTTTACGTACACTTTACGTTCAATCGTTAAACAAGTTTGCGTTTTTCAAAATACAGCGGTTTTGAGACTTTGATTCACGCAATTCTATTATTATTGTTATTATTATATTCATCATTATTTTTACGGTTATTATTATTTCTGTTGGTGATGTTGTTGTTGTTGTTGTTGCTGCTATTATCATTATTTTTCGAAATTTATACATTTTACACAAAACGACTGTAATTGTATTTGAGAAAGCATAAAAATTTTCAGTCTTTACAGGCACCGTCACGATGGTGCATCGATAGATGAAGCGTAGAATTTGTTTTTTTTTGTTAACGCAAATTATTGCTGAGAAACAAAGTGATGAATTTTTGAAAAATGATCTTCGTTGGATGTGCGAGCTAAGAAATGGCTTTAGCGAGGAAGACAATATCATTTGAAATTCATTCGATTCCGGTTATTTTTAATGTGTCAAGTAATTTGCATTTTTCGGTTTCGTACGAAACGAGAAATTGAGTGAAAATTGTCGTATAGTTGGCAGTGAGTCCTAGGCCAGCGAATCTTCAATTTTCCCTTTAAAATGGCTGAGCAATTGGATAGTTAAGGACTTGCGTCTCTCTCCTATGGATAAACTACCGAATTTTGATTCTTATGGTTTTTTGTAAACCGATCGTTCACGATCGACAAAATTGGTGATCGGCTGTGTCACCATCACTCATCACGTTCTTCCTATTTACATTTTCTCCGTTGCCAAATAAAATCGTTGACCAAAATTGTCAGACACTCCGAAAGATTTCTTCTCAGTGGGAAAATAAAATATCTCAATTCCAAAAAATCATTAACCAATTTGCTTTCGTTTTTTCTTTTGAAAGCTTGTTTGCCAAATTGATCAACTTTTGTTTTTTTTTAACGAGATATTGCATTTTCTTGGTCGGATAGAGCTGCCCAGGTATTTTAGCCAAGGCTGTAGTTCGGAAACCTGGGCAATTACAGAGAATCGATGACAATGGTCAATAACTCGGGGAAAATTGTTGTGACCGGAAAAAGGATAAATGGAAAAACAAAACGTCAAAAGTAAAAGTCTATAACAATTTTTATTGTTAATAAAAACTTGCTACTTAAAAGTATCTCCGTAGCCACTGAAACGCGATCGTTGTGTGGCCCTTGTTGAATGGGGGGAGTCCGCTCCCCAGCGAATAATTTCAATCTCACTCGGTGAGAGACGTAATTAAAAAAAACAAAAAAAAAAAGCAAAAATAAGAAGTAAAAAAAATATTGTTCCATTTGTTTCGGTGAATACCGATTTAAAAAATTCAGTCTATATCGAATCGACGTGTACTCGGAATTTTTCGCGTCCTCGTTAAAAACTCGATCTCATTCGACGCGGTAAAAAAAAAAAAACTTGAACGATATAATGGAAGAAATTCCTCGAGCCAAAGAAGATTTTCTCCGCAAAATGGACAAATCATTGTGTTTTTTTTTGCTCTTTACTGAACAATAGTTGTTAATGACGCTAGGAAAAAAAGCATTGAACAAAAAAGGAAAAGAAATACGCGAATGACGGAATTACAAAATCTTCACTATTATGTACACAAATTCTTTTTTTTTAATCGTATTTTTTTCTGTTCTGTCCTACACGTTTGCTTGTATATCGTTTATCGTGTTTTTATTTTTCATTTATATACTCGGCTATCGATACGCACATTAATACCTAATTCTTTGGCAACTAGGTTCGTCGGATGGTCCATTAAATTATTTACAATGAAAATATACATAATTTTTAATAATGGACAGACGAAAAAAAACGTTCGAAATCGTTTATCTTGTCTGCTATTATTATTTTCGTTATGGACTAGGTGGACGACGAGTCCGTCGAATCGTCGTCGTAATCTCTGGTGTTTTTGTTTATTTTTCGTGTGTGTGTGTGTTTTTTTGTTTTCATCAACCTGTCGAGAGTAATAAGAATGAAAAAAAATGGCGCGTATTGAAACACATGGCTTTTTACGTTTCATTGCTAAAAGTGAAAAAAGTGAGAGTAAAAAATAAAAAGAAAGAGATTTATCGATCGAAACGACTCTGATTATTACAAAAATGTCTCGTCCTTCGTCAACTTGCTTTCGTCCGAATGACTGTTATCGACGTTTCTCATAACGATTCGTCACACGTTGTGTCTTCCGCTCGATAATAAAGTCCTCGGGTTTCGATGGTCTTGAAAATCTTGGTAAAAATGTCCGCAACTCGCTGGCACGTAATTCGATCCGAGCGGATACTCCGAGCGTCTCAAATGCCGTTGCGAATCATCAGTCTGCAATGAAAAATCCCTCCATCATTGTGGAACTATTCCGCACGTTGCTTCCATTCCCTCGGGTGGTATTCTCATACTTCCATTGGTGATGTAACCATTCGCATCGATGGTTATTTGCTCCCCCGTGTGATTCGAATAATTCTGATTTCTCAAAGGTATCGTTGCTCCGTCGTTCATAATGTGATCGTCGTAGTCAGCGCAACCGTCGATCGTCGTACAACCACGCTCGTTGTTTATATTGTTCATACGATTCGACATCGCGTAATCCTGGTGCACGTATTCTTGATCACTCGCCGCTGTCATACTCGCGTAATCTCTTATCGTTCCGATTTTCGTTGAATAATCCATTCCCACTCGTTGCACTGCCTCGTTCGTATCGTTTATCGAACAATTCACGTGCCCGTTCGCCATTATGTAGAGATCCGGCTCCACTCGAGATTTCGACGACAGCACTGCCTCCAGGCACTGATATATCAACACGTAATCCTCCTGAACAACACACAAATGCATACGGTTTTACATTTTTATCATTTTTCATAGCGGATGCGAGATTTTAATGAATCTTTACCACAACCTACGGAGTTTATCCTTCCCAAACAAAAGAAAAACAATCTCTGCTTTCGTGGCACTGCTTCCAATGAATATATTCCAAGCAGTTAACAGTTTATGAAAATTACGAATACGCTGAAGCATATTTTTGGCTGCCAACGATTTCACACAAGAAAAAATCTGTTTGACTAGTAAAAACGAGTGCTTCGTACCTTCGACCTCATAATTCCGGGTCTCTTCATGTACAACAGTTTTGCAAACATGTAAATGTCAGCAGACTTTTCAAACTCCAGCTGCTTCATCAGTGTCGTCATTAGAATAAATAGACCAGCTTCTATTCCGCCGTATCTTAAAATAGACACAAGGACAAACCATTATAAGAAAACGTCATCGATTTTGCATATTTTACGATTGATGTATGAAATCTTTTTCGAAAAATCCATTTGGAATATTGTTCAACTGGAATATGTTTATTTTTGTTTACTCAAGAAAACATTGAGTATTGGAAAATTTATAATTTTATCATTTTTTCAAGTATTTTTCGGTATTTGGATTTTTTTCTCATACCTGTCCATCACAACGATCGGACCATTCTGATAATCCCTGTGAAAGTCTTGAATAATATCGAGGAAAGCTTTGGGATTGTTATTGTGAGGCCACAGGCCCGATTGCGTGACCGGGCCTTGTACGATTCTCGCACTCAGTTCGTAATCGTCTTGTAACGATCTCACGACGATTTCACGGAGCACGACACCACTCACGGTTTTTTTGACCCCGCAGAGATGAACCCGAAAATTGTCAGTGTTGAGTTCCTCTCCCTCGCCTGGCCAAAACTCCGGATAATCCTGGAGACCCGAAAAATGATTGAGCGAAATTCATGCCACCAGTAGAAAGAGAAATAAAAATAATAAACGCACCTCATCGCATTGCGTCAACATTACGACAGTTCTGGCATTGTGATCCCACATCATTTGCCAAAATTCTTTTATCGTGTTTTTCAGCGGATGCTGCGTCACGATAAATTCGCGATTTCTCTGGAAACCTAAATTCAAACGTTCGAATATTTAGAAGCGGTTTTCCACATTTTTCCGTTCCGAAGCGACGATTTTTATTCTTGGCATTTGACATTTAGGAATTATAATCATCGCAACGATTATTCCGAATAATTTCAAAGTTTTTCAGCGTCAAAAAACAGAATGAATTTTCAGGAGTGCGAAATTTTCATTAAAATTTTTTTGTAGGCTATCCGTTAGTGCAGGATAAAAAAGAATTACCTGGAAACCATGTGGCGTTTATATAGTCGCTGCCATCGATTCCGGCTTTTGGTGTGAGATGAACTCTCGCAGTTTCGATCGGGACGATTTCTGGGTTTCGATTTTTATTTACGTTGCAAGCTTTTGTAGCTGACACCAAATTGAAATCTTTTGGTTTCCATGCCGTCACGAGCTGCGATCGAAAAAAAAACTTGTAAATTTTGCTTTTCGGTGAATCATCGAAAGAAAACACGAGTCTGTTTTTTCTGTTTACCTTGTATTGAGCCTCGAGACTGTTCCATGGATCAGTCTTGGTGTTCGACGAGACTAACATTTCCTGCACATGGTGCAGCAAATTTTCGATTGGTATGTTCGTCTCTCCACTCTCAATTGCTTCTTGCAATGCGTCGTGAATGAAAATGTATTGCTCCTCGGTTTGTACCAACGAATAACGTTGCGTACGTATATGCTTGAGAAAACCAAACACGTTTATCTCGTTTTTGCTCTTTGCTTGCTTGAGCATCGCGTCGATTACGATGTACGCTCCTGTGCGACCAACTCCAGCACTGTTGATTAATTAAATAATATCCACAGTTTTTATCAACGATGTCAAGGATTACAGCGAGTGACAGAGTATCAAGGAAGAGTTAGACGTAAAATAATTGTCCAATCGTTTAGTCATTTTGCCCAGATTCAGAGAATGAGTGAATTTTTTTAAATTTATCGTTGATTTACCTGCAATGAACAATAATTGGTCCAGCGGCTGGTGGATTGGCGCTCGATGATTTGCGAATAAAGCTCAATACCGGCAGTGGATGATCGGGGACACCGTGATCGGGCCATCCGGTGTAATGATACTGATAAACCGTTCTCTCGCCCACGTTGACTCCATTTTTCTTCTTCTTAATCTGCTTCAGTTCAGAATCACACTTCCGATTAAATACGAATGTTGATTCGAATCAAAATAATCAATAAAATCAATTCGACAAACTTTATTCAAAGAAAAACGAAATACCTTTAGATGTCGAATATGTAAAGTACGAATGGTGTACGTTGCCATTACGTCTTCTCGCAGAAGGGTCACTTGAATGTGACCGTAACTCTCGGTACCCTCCTTAGGCCAGTACATGTCGCATTTCGGCTGTAATTAAACGTCATCGAGATTACTCATCGAATTCTTCGCATAAGCTGACAAAACGGAAGTAAATTTTTCCGGAGATTTAAACTTGAGTTGGATACAAAATTTCATTCTAATCTTCAAAGTTTTCACTGGCTTCTAATTGTTTTATAAGTGTCTGATAAAAATAAGATTTTAATTGTTTCCTTGAAACTGGTGACGTTGATTAAACGAGTTGATGAATGTTGGAACTTTTCTTGG
Source organism: Hyposoter didymator (assembly GCA_037952995.1). Lineage (NCBI taxonomy): Eukaryota > Metazoa > Arthropoda > Insecta > Hymenoptera > Ichneumonidae > Hyposoter > Hyposoter didymator. The sequence continues at coordinate 7,526,650 of JBAJMU010000004.1, forward strand.
CTAATTGCTGCCCTTGAAATGTGGGACTAAATGTTTTTGAATTTTTTGCTGCTTCGACGACAAATTCGTCCTCCATATTTATGAAACTTGATAATTAATTGTGTAATTAATTGCAAAATGTTGGTTGACTTACTCTTCCGCGTTCCACGAGATTGGTGATCATCACGATGATGGAGACACGTTGTTCCCAAACCATTTGCCAAAAGGTGTCAATCGTCGATGGTAAAGGTCCTTGGGTACCGATGTACGCACGTGATCTTTGCCACCCATCGATGTAATTCGCGTTTATGTAGTCCTGGCCTTTGTTCGGTGACCCACCCGCGCACGACAGCAATCTTACTCGAGAATGATCGTCTAGAGAGAAAAAAAAACATAAATTCAAATTTTTAAATGAAAAGAAAAAACTCCTCGTTAAACTGGGTACGGTGTGACCCAGTGGAGTTGAAACTCGACTTGAGGAAGAAATTTAGGAAATTTTGATATCGAATTAATCATGTTTCAGCAGTTTGAAGATCCAAGACGTTTTTGTTTTGTACTTACAGGCTATAATGTTGCCATAACGATTTTTCGACTGATTTTCGGCGTGTTTGGAATTGTCAGCGAGATACAGTTCCGTTTCTTTTGGAAAGAGTTCGAACTCTTTGCTGAAACCAATATCCCCGTCGGCGTGTAACGCAGCGACGTGCTGCACGAATCTTTGCACAGCAACCGCAGTTCTCTCTCCGTCCTGTTTGCTGTTTTCCCATTCTTGTAGAGTCGGCACGTTTCTCGGTGGATAATCAAGAAAGCAGTACGTTGTCTGGAAGCATTTTCTGAAAACGCGCCTGAGAGGCGGCCTAATTAGATTACCACATTATTTTTTTCCCAGATAACGAAATAACAAAATTGTCACATTTTTTATGTTCGTACAAAAATTATTTTTTTCTTTTATAGAACCTCGTGGATCATAAAATAATTTCAGCCACGCCGAAAATCAGATTTATCATTCCACTTTGCATTTCGCGAGCCAACATTTCGGCCAGTAATTTGTTTTTTCTTTTCTCAACCGATAGAAGCTTTTTTTTTTGCACCAAAAAAAATCTTTTTGCCTGATAGTGAACTACGTAGGAAAGAAGATTCGATTCGATCAGTTTTAGAAATGAGAAAATATAAAAACTAACGATATTTGCTTAGCTGCGCGTATCGTAGTTATACTTTTTTCTTTTTCTTGTTTGTTCTGTATCTTATCGTAAGGGTTCACCGGACGGGGCAACGTCTATGAATCTAGTTCTCAACGAGCAAAAAAATGACGAAAAAAAATATTGGAGAGAAACGAAGAAAACCAGAAAAATACGTCCAACGATAACGTGCGATGAAGAAATGTTTATATAATTTTTTTTTCCAACTACATACGATTTTCCTTTTTTCACTGTAAGAATAATTAATTCAGAGATTTTTTTTTATCAAGCGAACGAGACCCAAATGATAATTCATCATTATCATCATGACCGTGAACGAGAACGTTGTGAACATTTTTCCCAAAATGATAAAAATTCATTTTTCACTCGCTACGAATATTCATGCACAAAATCCGTTTAATAATTAAAAGAAAAAAAAACAGATTTTATTTGAAGTTCCACAAGATTTTTTCTACCGAATATTGCGCGTCAATGCTTGAAAAAAAATGGACTATCTTACGAAAAAGCATTTCTAGCGTTATCGACGAAAGATCGCGAACCCGAGGGTGTCTCGTCCAAGCGTCTCATGACGACTGAACGCTAGAGCTTGTCGAAAAACTGAAGGAACTATTGAAAAAAAAGTAAAGAAAAAGACACGACGGGACCCGAAGGCGAGAAAGATTATAACGAAATCGTCGCTACTTCGTGAACTCTAAGACCAAACGATTTGTCAAGCCTTGTCAACGTTATCGTTTGTCGTTTCCGTGATAAGGCCTCAAGCCAATTGAGTAGGTCAGTGTATTTGTGAAATAAAACGCTCTTTCGTATATTCGATCCACGTTTTTTTCATCCCAAATCGATGTTATCATGATCGTCTGTACTCTTTCAAAAAGCACTCAGACTTTTTTTGTTATCTTCGTGAAAATGTGTTTATGCGAAGGCACGTTCATCGAGACGTTTCATAAGTCAGTCATAATGTTAGAAAAAAAAGGCATAGAGTGAATCTACAAGAATGTTGCAAAATTCTAGAAAAATTTCTGTCGCTAATTTTCGTTTTTTAAATTCGATCCAGTTTCCCACGTAAATAATATTTTGTGAACGAGCTCGGTTGCTCAATTCCTGGAAAATTTTACAGTTTAAAGGTTTTTTTTTCAGCCGTTTTTAAATGCTAGATTTTGGAGTCGGAACGAATCTCACCTCCACAAAATGAGCGCGGTAACTGCGAGCATTACGGCGAAACAAGCACAAATCATTCCGGCTATGACACCGGCGCTCAATTCATCGTTGCTTCGACGCATCAGCGGTGGTGTTTTGTCGCAATTACGTGCGACTAATTGTGTTCCCGGAATGCTATAATTTCCTCGTATGATAAGATGACGTTTTATGTGGCTTCTCGTTGCGCCGGCTACCATAACCTCGTAAACGGTGTTCATTGTCAAATTCGGGATTGTTATCTGAAATAAAGAGTCGACAGTGTATTTAGCAATCAATTCATTAACGAACGATGATTAATTCATTTTTATAGACATTTGCTAAAGAATCAAAAGTTATGACAACGTTGAATGCTCGGATCGTGAGATGAGTCACTTTTGTTGATATTTTTTCATTTACTTTGGCTTATTTTCAGTCTATTGTCCTTCACAATCCAGCGGAATGTACTCCGAGCGATAATAACGCGAATATTATCTTCTCCAAATATGGCGCAATCCAATAAAACGAAGAATTGATTTTTAACAAATTGAAACTCTATGAAAATCTCTAGTGATTTGCATTTGAGCGAACAGGCACGTAAATTTACTCGATAAATAAAATCGCACAATGGAAATAGAAATAGCAAAAAAGAAAACGGTTGACTGATTAATAGAGAGCTGATAAAAAATAAACGATATTGATATCGATGTACTCACTCCACTATTGAGATGTTCTGTATCCGCTGGAATTTCCATTTCCTCGTAATCCTTGCTATTGTCACTACGGTACATAATATAGTAATAATCGATGGAATTCCAAAATTTTTCGGGTCTCGCCCAATACAGATATATAGCATCGTGAGCCTGGCACGTCAGGTTGAGAATGACAGGAGCGCTTGGTCCTGATATGTCAGTCTTTTGTATAATATGCTCGGATGGCTCCCCCTCGTTTTTCCACGTGTATGCTTTGACCCATATTTTGTACTCGGTAAATGGATCTGAAATTGGTCAGTTTGAGGAATGAAAAACGAGAAGCCTTTTGTGCAAAAATAGAATAAATTTTGATGAAACGCTGTCGCCCGCGGAGAGAAATTGAATCGACAATATTTTTAAAAAGATTGAACGTATTTTTTTCAATCGACGGAACAAACGTCGAGGAAAAAGTTTCTCGGGGATTAAATCGGACAAATAAAAACCATGAATGCAAGAAAAAAGGAAGAAAATATTTGATTGCAATGATTAAAAATCTCATGGTTGAGTAAGGAAGAGAAAGTTCCCATGCGGAATGGTGAAAAAATACTCACTGAGTTTATTGAGTACGAATTCGATGACTGGATGATTAGGCTCATTTTTCTTTTGGGTCCGGACGTCCGTGAAATTGGAATGCATGAAGTAAACTCTGTATCCTTCAATGGCACCGTTTGCATTATCAGGTTCGGACCATGAGAGTTCGATAGACGTTGCATTAACGTCATGGGCAGTGAGATTGAGAGGTTTGCTGGGTACTGAAACGAGAAAATAACGGCAAATGTCAATGAAATATCGAGCTACAAAATGACAGAGAAAAAACAGAAACACACACACGCGCGCGCGCGAGTGACGAGAATTCCCAAGTCCTTGGCGATTGCGTTTTATTCTGGTGACGAATACGAGACCTTGAATTTTCTACGACAATGTTTATTTCTTTGGAGTCTCAATGTTTCGAAACTTGCAAGGGGATAGAATAGAATTTCAAGCAAGGATAGTCGAGTAAGAGGTCATTGCGGAATTGCGACAGGCCTGAATGGAATTTTCGCGAGCGATCAAACGACACCATGTTTTTTACTCTCTTCAATTTGTCTCCCTTATTTTCACGATTTTTTTGAAGTAAGAAAGACAAGAGTGTCTGAGAGGGATGACGAGGAACGAGCCTCGCAGTCTGGAGGGGTCAAAAGCCTCTATGAATACAAACTGCCCAAGGTATTTCTCACGTGTCTCATGCACTTCCTCTCTGCCCAACAATTTTCTCTCAAAATTAAAAAAAAAACCCTCCTCTTGTTTTCGTTCTCTGAAAAGCTATTTTTTTAAAGGCACATTAGCGCCGAAACGAGCCGACTAATGATTGTCTGACTTTGAGTATTGTCCTCGTGAGTCATTAATGCCGAGGGTCGTTGGCTCGCAGCAAAACTCTAACGAGGAGAGCGCCTATATTAAAGCGTGAAGCAAAACAAAATGAAGAAATAATTCAAACGAATTTTTTCGGCAAAATAGTGAAATATTTGTGCGTCTGTTGATATTGCGAAATTCTGAAAATTCACCGTCCGGTCACAAAGATTTTCCACGCGATTTACAATATTTCTATTGTTATAATGAGAAACTCAACGAGTATCTTAGAAATGACGTTTTACGGAAATTAACGGGGCTGATGAGCTCATGAATTATTGATAGAGGACAGTCTAGACCCTTCCTGGCTCACACACAGCTCACTTTTCGAGGGAACTCTTTTTCTCTTCGAAAGAACAAAGAGCTCGAATAACCGTGAGAAAGTTTGTAAATTGCTCAATTTCCGAGGCAATAAATCATTTGCACATGCGTTGCTTTGAAATTCGCAAAAATTGAGGGACCTTGGTGCACTTTCCAATGGGGGGCCTGCTCAACTCCGAATGTAATTCGTTGGATGAAGACCGAGCTTCGAATTAAAATATCAATGACGAAGGAACGTCTTGCCACCTTTGTCGCTCCGAATGACTCGTCCCTTTCATTTTATTCGTTTTTATTGTACAATCAAAAAAATAAATAAAAAAATACATGCAGGCAGAAATTGATTGTCTATTATAGTGCCGACCGTACGTAAAAAAACAGTGATACGAAATTCTGGTCGACGCACATGTCGCGAGGCCAACTGGACGTACAGCACGTGCTTGGATCTAGCATTAAAATTGAACATGTGTGTTCCGAGGCTTAAGAATGTCGTACAGTCTTCTCCAAAAATAACCATTTATAATTATTTGCCCCAAGCGTCCTAAAGCTTTTTCTTTGGCTTCTTCCCGCGCGAAGACAGAATCGTTCTTCGGAATTAAACTCTCGAGAAACATTTCCTTTTCGTTTATTTTTCTTAAATTTCGAACGAGTCTTCGCTCATCTTCTGAGAAAACGTACAGATTTTTTTTCGGAACATTAGAAAATGATGAGCTCGGAGTAAATTCTGGAAATCGCGTTCGAGACAAGAGTATCGCTTCAATCCGCATGAACTGCATGTTGCTTTGTGCTAATTAACTATTCATTAGACCACGTTATAAGTAATGAAGCTTGTAAGCGAAACGCGAATCATGAGAAGAAAAAAAAATTAACAATAAACTGTAAAAACCGATGAATTAGTCATTACGAAGAAAAGCTTTTTTTTTTCTTTTCCGATGAGAAGAGATTTTTCTCTGAAACTCCAACATGATTTTTATTACGATGTTGAAGTTCGCATCGTTGGAATGCAACGAAATCTGATTATTTTTATAGCAAAGCAAAAAATTTTCATACTAAATTCGACAGTGTATTCTTTTCCATTTGAAAACTGAATTTATTAATAAATAAAGAATTTATTTTTCATTGAATAACAACGATGCAAACTGCAGGATTTTTTTTTCATTGTGGGAAGTATTATTTTTTTGAGGTGACTGTACGTACAGTTGATCCTTAAAAAAAATGTGTCAGAAGGTACGCAGGGCCTTTATATCGCGCGTACCCGGAGATAGAGACATAATCGCGCCGCGGCGGGTATTTCGTCGACGTATGACGTTAATAAAATGTGTTTGTACGTGTGTACGTGTGACTCGAGAGAGGGAAGAGAATTGAAGCTCGTTGAGTTCATTGAAATCTCCCGTGTGCATTTGTTGAGGAGATTCAAGAATTATTTTCATCGTCAAAATCATTTTTAAAAATATCCATGTATTTATGATTATTGTGATTATTATTATAACGATTATGAGTGTTTTTATAATTAGTAATATCGAGGAAACCATGAGGATTATTTGTTACCTATGTTGGAATCGCTGTCGTTATTAAGTGCAGGATATCCGATTGTCGTTGCGGAAGATCCATCGCTGTCAAGCTTTTGCGAGCTTACGATTCTTTTTTCCAATATTGTTAATAACGTCAAAAGGAAAAATAATTTTTTAACTTTATTTCCGCCATGTTGAGCGCCACTGTGCATCCTTGGAAACGACATTTCACCCTATCTCGTCCTCGCGCTCACTCGTCCTTTTTGGCCCCACCTCAAATTACCCTTTTGTCAGCCTCCCTTCCTCCCCCTGCCCGACCCCCGAAAAAATTGCACGTCTATATAGACATACGAGGTACGAATAGTCACACACGAGGCTTCGAAAATACTCGTTCACTTTTTTCTCTCTCTCTCTCTCTTTCTTTCTTCACCGGTTTAGTCTCGTAGGTTCACACATATTTAAAACAGCTGCAGTTTTTTTTTTTTACTTTTTTTGCTTTCTTTTAATTTCTTCTTCTCCTCCCGAACACTGTTCTCGAGGGCTTGATATATCGCTTCGGATAATCACCATCCACTATGTTTCAGTGTCTCTTACGGATTTTCTCAATTGTACGAACACTCCCTCGAGATATTGCGGAAACACATTTCGCTGCATCGCGCATTCACCTCCATCAACGATTATGTGAATAACTATATATATATAAATGTATTTATGAAGAAATATATATACATAGATATCCCGGTATTCTCACACACCTTTCTCCGCGGGACAAGTAAAAGGGGGAACGAGCACTTTTCACGACAGCATTACATGGCGACGTAATTTTCTCGTATGCTATAAATATGCTTGAGTTCTTTTGCGATGGCAAGAAAAATGATTTTCTCGTTTTATGTGAAAAAATTCATCTCAACGCAAGAAACATTTATTTTAAAACGCTGCAAATGCCGTTTTTCGTCGGTCTACATATTTTTCTGGACTCTCGTTATTCTCTATCGTCAGGATAAAACGCCTGTACATACTTATTTCGCTTAAGTATATATAGTTATGTATACACGAGGGATAGAGATCCCTCGAACGCTTCCTGTGTCCTCATTGACCCAAAGTGTCGGCTGCACTAGATTCACTCAACGGTTGCTGTGCGCCGAACCCCCTCTCGCTTCTATGTACTCGCTGTACGTTGTCGTATGTATTATCAAGGCAACGCCATATCGACATCTACATAACTATCTCTCCTTCTCTTTTTCCCTCTGCCAAATGGTTCTACAAATTTTAGTGCCGGAGAAAAGCCCAAACGCTTTGAAACGGTGCTTTATAGATTTTTCACAAAAAGTCTCAGATTCGGCTTTTTCAAGTGTACTAAACGATCATTTAGCTCCAATGTCGAGTATAAAAAAAAAAAATTGATTTCGGAGTGAAAAATCGAGTTTGGAGTAAAATTTCAATTCCGGAGTAGAAATTCAAGCAGCTACTAATCAAAATTGTATTGGACGTAAATTCTTCCGATGAACGTCACGTTAAAAATAATAAACAAAGTAAAAAAATGGAGAAAAAATTATTTCTCAGAGATTGATCGGTGAGATTCGACGGAATAGGAAAAAAACTGAAGAAATCACGTGCGTGTACTCAACCGGTTTTTTGCCAATGCTCCTTCTCTCTTTTCCTGGCTCTCTCACATAAATCGAAGTTGCAACGAATACGATGCAATATCCAGACTCTCCCGTTCGATCTCTCGCTCCCCTCCCTCTACGTGTTCTTTCTCCTCGCGACTTTTTTACACCCAGAATTGAAGTCTCCGATACGTTTTGTGTGTGTGTGTGTGTTTTTTTTTTTTTACTGTCACTCTGTACCACTTCCGCGTCAGTCGTCGCCCTACACGACGATAATCTTTCGCGATATACGATAAATTAAAACTGCGTTATTACTATATATCGGCTCTGACTCATCTTCCGCAAGATCACTCAGAAGTTTTCTATCCTCGACCGAACCGAACGAGAACTAACGACGTTCTCCGACCAATAATAATTTCCATCGAACCATAAAAAAAACATTTGCAATTTCGACAGTTATAAATCGAAGATAAATGGCCTCTTGTTGTTTCGAGAGCTTGCGAGTTCCCCGGGTCGCTGACACTCCCACTGCTCATTAATTACGCACTCACGAATTTGATAATTTTTCAAAGACTGTATAGCAAAAAGCACTTGTCCCTGCGATAAATCACGATCTCGTTTGTTCGATAGCGATTGAAAAAACTGTAAAAATTCTCCGGTCATCAAACCCAAGTATCGCCAAATTCCGTCAATAATAACCGTCCTTGACCCAAAATCTCAGAGCCGAAAGAACAAAAACAATTGAGCTCATTTTTTTATTCGCCTGCTCCCCTTCGTCCAACGCCACGTGCTTAAAACTGTCTGCAGCCTCTTAATCGTCGAATCCTAGTCTTTTCACTGCAAGATGATGCATGACACACACGTACACACACTCCGGCCCGATCATCATCCATAAATTGACAAAGAGCATCGCGAGAGAGCGAGAGATAGAAATCCACGCACGCACACATACATTCCCACAGAGACACGCACACACATATACACGGGAAAAATAAGAGAGGGAGAAAAATAGAGAGAGAAAGATAGCGATGAGTTGAGAAGCCTCCGCTTGGTAATCGACCGGCGCACAAAACTTCACAAGCACGTGAACACACGCGTTTCCCTGCTCTGTGTATCTTTCCCTCTCTGTTGCTCTCGTTTTGGTACAAAACGGAGCAGACGCAGGGCTCGCTGACCGTACCCAAGAACTGTCAGAAGCCAGCCCTAGGGTTCTCGACCTGGCCTCCCTTTCTCATCACACACACACGCACATACATTACGATATATACATAAATGCTCCCTACACAGATATACGTATCTGTGTTCGTATATTTCGATCTCTCTTTCTCTTTCTCTCCACTTTCTATGCTCGTAACAGGGCCCGGTGTTTGCAGAGCTGAGCTTACTATTGCTTTAAAGTAACCGGGAGTACATCCAACGAATTTTTGGGGATACCGAAATCTCTCGCAAGACCGGGCGGGTCATAGAGACTAAATTTAAGGGATCGATCGCGACCCATGCCGAGTTATATGAACGCACGAGTGCTTGTGTACACGTTTATTTTTTATTTTTATCTGTCACTCGCTTTATTTCGTATCGTTGTTTAGACTTTTTTGTTTGCAAATTTTCTACACGAATTTGTATATTTTGTCTGTGAGATAAAAATATGTACACGCGAGTGTATATTCGAATCGAATGCAACGCTGCTGTCACTCGGGCAAACGTCGTCGACGCCTCAATTTGTTGCAATGCATTTTTTTCGACCTTTTTTTCATTTCATTCACGATTTTTATTACCGCTTGGGGAATTAAAAAACACCCTGCCTCGTACACTTTTTCAATGGAATACTGACACGAATTTCATTCGCGAGACATGCACGCGCTTTAAATCGTTGTCACCCGCGCTTTCAACAACGCACAATCGTTTTTTCGTTTACCCGTTACTTTCATGATTAATTTTCGTTTTCGTCATTTGTTTTCATCGCTTTTCACTTTTTTTTTATCCAACTTTTCGAACGGAGCGACGCTCCCGCGGATGAAAAATTTGCACGACTTTTCGATCGCACTGCGTTTCGGAGTAGATGAGAGAAAAGCAAGTTGCTCGACAGTCTCTCTCTCTCTCTCTCTCTCTCTCCGCTCTCACTGTTCAGATGCACTAGTGTTTATCGTTTATGCGTTTGTGTGTTTCGCTTGCATTTTGTGTGAGCCCGTTTACATGTGCCTGATACTCGCGCGCGAATCCCAGTTGGACAATGACAGCGTTCGTTACACGCCGAAGAACGAAACGCCGGAGAGGGGACCGACGTCGAGAGTTAGACAGAGACGAGCACACTTTTCCCCTCCCCAGATGCTGAGGATGTCAGTGACGTGCCAACTGGATTAGGAGCCCGCGGGTCGCTCGGGGTCAAAAGAATCGTCATTACAATAGACGTTTCACTTTTTTTTCCCAGTATCGAATGATTTTTTTTTTTCTGGACAACTGTCTCAGCTGTGATAGGCGAATGAATTACTGGCGATGAAAAATCTACGAGCGGAGATTGTTACGCCAAAATTCTCTTCTTTTTTTTCATGTCGAGCATGTGTTTCTTTTTTGCATGTGGCGCTCAGAGTTTGCGCCGAGCGAGTTGGCCCGATCGATACGACGATGGGTTTAAAATTTACTCCAATCCCCAAAAATCTACCGGCGACTTCGCGTTTCTCAGTCTCTTTAAAACACTGTACAAATATTTCGTTCTGCTCGTAAATTAATCCGCAAATATCGCACCTCGAAAGGAAACGCTCGGAGCTCGTCCATTCCTTGCGTCGAAGGAGAAAGGATATGAGATTCTAGATACAACGAGCCTATCGTGGGAATGAATAAGAGAGTGAGAGAGGATACATCGTCCAGGAAAGTCCACGACCAAACAAGGGCCACGAGATTCATAAAAGAAATAAAACGAGGAGAAAAATTGAAAGAAAGAACAAAGAGAACTCTTTCGTCTAGCTCGGACAAGGTCGTAGTACGTGATGCGTATAATTCCATCGCGATTAAGTACGCGGGCTGCTGATTTTTTTTTGCTCCAAAATATGTCACTCGCGGCTTGAAAAAGTAGAAACTTTGAGGTGATATCCAGGCTATTGGAAAGTGAGAGCAAAGCCAATCAGGACGATGCGATGAATTCGTTGAAAAATTTTATTCGATAGAAATGAAAATTTCTAATCGAACAATGAGTTTTGATATCGGGGCGTTGACTTTAGAGTTTTCTGAACGTATGCGACGGGGTTTTTGGTGGTAAAGAGATTATGATTGGCTCCACGTTCGATCAGTTGTCATCGGTCGGTAAAAGGAATCGCAAGCCTCGAGTTTGTTTTTTAACGACAAATCTTGTGTGTGTTTTTGTTACCGACCCTCGGTAGGCCAGGGAACTATTCATACCGCCCCAGGACTCGGTGTTCACATTGAACTTGGGAAAATCGCCAGTAGAGTTACTTTTGTTATTTTTTATTTATTCATTTGCTCGGACAATGAAACGCGCGAGTAATGAAAAAAAAAATGCATAAAAATTGTTTACTCACCTCCTTCATCGGTCATTATGACGACCGAAGCGTTTGGTCCCGTTCCTTCGGGATTGAAGACTGCCAGTGACACGGAATACTGAGTAAAAGTCTCCAAATTTGTTATCGTGTGTCTCTGGAAAAAAATGTGGTAATGGGTGAAAAAAATGTTCGATTTGAAATTTTTTGTTAAGACGTCAGTTCAAAAAGCTCGGTATTTCGTTGAGTCATGCAGATTTTTTTAATTTTTTTCTCCAAGATCGTAATTTTAATCGCGACGGAGAATCTTGAGGAGAAAAAAGGGTGAATAATAAAAGAGACCCTTAAATGTGTAGCAAGTGAAAAGTGAAAATGAAGAAATACGCGATTACGACGTAGCCGCTTATCGTCCTTCTCATTTGCGATGTATAAGCGTTGATGGTGCTCACCTCGGTTTTACGATTGCGTATATAAATTTCCTTGATATGCTCAGGTCCCATGTTACGAGGTTTGTACGCGATTCTGTAGCCAAGAAATTCACCATTCATCGTGTCGAGACTAGGCGGTTTCCAGGCAATGAGTATGGACGTTGCTGAGGTGTTGTAAGCAGCGGTGATTGTGGGTTTGCCAACTGGAACTGCAAGCCCCGAGATTCTCATGAATTATGAATTTTTAATAAGCCAATTTTTTCCCCTCCCTGTCTTCAATTAATGGGATGAACGCGTTGTGTTTTTTTTTTCGGATATAATAATGAAGCGAGGGCTTATAGGAACTTAAAACTTCTGCGGGAATCATTAAATTCACCTTTGTAGTGCAAAATTGATTGCCCCCAGTTTCCTAATGATTTTTCATGCGTTCGTGTGTGCGAGTTCGTGGCCTCAGCACGGCTGGAAATTCCTTTAGCTTTTATACGCTCTACGCGAACTGCACCAACCCTGGGCGAGTCCACAGAGGCAAAAAAGCACGAGGAAGAGAGAGGCTCGTAAGTAGAAAACTGACGTTTAACCGAGCCGCAAGCTCGCGCCGATTAAAACTTGTTTCGACAATCGTTTACCGCACTTTTTACGACCAGTTTACAATTTTTGTTAGCGCGTTATTACATCGCCTTTGAAGTTACGATTACTATCTTCCCGACCAAGTTATTTTGATTAATAAAAAGCGTTCCGACCTCAGATATGTGGAATATTGAAATATACTAATTAAAATAGTTCACAACGTTTCATTCGCTCCACGTAAAGCTTTTGCTGCTCTGGAGAATCTCAAATAATTGAATGTTCAGTTCGTCAAAGAAATTTTTTCGTATAATTGTTTGAAATTCAAATTTTTCGCAATACAAATGACGTTTCCTGGCAAAGCTTTCACCGATTATTATCTGTGCTCGCGTTCGATGGTAATGTATGAATGTTGAAAATGAAATTAATATTCACAATCCTCATGGTATCGTGGACCATGGTCGCAACATACTTCCAACGTAAATTTATCATTTATTGTACGAGTGGAATATTTTTTGGTAAAGGGTTTTCGTCACATTAACGATGAGTCGAAAATAATATGTTGATGGTTGGTGTGGCGGGGGACACACACGCTGGTAGGCCAAAAAACCAAGGTGGATTTTAATGGTGGAAATGAATGGATGACCAAAACGTGAGGTACGAACGAGTAATTCGTCAATATTGACGGAAGGGAAATGGGTTTTGTTGTGCGTATCGACGAGGGAGCTCTGCATACGGAACCCCTAAAAGTCAGAAGGGCTTTTATAGGCAATAATTTGAGAGGCGTAACGTTACGAGGATACGCTCTTTTGATTTTCAGGATTAAGTACCAGCATTTTGAAAGCTGTGAAACTCGGTTACATTCGTGCTATAAATGGAGATCTATCCTGTTGGATTCTATGTGGCGAGAGATGCGGTATGGCGGTCGCGACTACCGATTCTAATTCGCGAGGGTTACATGTCCACATTTCCCGTGTGTAAAACCGATAGAGAGAAAAGACAAAGAGTCCTAGAGCAAGAGAAAGAGATAGAGAGAGAGAGAGAGAGAGGAGCGAAAGTTGGAATTGCTCGAGAACTAAAATGAGCGTGAGAGGGCGAGAGAGAGAGAGTGAGAGAGAGAGAGGAGATAGAGAGCGAGGATGGTCTGGAACTGACAGAGAGAAAGAGATGGACAGATAGAGACAGAGGCATGCCGAAGCAATTCCCAATAGCTTAACTGAAACCCTGCTCTCCTCTCTCCTCTCCTCACGCCCCTGCTCGCGGATCAATAGGAGGACTCCAGAGCAGGAGCAGCAGCAGCAGCAGCAGCAGAGCGCTTGCATCGCCACGAAACTTCTCCACCCACTTCACTCAACCAGGCACTCTCTCGGTGTCAGAGAGCACTCTCCATCCCTATCTCTCCCTCTCTCTCTCTCTCTCTCTCTCTCTTTCTTCTGGACCATTTCTCCGTCTCCGTCTTGAGTGGACTCTCTTACAACGTGGTCCCAGTTCCGGTTCTCGTTTTGTTCGCTCATGTCCTGAATTCTCTTTCGTTCTCTCCCTCCCACTTTCTCTCACTTGTTCATCTGTGCTAGCAGGCTTCGCTGGAGCATTTATTGAACAGTTGTGTGAAAAAGCCCCGTCATATGGACAGCAAGCAGGGAACTCCTGATATCTTTGGTTTCCACTTATTTCAACTCTCTTTGAAGCCCAAATGCTCGTTAAACAATTAACCAAAATCCTCACACCTGTCGCTCGCGCTGCCACATTAAAACTGATGAGCTTCCCCCATCATATCTTCACCACGTTATATCTCTTGCCAGTTTCTATCCTTCTCTCCTATTCCACCATTTCAACGAACCAACTTTTTGTTTGACAATCAGATTACAAGTGCCAACGGCTCCCTCAACGAACCGTTGCATCAATTAACCCTAAACCCCCACAATCCATTTTTGCAATCGGAAACCCTACAACGGGATTGGGAACAACCCTAATCTTTCCTTCCAGCATAAAATGTTTCTCATGGCGATAAAATGGTGCTTTACTCTATGTAA
>JBAJMU010000004.1:7541448-7581647 GCA_037952995.1 Hyposoter didymator
GTAACGCTACAGGTATCACGTAGTGTCTAACAAAAATTCTAAATAATTCTAGAAATATTAATTGTTAAGCCGAATTTTATAAGAGCTCGTTTCATTCCACAAGATACGGAGAGAATTTTTCATTCGCCATTATTTTTCGAAGCTTTGTTTTCCCGTGCTGATTGTTTACGACTGTGTTCGACATTGAAAAACGTTTATTTTCGCAATCGTAACGTTACAGGTATCACGTGGTGTCTAACAAAAATTCTAAATAATTCTAGAAATATTAATTGTTAAGCCGAATTTTATAAAAGCTCGTTTCATTCCACAAGATACGGAGAGAATTTTTCATTCGCCATTATTTTTCGAAGCTTTGTTTTCCCGTGCTGATTGTTTACGACTGTTTTCGACATTGAAAAACCTTTATTTTCGCAATTGTAATGTTACAGGTATCACGTGGTGTCTAACAAAAACTCTAGACAACCCTAAAATTTAGTAGGGCCAATAAAAGTGCAATTTGCTATAGAGCCTATAGTCCCATAAACATCAAAGGATGTAAGGGGGATGTATATGTATATATATCGACGGATATATATTGTATGAAAACTGTACGTGTTTATTATAGATGTTTGTGTCTTCGTTGCTCTTGCCTCTGTGGACTAGGTCAACGATATGTCTGAAGGGTCACGAACTCCCATTTCTTTCGAAGACCGCGAGAATCTTCTCGATTCGAAGGTCGTCTTTCTCGCCCTTATTCTCCCGATCATGCTGTCTCTCTCTCTCTCGCTCTCTCTTTTTCTCAGTGCAAAGCGTGTTATCAAACGTCTCTCCCAGGCGTTTCTCCTCGTAAATCTCTGTACTTGACGATCCTATCCGTTCCCCCACCATCTGCGCATTTCCTTGAGACGTTTTCTTCGTTTCTATACTTTCCTCACAACTTTTCGGCGTAAATTTTAAACATTCGAGAAGAGGCTTCTACTTTTCCAAGCCCCGTGAACGCTCGAGAAGAAAATCCCGTCACAGAGACCAATCGAGAGAGAAAAAGAAGGAGACACGGAAAAAGAGCAAATCGCCACATCGAAAGTCCGAAATGCTTATCCCTATCAAGACTCCATAGTCCATTCACCCTGACATTATTGATGTCCCGTTGCTATCCTCCGAAATATACAGCATCTTACAGAAACCCTTACGACAACCCAAGAGATTTATTTCCCCTGTCCAACTGAAAACACTTTTTTTCAAAGGATAAAAAATGTATAGAAAACTATTAAAGTCACAAGATTGGAACTGTCTAGGAGAAAATTTTGTGATGACGTAGTATTACAACGATTCCAAAATTTACGAGGTTCATGAAGCAGCGATAATATATCATTCAAACCATTGAATTATTAATAGAAATTTCGTGAATTCAGCCGATGAAGTCGGTGGAGCAAATAAATCATTCAATTCATCATCCACATTTTCTATAACTGTTTTTTTTCTAATACTGAAATCTCAGTTACTCTTAATTATCGATTGAAAATTGCGACGGAAATTTTTTTCGTGAACTTCAACGTTTTACATTTTAAAGGGTGAACAAGGAAGAATGTGGGTTCCTCCGCGTATGGATATCTGTATAGAGTGGTGTAAGGAGTTAAAATGGGAATAAAGTCCTTCATCGGTGAAGCTGATATATAGGTTCCTGTCGAGGAAGAAAAAAGAAAAGCAGCTGGGGAAAGAAAACGGAGATGGGGACGTTGGTTCAAATGGAGCTTATTATATTTGCACATCGTTGGAGCGTGAATACAAATTTTGTCACGGTTCTTTAAGTCGGTAACGAGGGTTGAATCGGTTGAAAATTACCGAGATGTTCGTTAAACACAGCAAGAAATGAAATCGACGGTGGCACGAAAATTTATCAATCTTCCGTAATGCATGTAATTTAGCAAACACAAGGCTGGAGCTTTCTCGTTATGCTCAAGAGGAAAGAGAGAGAGAGAGAGAGAGAGAGAGAGAGAGAGAGAGAGAGCGGGTGGGCAGAGAAAATTACGTCTGCACTCGTATATAGAAAGAGAACCCACACACTCGTGATCGCGAAGCTCCGGCGGCGTTGTGGGATTAAAGTGTCAAGTCGAATAGTTTCGTCCTCGTTGATTTTGCGAGCACTCTCAGTCTGTCTCGTACGCACGCGCACGTTCTCGATCTCTGTTTCTCTTTGGATTTTGCACTCCCAACGGGTGAATCGATTTACAACCGACCCGATGTTTTTTGCCTGCATTGGCTAAAAAGACAACAAATAAAAAGAAACAGAGCAGTCTAGATTTTTACTCATTCGTTCTCACGACCCGGATAGATAGTGGATAGATAGTGGGAAGCCGTATATCCGCTAGCAGATTATTTGCGAATTGGATACTTGACGTTTGAGCCTCGTGAGAAAAAAGCATCGTAGCTTGCGACGCGAACGAATGAAAAAATATAGAATAATTAATAGCTCCGCTTTGGAAACCGGTTGAAAATTCAATAATGGATCGTAACAGATCCACCCTCGTCTTTTCCTCTGCGTAATTCGACTCCGAGATGAAAACAGCGCGACAGCA
Source organism: Hyposoter didymator (assembly GCA_037952995.1). Taxonomy (NCBI): domain Eukaryota; kingdom Metazoa; phylum Arthropoda; class Insecta; order Hymenoptera; family Ichneumonidae; genus Hyposoter; species Hyposoter didymator. The sequence goes on from JBAJMU010000004.1 coordinate 7,544,004, forward strand.
ATTTAGTGCAAAAAACGAATGAATCATCGCGGCCACGAACGTAACGAAGCGGCTGCTGTTTATTCAGCATGAAAAGATTAATCGAAGCCAGGCAGTGATGAATAAGACAAAACAAACTGCTCGATAACGAGATTGAGTATTTTCTTAATAAATAATTAATTCATTGATCCTATAAAAATACAGGAGGCCTCAGCACGATCTTATACAGGTGTGAATTTTTCCAAATGGCTTTGCACCCCAGCGCTTATAAAATCCACTATAAAGAAAAACTCATCGCTTCACCCTCTTTCTCTCCTTCTGACTTTTACCCCATACATCTTCCGCCTTCTCTCTCGCTTTTGTAACCCAGTTTTGCGAAGCTCTCGGGTAATTCCTGGCGCGCCTCTTCCCACGGCCCTCCCTATTTTTCTCTGCCGGGGGAGGGAAGAGCGAGATGAAGGGAATCCTTCTGAGTAAGCAAAGAGCGAGAGCCTGTCATGCACGTGAGTGAGTTTGAGTTAAGCACACCTGTCTCACAGCTTTCCACTACGGTTTCACTGCAATTAGTACACCTTTATTTCGTCGAGAGCTTTCCCTCTCCGTCTCTATCCTTTCTCCGTTTCTTTCTCAACTAAAATTTGTGTCGGTGTGCATCTCTTTAAAAACGCGAACAAACGCTCGCTTTATACATGTCCATAATGTATAAAAATTACACATTATGTCGTGTGTGTGTGTGTACATCTGTATAAATTACACTCGTGTGTGTATAATACAATACGCCTACCTGCTGCTCCCTGCTTCGTCCGCTTATTCGTACACAAAGCTCGATCCTCCCAGCATCCCTGATTCTCTTTCTCCTACCGCGTTCCACCCTCTTCTTTTCTCTCCCCCCTTTTCTCTTCCCCTTTCTTTGCCCAGTCACATACAGACTATCTTTTACACAAAGTCAAACCGTTTATTTTACCGAGGTAATAGCGAATGCGCGTGACCCACGTTTTAAACTGTGTTGTCATGTCGGGAAACTGCTTTTGGTGCACATCTCTCCCTTGTATTTTTATATGCATGTATATATATATATATTTAACCGAAAGCTTTCAAAATATATGTATACCGATGGAATATATATTTTTGTAACCGTTGCCTGCTCGGAACTGAGAACGCGTTTACTTTGTGCAGTTCGCACCAACCGTACGAGATCTGACTTTAACGAACCACATTCGCGTGAGAAAAGTTGTTTATGTTTTTACTGATATCGTTTCTGACTTTCATGTCTTTGGTAATAATCATCCTGTTTTTATTGCCCGGTATATCATGCTCCGGAAATATTCGTGCAAGGTCGAATTATTTTTGAATATTTGATCATGCTCGTGGGTTATGATAAGGAACTCGTATGAATAATTATATCGAGGGGCTTCGCGAGGGATGAATCGGAGGATTTGCTTCGAATCGTAAACGGTTGGAAATTGACAGAATTATCTTCGATGGAGGTTCACTTGCTGTGAAACTCCAGTTCTTGAAAAAATGTGGATAAAAGCAGGAACAATGGATATCGTTTTCCTTGGATTGATCGTGCGGAAATCTTGAATTCTTTTTGAAAATAATTCTCACGTGCTGCCCATTTCTCTGTAAGAAATTGGCAGCGCGTGACTATAGGACGACAGAGAGAGCTACTTTTGCAAATTCGTAATTGCAGCTTAATATTTTGTTCAGAAATTTCCTTCGTTTCAAATAGAATGATGGGGAAAAATTTGATATTCAATTTTTTGGCCAATTTTGAAACAAGTTGCGGTTTTTATTGACAGGAACGTACCTTCGCGAAGTGTTGTGATGTAATGTGACGTTATACTCGGAGCACTTCTCCCACGTGCATTAACCGCTGATACTCGAAAGCTGTACGACGTGAATGGCATCAAATTTTCCAAATAATATTTCGTGTCGTTGTTCGGCGTTACGATCTCCTTCTTCTCGTCCCAGGGGCCATTTTCACCAACTCTGAAATCACGCATAATTCACATTCATGAAACTCGTTAGTGTACTTTTTCATTGACGTTTTTTGATTTTCATTATAATTTCCATTTTTAAATCTTCAACTTCACCAGCAGTGCTCATTGCAGTTGCTGCAATATTCTGATTTCTATTCCTTCTGCGGCTGTCAATGAAAATTTCATTCATGTCCAAAATTCTTTATTTAGTTTTTCTCCTTTTTTATGGTGAATCAGATTTGTCGACTGCGTAACATCGTCACTTTGAGTCTTGAACTATTTATATCGTTCAAATAATCGTCGCTTCGCTTTCTCATTCGATCTCCCCTTTCGTTTAATTTTATTTTATTTCATTTTTAAATTTATTTAAAAAATTTCAAAAATTTTATTTTATTTTTCGTTGTCGATTCGATTCTATTTGAGTTTGCTCTCTCCCACAATTATGTGCTATTTTTTATATATTTCCTCCTGTCCTTGGTTATCTTCTTATTGCCCTAAAGCTCGCTCGGGCATAATAAATATATCAATCAAAATCGATCAATCTTTTTCGATCTATTTCTTGCTCCCTTGGTCTCTCCAGTTGTGCTTTGATCGTAAAAGGAGTAGGGGAAAAGGATCGAGAGAGGAAATATTAAATGCGACGACGAGACGCGCGCGATATCATGAGCAAAGCTCATGCTCTCCTTGCACCATCCATATCGCGCTATTCTCATGCAGTCTAACACTATCGCCACGCCGGGATAATAGGTAATTCCGTATTAATTACCGGAATGAAAGTTCGACGTGACCTGCATATTGGACAATTAGCCGAGTTGTCCGTGCACAGAGGCAACACTTGGCAACTTTGAGTATATCACAATACTCCGTGTTGCTTTCCGTGTGAACTGGACCCAAGTCCCAAGCTACACTTTCGCTTGTGACATAGTAAATTTTCCTAGTTTGTTGTTCTTAGCCAGAGCGCGACCCTGCCAGTGAATTGTTAACGAATCCTTAATGCATGGTGAATTGAATGAAATTCTCACATCGAAAAATGTGGAGCATATTCACTGACGTCTGCGGTAAAATTTCACTACGATTCCGAAACTTTGAAATTTTTCGATCGAACTGCAGCAGCAGCAGGATCGATTGCGGTATTTCGAACGAACCTGTAATTCCGCTGCGTTCTGCATATTGCCAATCGAGTTAGCGAAGTCGTTCTTGAATGGACCATACGCGCTTGTTTAACATAATCAATTTAAAATGAGATTCATATGTGCTCGCAATTGACTGATACGCGCCTCTTCGATTCCAGCCACAATTTCCTTTGTTGGTCTGTGTATATTCAATCATGTCGTGCTTTGCTATGTTACGCTTTCATAATATTATATCTCGTATTGTTTGAAGCTTCAACATACCGAAGGTGTCCAGTGCCGCATATTTGATAAAAATATCATTCGACTTGATTACGAGAATATTTCTTACATTTTCCATTGGAATTTCTCATCCTTTTGTAAATCAAGTTGAAATATTTGTGGGTCTTGAATGATTTTTTCCAACACCATTTTTCTTGAGCGTAAACCATTGGGGCTTGTAGCGATCGTTTCATCGCTTTCGAATTACCGAAAGAATTATTCAAAAAGTGTAAAAAAACTGCTTGAAGTTTTTTTTTGGAGTTGATCTTTTTAAACGGTTTTTTGGAAGAGAGATAAAAAATAAATTTTCGAAGAAATCGGTGCCTCGGTGGGATAAAAATGTTGTTAGTGAATTTTGACAAACGGAAAACGAGAACGTGTAATGCGTAGTTGAGGATTCGGTACGTTCTCGTCTATTATGCGACTGCTACTAAAACTAGGCGAGAACTTTGTGAACGTCACGTTTCCGTAGGGTATTTCGTGCGCTCGGAGGAATGCGAAAATGCACCGGTGACCGTAAGCGTCAGCAGCAACCGCGAACATACGTGTTTGTGTAGGAAAAACACTAACGAGAAACCTACGCAGTTCAGAAAATCCCGTGATGCGAGCAGCAGCAGGTGAAATTCCTGCGAAAACGACCGGGACAAAGATGTTTTGATTGTGCCTTGTGAAGCACTCTAAAAAGAGGGTGAAGCGACTAGAAACAATGTGGCTTCATTAGTCACTCTTTGGTTGCATTTTCATATCAAGTAATTCAAACATTTTTATTTTTAATTTTTCATGAATTCTCCAACGAATAGCAAGACCTAAAAAAAGACACAATTTCCATAAGTTTTTTTCTCATTTCGATCAATACTTCCATGATAAATGGCAAAAGCGCCCGACCTAACATTTCGAAGAAAATTGTTCTGGATCAATCGCAGTGATTTTATTCGATGCAAATTTATTCAGTCGCGAAAATTCTACTCTTTCCAAAGCACCGTAAAAGAACATTTCTTAATCTATGAGTTTTTATCAAATTGAGCAAAACGATGAATATAGGGGTGGGGGCATAAAAAAGTTGCTCAGAGAACATCGCGTTGCCCGTGGAGATAAATATAGTTGAGAAAACAATATCTACACGGGCCGACTTTATTATAATATGACTCAGAGGGTTGTTCTCCTCTTCGCATTTCGTTTCAACGTTTTGTATTATTTGCCACGCCGGTGCTTTGCTGTTTGGTGAACTCTGGCACGAAATGTACGATAAGCGCTGCACGAGAAACGCGTGCAGGTACGTATAATTACTACCACGAGGCTATCGTTATTATTTACATGTTGGAAATGTACGGAACGACGCGGCTCCCGAGTGTTCGTGAATTGTACGTGTTTTCGCACTGAATCCCATGTGTACACGAGTCTGTGGGTTTGTGTTTGTATCATAAAGCTTTTCCCTAACTCCATCGCTATTCCGTCCGATGTCCGATAAGAAATTCACCACATACGAAACCTGCTTGGGTGACCATTATCCGGCTCAAGAATCACTGATACGTCTCTCATCCTCGGAATTTCCATCCATTATTCCGCATAGTCAACGCTCACCCACCAAAGTTAATGAGGGATCACCGACCATCGAAACCTTCACGAAAAATCCCCGCAGGACACGATTACTTTTCACTCCACCGAATCACAGCGATGAGATTTTTCCTCATTTCTCCACTCTCCAGAAGGAGAACAGTCGCAACGATTGCAGCCTTCAGATTAAAAACCAAACACCACAGCCCCGTGTGGTGCTTGGTTCTTAATCGATTGTACTTTTACGCACGAGCTGAATATCCATTTTTCGTTTTTTTTTTTTAAGGTTCTCGTGTTTCTGCGCAAATTCCATAAACTCATGAATCGGTGAAGTTTTCTTTTTTATTCTTTCACTTTCATTCAGCCCATCTGTCTGTATCGTGTTTGCTACCGAAATGAGTTTCTATTGGGAAAATTGAACTTTCGTGTTGTTACAAATATTGAAACGAAAAAAAAGAGTAAAATTATTGGAATTCGATGGTTTAACGGAAAGCCAATTGATTTCAGTTGAAATAGTGAATTCGGTGGAGCTTCATCGGCCATTCAAAATTCTACCAGATTCTTCACATTCCTGGAAGTAGGAAACGTATACACACGATGCATTGTCGATGAATCCAATGAGAGTGAGAATTGCTCGGAGCACATTCATCAGATTCAACTCTCCCAATGTTTGAGTGTAGTTTTGGTAAATGTTTAAATGTTTCTGCCTATACAAACATTTATATGTCCGGATACAAACAAATATGTGTATAGTTGTGTAACTAGAATCATCTGAAGAATGTTTGCGAGTGTTGTACAGATTCGTCCAGAAACCATTATATCGATCAACGCGAAGTCTGTGGATCGTGAAATTGCGCGACCAGTTAATTAATTAATGCGGTCCTTCGGAAAAAAAAATCATAGAGCTGGCACGTCCACTCTTTCGAGCCATCAAAAGGAAAATCGAAAAAATTGCATTTTCATTGAGAAACTTTGAAATGGAATTATTCTTCAGAAAAACTTGGTTGAGAGTTTTGGCACAGCCTGTATACGAACGTATTCTTTGTATGTATATGTCTCCATGTGGAAAAGTCAACAGTAGTGGTCAGCCTATTCGCACAACGTGCAAAGCACCGTTAGCGCGAACCACGCAGATAAATTTTACCCCGGATTTCTACGGATATAGTACATCGCACTTTCTCTCGTTCTACCTCTCTTTCCCACTCTTTCGATGCTTGTGGAACCGCGACGCGTGCATTTCATGGCATGTAGTTATAGTATAACGATCGTCGAAATCTCCCAATGTCCGAACTCGCTGACCGTTCTCATCTTCGCTCCTATCGGCTAGCCTCGCAACCCCCAACACTTCGATCAATAATACATCGAATAAAAAATTCACGAACAAATCTGGACCGATCAGCGAAACGTTATGGCCGCGTTAGCCACATTATTTATCTACACGCTGCATATTTTCATTGAAAATGCTCTGCATTTGACTCTGTGACGCCGTAAAAGGGCTCTATGGTTAAAAGACTACATAAATGAACGAACCAAAAGTTCTCATTTACGTGGAACCATTGCGTCAATGGCATCAAACCAGTGTTGACTTTCGATCAATAATCAACCGTTGCTAATGATTAATTAACGAATTTTCAATCATAAAGTCGATCTCTATTTGCCATTTGCCTTTCTCCAAAAATTCATTCAATTCGTACGTGTGTAACGACGTTATAAAAAATTGATGACGTAAAAAATACTTGTTCGAATTCATTTCAAAATGTTTTTCCAGCATCGTGTGGAAAAAGTCTACAAACACAGCCAATTGGGAAGCCGCAACTAAATTCAGATATATACTGTTATTTTTCAAACATACTGCACTATTTGATCAAATAACGTGGGCGGGATTTCGAACGTCAAACGTCTCATGTTTAGTCACAGACATATCTAATATATGAGCGAATGCATTGGTAATACGAGCTCGGATATTTACCGTTTGTAATGGATATCCTCAGCGATTTAAATACGAGAGTCGCGCCAAGAGAGTTTTGTAATATATATTGACGATCGGTTTTAACATCGTCCAAGGGGAATTCTAAACATGTCATTTGTCATGCACTCTCGACAGTCCTCCAATTGGATTGTGGCTTGTGGTTCAATCAAGTAAATGGGACACGTGCGTGTTATCGTTCCCGAAACATTCACCACCAACGCTCGTATATGTAGAAGAGGAAAATGATACACACAGAATTCTCTCATGCCACGTTCCGATAATATCCCGAATGTGCGATTATACGGGTCTCGGTAACAACAACAACAAAAAAAAAGGTTGTTTACGGTTAACCACAAAGCCCATCGTTCTACGGATAACTCTGTATAATTTATTAGTTTTCTTATTGACTGAGCTCTATCGTTGATGACAAAACGTCAACGCGGTTCAACGACTCCGCCATGAATATTGATTCGGATGAGGGCAGTTTTTACAGCGAACGAATAACCAAACAATTGCGAGAAACTTTGAGCCCAATTACCGCGGAATTTTGTTTTTTCAGCGTCCTTCGGTATTCGCAATACTGGGAAACATGAACAATCATTTGAAAAAAGTTGCTCTACCAGCAGGACAAGATAAAAATTTTCTCAAATTTTTTGGGCCGAATTCAACGAATAACCGCAGGAATGAAAAAAAAAACCGATGCGAGAGAACCAGCTTTCAAATTTAATTAGAGCCAACATTTTTTCAGCTTCAGCGAAGCACAAAAATTCATTGTAAAACCTTGGACTCGTGTAACGTTATTCTGATATAGAACGAATTAATGATTACGTTGTACAAGTTGCCGTTTGAGAGGAAAATAAAACTCGAAATAACAGCAACAGAACTTTCGTTACAAATATAAATGTAACTTCTGCACGTGCTGAAAGCAAACAACACATGCATAACTATAGTTGGCCAAAACAAAATCACGTCCATCAATATTTTGACGATTGAAGAAATCTGCAAAGTGCAGTCTCACAAAATGAGTCTAATTGCAAAAAGTAAATGACATCGTTCAACATATTCGTTCCAGAAAGTTCACAAGGAGATTTCTTATCACCCGTGCAAACTTTTTCCCTCTGCAATTATATCGTTTTGTCTTAGCGAGAATAAAAAAATTTTCGAGCAAAAAAAAAGGGTTCAAATGGCAAGATTTTTATTGGAAGGTCTCACTATATATAGATCGAAGATAACAGCGGCTTTCAAAGTACAACGAAGCTCTCTCAAGCTCCGGGCCTTTCGAGCTTAGTCTTACGTTTGCTCTGCTTCTTATCAAAAGGATTTCTCTCTGCTAATGAAGCCAACGTGGATGATCGATGTTGAAATATATCCATTTGACCCTCCGTTTCATGGCTCGTGTTTTTCGAGCCTAGAATTGTAAGAGTTTCGCTATAAATGGACGACATATACAAATATATACGGACAGACATATATTATATAATTCTTGAGTTCTTCCCGTGTCAACAGAGAAACCGGGTTTGCTATTTATCAAGGCACTGCTGTCGCATTAAAGTCTATACACAGTTAAAGCTCGTAGTTAGCGAGAGAGCAGGCTGGGATTGCACGTTGACACTGACACATCTCTGTTTACGCATGGGATAACGTTGCGAATATACGTGTCCGTGTTATGCTTAAATATATATCTATATCTGTCTATATAAAAATGTAGAACCTGACGTCAGTTGTTTCCGTAACACCAACTGATGAAAATCCTACCGAGTCCAATTAGCACTTCACGAATAGGACATGGCATTAAAAAGAAAAGCTAGAATAAATACATATACATTTGTGCATGTATTTGCACGAGGTATAGTTAAAGGAGAAAAAACGTTCGCTCTGACGAAACTGCAGAAAAATTCATTGAATGGCATGCATCAGAAATTTGTGTTAACTTACAATCGATCTTCGGTTTTTTTGACACCATTCCATTTATTTGGTATACACATACAAATAACTAAATGCCAATTGCCCATTTATTTTCCTATTAAAGCTCAACGACTCATTGTGCCATGGAACCTACTTCTTTGCATATATCTCCATGAATACAACGTGGAAAGTTGGTCCGCCGTTAATTCCAGAACAATTGAGTCCAGACGAATGCTTTTTCAACGGATATCGAATATTTGTTTCTGTCCATAAGTTCGTCGGACCGTTTCCTCGAGATTTAATTTAAAAATGAGAGAAAAACCTGAACCGACGCTACGAACCAAGGCGCCTCAACGTTTATTTAGGATCCGGAAATTCAGACGTCGATGGCAAAAGCCTTCGAGAAGATGTTCCTGAGAACAAGTACGTCGCGAAAAAATAAAATTCCTACTGTAAAGAAAAAACCTCATTGAATTAAAAAACGAAAACCAGGTCAGCATTTTTCAAGTCTTTATCGATCACTCTTCTGATTTAACGATGCAAGATGCAAAAGTGCTGCGCATCACTTCCCGGTCAGAAATTCCATGCTCTAAAAGATTGATCGCCTGCAAATTTACTCTATCCTTAATGGGTTCATCGCTGTCGACGGTAAAACTGCCCGCATGTGCCAACTCTGGTAATATAATTGATACCCTATCGCGAGGGATTGTAATTGAAAAAATGGTATTAGACTTTTCGTTGCGACAAGTCAACCAGAAAGAGACTTTTCGTTTCGCCCGCATTTTTTCATGGATGAGTATTTTTTAGAGTGAGATCGCGTACAGCTGGATAGGCGATGCAAATTTCGTAGTTTTCGTTAAAAATTTTGTAAGAAATGAATTCATCGATCAATGAGCTCCAATCTTGTGAAAGGTTCATCAAAATCAGCACAGCGAATCTCGCATGATAAGCAGCCGAATATTTGTTTGCAGTAGAAATTGATACATGCCAGAGATTCATTAGCCAGATATATGAATAGGTGTCGATCGATTGCACGTTAGTAATGCTTATCGCTGGAATTATGCAGAAGAGTCTCTACACAGGAAATAGAGAGATCTTGGAATTAATTAAGATATACAAACGTTGATGTTACTAGATGTTGAACGTTGTGATTTAAGTGTACAAACATCGTTCACAAGTGAACGGGGAATTCTCGATCAATTTCGACATCCGACCGCGCTGCGCTTTCGAGCTGTAATTACTTACGAGATTGGAACGTTTGTTTACAATTTGCTTAGTAGGATGATCCGTACTATCTACTGACCAAGGGGTACTGTATTGTGCAGATTGTGTAATCGGATGTGTATACATTTTGTCCATTTATTATATAAACTAATAAACGAAAGGACATGTTAATGACGAGCCAGAGGATCTGATCGGATCAACGTTGCTCACATTGATGAATCGTTCTCCGACTTGTACTCGTGCAGATTTTTCATAAGCATCCCATGCAATTTTATCCCAATCGGTACTTTCGAAATTACGTACCGGGTAGAGAAAAAATTGAAACGGTATAAACGAACCAGTAAAAATGGAGCTTAAATCGTCTGCAGCTTACAAACGGCATTTGCCAAATCGGTTCACGATTATTTATCGCTGAATCATTCGATTCCTTGCCCGTGGATGGGAAACTACTTACAAGGTGCCCAGTACTTTTGGCCAAGTCTGTGAATTGAAAAGCAATCACTGCTCACCGATGATAATTTCATTGCCCAATTCCCGAATCGCTGCGTGGAACGGGAGCCGGTAACTCATCGACATATATAACGATTCTCTATAGTTCGTTGGATGAATGTTGTGTTACGCAAAATATTGGCTGATCCAGACTGGTCCAAGATTTAAGGGGAAATGGCAATAAACTGGCATAGGACACGAATACAAATTATATTTCAATATTCTGTTATGTAGAGTTGTCCGGTAATAATAGAATATTTGAAAAATGTCTTTGCATCTCCGATGATTTATTATCGTAATTAACGCCGAACGAGCGCGTGTAAAATTTCAAAATTTGACTGGATAACTTAATAGACATTGGCATTTTAAAATCAGGTCATGATACGACAGGAATAATAAATTGTCCATTTCCCGGCAGCCGAATATGAGCTTTGTTCCATAAATGTTCAGAACCTTATCAATCAATTATTCAATACCCGCAATACGGCAATAAAAAAATTAGTCCCTAGCTCGACTGCAATGAGATTTAAATAAAATTGGACTACTAATTAATTGCAGCAACAGTTACAAATGTGAAAGGCCGCGCTAATTAACTATTCGCGCTCATTAAAACGACGGGAAATGCCTTAAACTGTTGACTTCGATTTCAATGTTATTTGTTTGCAAATCACGGACGTTAAACGCAATATTGAGCAATAATTTTATTTTTATTCCTATTCATTGGAACAACTTTTTTTTAAAAGCTTTCTATGAAGCTGATGATCGTCAAATGAAATTTGTTCGCACAATGCGATATGTCGCGAGAGATCCGGGAGTTATAATGCAGCATGTGCGATTCGCGAGTAACCCTAATTAAGTGAGGGAGGCGATTAGGTCAGCGAGCGACGTCGAGACCGTTAACTCAGCTCTGTGGTTTACTGGATATATATACTTATGTGTGGATGTATCCATGAGATTCTGGGCATCCTCTCCTATAACGTAAAGCTCGCGTTAGAGCAGGTGGACGGAGACAGAAACCAACGGAGAGAGAGAGAGTGAGAGAGAGAGAGAGAGAGAGAGAGATGTTAAATTCGCGTTGTTCGCCCACTGTCCGACAGCTCTCAGCTGGCTACGTGACCCGCTTGCCAAATTCAGTAGTGCGTGCAATCCACCTCCGATATACACACACCATACACGTTTGTCACATGACACAATCGCCATCACGTATATACAGTGATAAGTTCTAACAGTCGTATCGAGATTTCTCTTGACTACTCGCAGTCCGATGTTTTCTATACAAATCAATATCAACTAGAAAATGATTGTAAATAAATGGGAAAGATACGCGGAGAGAATGAAAATCGAAAAATTAATATTGCAGAATCGGGCGTTAACCTCCAATTTTGAGCAATGATGCTTGCTCAGAATGTCAAGTTTCACGATTTACATTCCTTTATTCCAGTCTGTGTCGGTGAGTTTTTCATTTTCAGTTTCCCGGTGTCAAATTTGCTTTGACAGTTTAACCCATTGTTTACACAGTCATTGCCATTGTTACACATTCATGCATCGTATTCCCCGAAGTATCGTGAACGAATATCTCGAAGTTTCGTATCCAAATGTTTTCGAGAAATTGCATTAAATCTTCGTGAAACGAAATCATCTGAACAGCCGTAAGTCATTTCAGATTTTGCGACTAATGGATCTTTGATCCCTTTTGAATTACGTGGTGAACGAGTCTGACAAAAGAATCACGTCAATTCGATTTCGATATTTCGATTTAAAAAAAAATGCGTAGCTCAGTAAGTGACGCAGGATCGTTTCTTCTTTACGAAAATTCAACGACGCTCATATTTCGTGGATCGAAATTCACTATTCCATAAAATTTGCTCCAACGATGCAGCATAAAACTGATAATGAAAGAATTCTGGAGAAAGAACGATGAGAGAAAATGGGGCAAATTTCGGATTTCAAGTATATATCGAAATTAAATTTTGTCTACGTAGGCTTTCGCGTGAGAGTACGATTGAATGTGGATTTCCCTCACGCGTCTGATGGAATTTTGGGAAGTACCAGATCTGCCAACAGTTGGTAGGTACAGGTGGCTCGAATATGCGGTTCTATCGCGCCCGTTGGCTCGTCTATACGGTTACGAAATTTTGTCGAAATCTCTGTGGTCGTTATCAGTAGTACGTACGTTTCTCGTCTGCAATAATAATAATAATGGCCAGCCACTACCGTGTCTCTTGATAATAATAATAATAATGCCAATAATAACAATAATAGGGTGTCCGTTCTGCTGTATATTCCACCAGGTCTCTCGTTACGTAGACATGTAAATATACTAACCTGGAAAGAGGAAGGGACAGAGTGAGAGAGAGAGAGAGAGAGTGAGTGAGAGGAAGAGAGAGATGCAACGATGAGAGATAGCGTGTAGAATGTTACAACTGTGTGTCGTACAATCGCTAGCATGTTCGAAGCGTTGGCTCGCGGAATGGTTTATGTCTAGGTGGATGCTGTGCGCGAGATGATTTAGTCTCGGTTGTCCACTCGCGATATGTCACTTCGGAAGCGAAGGATGGAGAATGCGAAAGAGAGAAAAGATTACAGGAGGGTACGTTGGTGCAAAATTAAAGATTAAAACAAAGTCCTGCTCCCTTTTTTAGCAGGAGAAATATTTGAGTCCATCAGTTTTTAATACAACCTGCTCTGCCTTTTATTTAATTAGGAAAATTCAACTCGTGCCACCGCTTCTAAATTAGATCAATTCTTTCTCCTCGCCACGAGGTATTTTTAGACTCTTGCTGCCTTCGCTCGGGGAAGTGTATTTCAACGACTACATTTTTTCTTCTGCACGAAAATCCACGCGAAAAAGCAGCCTCATATAATAATTTCGTCAACCGTCAACCACAATCGAGACATTAAATTGCGGTCGTGACTTGTCCATTTTTTTTCATTTCACAAGGAAAAAAGAACGCAGAAAAAAATGGTTCTAAGGAGGAAGTAAAAATGACGGTAATTCATTGCAACAACGGAACCGTGGATGCTGTCGCCCTCGTCTCAAGCACCGATTCGTTCATTTTTTCCTCCATTCATTCCTACCACTTGTCTCGATATAATTGCGAAGCTCCGCAGGTCAACGTACTCCCGGATAACGGAACTTACAAAATTGTTCAAAAGTCTCTCGAACCTCCTCATTCTTCTTTTTCTCTCCCTCTCTCGCTCGCTGTATTTTTTTCTCTTCAGGTCTCGTGAGATGAGATTACAGAACCTCGGATAAATAGAGAGCCCGGTTGAAAAGCATCAGATGCTGTAAGAAGAGAAGAAGGATGAGCTATAGAGAAAGAGAGAGAGAGAGAGAGAGAGGGAGAGAGAAACTGAGCGAGAAGAAATGGGACCACGAGTGATGCGCCGTGCCCCAGGTGTGTGTCGTCTTCCTTAGATGCTCTCGGAAGAGAAAAAGAAAAGAAGATCGCGAGAGAGAAGGAGGAGAAAGAGACCAATCTCCTCCACAAAACCCTCCACCCATTATTTGTCTCTAACTCAATCTCCCGCAAGTCTTTTGGTAAATAAATCGACGACATTTGGCGTTCAAGAATTGCTTCTCTATACACGTGTCTCTTTTTTCTTGATCCCTACTCCTTTACCCGTAAACGTAACAAAAGATGAACCACGTATTTCAATTTCGAAAACCTTTGGCATACACCTGAAAGAAAACTTGGATCATTTGATCGGACGATTTGGCTTTCATTTGCGAAAGCTGCGCTTGTTAAGAAAAGTTGATTGTCGTAAGTGGGTCAACAAATAGAGAGACAAAAAACTAAAAGCCCTGGGGTAAACGAGGCACGATGTTTTGATACTTTTCTACTGTTTTTTTTTGGGGTTTCATGGAGACACACACATACATACATACGTTCATGGGTCTCCCTGTCTTTATTTTAGGCAAAGTAGAGACTGGGGCAGACGCATACGAGCTTTATACATCCTTGGATATTTTAGCGTTGTGGGGAACATCTCGAGTTTGTATGTTGAGCAGATTTCGTACGATATGCAAAAAAAATAGAATAAGAAAAATATAGCAAGAGAGCGGGAGAGAGAGAAAGGGAGAGAGAGAGAGAGAGGAGAGGGAGAAATGAGCACGGGTCAGGGGACAATTTTGTCGAGGGTTGAAACTCCTAGCTCGTGAGCGTTCGTCCTCTCTCGACGCTTTCCCCAATTATGGAAATTCGCTAGCCCACGGATAGTTAGATCCGTAATACTCTTTACCCGAAAATCTCCATATGAATATTGCACATTAATGTGCATTATACGGCTGTTCATATGTTAATATACTTTCCTTCTCTTCCCATCACGGTTATTCCAACTGTCCAAATTTACATTCAATCGGTGAAAAAATTGCCGTCGCTCTGTCTCCCTCTCCTTCACTCTCGCTCCCTCTCGTCATCCACTGCACCATAATGGCTACATATGAAATTGACGTCCGAATAACTCGTCTCTGTACATTCATATCTACAGTTTGAAGGTTTCCATACAGAAATGACGAACGAGTGGCATTAATCATAAAAAAAAAAAATTCAACTGTTTAAAATGTACAATTTCGCTTCGATAAAGATTTCAATCGATCGTAATGAGTCGATATGCAATCAATAATTTTAACGCGGAAATTTTTCATCCCCTATTGATCACCCTTTCTGTCTTTCGCTTCGACGTATATTTCTTCTCGCAATCAAATCGGCGCCTGTTGAACAAGTAATTCTTCGTGAAATATTCTTACGCGCAAAGATCCGTCCGGACTGAATCTTCCAAATATAAGTATTGATGAGTAAAATTGGTCGGTTGGTTAAGAAATAACGCGGCTGCAATGTTGGGTGAATTTGAACGAAATCATGTAACGATAATCTCGATAATGAGATTTTTCGATGAATAAAATTCTCGTCGGAATTATATTCGTTGAGCTCGATCGTGTTACTGATTTTTATCAGGCGTTTCGGCAACATTAAACTCGCGATGATGACGTTAAGGAAAGTCCGTTATACGGGTTGAAACTAAAAGAGAGGAAAAAAAAACGAGCGATTCAGCGAACACCTCAAGCTTGCGAGGCATTTCCAATGGGAAATTAATACGCTTATCGTCCCCATGTATAAGAATGTTCATATATATATAAGGATGTAAAAATGTATATGACGAAAGCTCGTTTATCAGGGAAGCGGAAAATAATCGTAATAACGTGATCGGGCCGCGTTGGATAATCGAATCGGACGTAATGAACACAGAGATACAAGGGGACTAAGATCAGCCCCGATGGTGGCGACGCGGTAACGGCTACGTTGGCGAATGAAAGTCGAGCGCAAGATGAGAGAAAGAGGGAAGAAAGCGAGAGAGAGATAGCTTTGGAACAGGGCTAACGAGAAAATTTTGCGTTGCTCTCTCGCGATGAACTATGGTTTACTGTGCTATTAAAAATTAACGTCTTTTAATAACGACCCTCGCAGCATTATCCGCTCTTCTTTTAGTGCTGTGGTAACACTTAATGAAATTACAAGATGAGTTTTAGTGAAATGATCCGCCTCGCGCATTCTCCAACAGCGTTGTTGTCCCAGCAACGCAACCAGACCGAATGAGAACCACCGCGGATATGGATATTAATTATCTATTATTTTCCGCTCGTTTTCGCAGCGTTCAACTAACCTTTTTTTTATGACTGCGCGAGAGTAATCGAGATTGCTTTCAGGAATGAGCTCTTTGATGCCTCGCATGATTTCTCGCTTTTAATGAACAATCAAATCTTCCATTTGCGTTATTACAATTTAACCCTATGCAAGTTTCAGTTTTATTAACACTCCGTTCTGTCTTTTCTCAACGAAACAGAAACATGCGGTCCTGGGTGAAAAAAATGTATGAATACTGCGAGACTTTTATGAAATCTCAGAAACAGTCTTGCTGGAAAGTCTCGGTAAGCCGGGACAAGTGCCCAAAGTTTTAATCAAAAGAATCATTTCCCTTTTGTGTGTCCAGTTTTTTTAAAGTTTGATTATTATTACGCTGCGCACGCCACGTTCATCATGTACGAATATGTTTCTTGGTTCTCATCTTTAAATATCCTTCAATTTACTCGAATCGGCTGAACTTAATATATGTACGAGAACATCGTGTGCAATTTCGCTGTTCTGTTCAAAGAATAAATATAGTTGTACAAATTAAATTTCCATCGGTCATGATAAATAATTTTCCGATTCATCACTCGCGAATTACACCCTTGTGTAAAATAAAAATATTTCATCTTTGCAGTACACGTAGAAAATTGCATAATTCTTCACCCATGCATGCAGCGAAAGGTGGGAAAAGATTAGGTACGAGGGTCTGCGTCGAGAGGAAAGTCTGGAGCCCCTAGTGTGCGAGTGTACGTATGCGAAGGGGTAAGTGGTGAAAGAGGAAAAAGCGAGAGAAAAGAGTGCGGAGACTGAAGAAAATCGGGGCTGGTCTCATCCACACAGCGGAGCGCGACTAATCTTGTCGAATTTATGGAGTTGCCTGATAACATCCTCTGGGTTAACCCTTTTCCGCTTACGTTAAGCCCAATCTCGTGAAGGGACACCGGATTGAGGGAGAAGGGTCGAAGGGGTGAGAGTTTTGGTCGAGGAAACTCCTCTCACGTTCTAACCGCGCGTCTCAACTCTCTCCTCGTTAAATTTCACCGTCTTTTTTCTTCTTTCCTCTCTAGTATCCTCCAACCTCGTTCGGACACTGAAGCTTTCCTTCTTTTTCCTGCACAGCGTCGTACCAAAAGCTGCCACACGTATCCACCACCACCCGCCAGCGCAGATAATCGAGAACTTAAAAATCCTCCCACTAAAAAGGTTAAACTTGGGCCGCGTATAGTATTCATCCTGACCACCACTTACACAGATTACTAGCAAGAAGGACGTAACTCATTTCGATCTACGTACAAAATTCGTCACATCCAGCCNAAACTCTCAACTCGGATATTTTTTTTTTTTTTTCAAATAACCACAGAACTTTTTGGTATCAAAATGACTTTCCCTTTACATACAATATTTTTATTTCCTCGATCCTCGAAATTTTAACGTCCTTTTCCGCAGGTTGAATATTTCGTTTCATCCTCGATTATTTTCATTTTACCGTTTTCGTATAAATATCAAAAAAATGGTTTTTCTGAAATTATAAATTTCGGTACTTCGAATTCTTGCTCCATCGTTTCTTCATTTCCTTACAGGATGAAATCCCTTTTGACCCCGATTTCAAATATAGCACGCACGAAAAAAGTGTTGAATTTTTGACGAGACATGGAAACCGCTTGATCTATAAGCTAGTGAGTTGTACTCACTTTTTTCGTGAGTATTTTTCGTCGTAGCTTCGAATAGCTTGGAAAAAAACTTTCAAGGATTTTTCTCTTTTTCCCTCGGAAACGAGTATCGAAATTCTCGCTCGTCCCTCCGCTTGAATTTCAAATCTGTATACATACTTTTTAACGAATCTCTCTCACTTTTGAAGCTTTGGTGGCCAATTTCCAACAGTCACATAGAGCTACGCGTTGGAGAATTTTTTAAAATCAACACAAAAATCTCTTCGAAAAACAAGTTTGCACGCGGTTCTGATATTCCACCAAGTTTCCAATATCGTGTACAAAGTTCCCAAAACTCAATCGAATGAACGGCT
Source organism: Hyposoter didymator (assembly GCA_037952995.1). Classification (NCBI taxonomy): domain Eukaryota; kingdom Metazoa; phylum Arthropoda; class Insecta; order Hymenoptera; family Ichneumonidae; genus Hyposoter; species Hyposoter didymator. Next base: position 7,562,150 of record JBAJMU010000004.1, read on the forward strand.
ATGTTAACGTTTTCATTCCGTACGTATACAGAATCGATAATTGTGTAGCTCAAAATAATGCTAATCAGAAAGTTTTTCGAATGCTGATTGAAAAAGCCTCGGAAATTGAAATTTCGCGAAATTAAAAATTCTTTTTTTCACTTTGAATGGTATTGCGAAGCGGTTCGTGATGGAGAATTTTTAAAAATAGGGCATCTTTTACGTTACAATCCGAGCGATGATATTCCGACGAGGGCTGTCATATATATTTTGCTTTTTTGCTTCGAGTGTAAAAAAAGGAGAACACTGAGAGACTAAAACGTCTATTTTTCGTGAGCTTGGTTTGTGGACCATAAATACACAAACGTTTATGTATATACATATATATAAATATGCGCATATTAATGAAAAAATATATGTATACGTGTTGTAGCCATTCCCTTATCATTTTTAATTCCATTTCACGGGATTACGGTAAGAATATTTAAACAGGCACGTGGCATTTCTTAATTACAGATGATGCATAGCTGGCTCGGTATGCTGGATTGCTCCGACGTCTTTCCTTCTATCCTCGTCTCTCTCTTTCTCTCCCAGTAACTCGCTCTGTCTCCTTCTCATCTCACTCTCGGTTTACTCCGTACGAGAGGATCGTTCCTTTCGCTCCTCTCTTTCCTCTTCACCACCGAGACGATTTCTCATTCTCCTTTCACTCCATTCTCTTTCTTCCTTAATTAACAGAGGATCTTTTTTTTTCTCTCCCTTGCTTGGTCTCGCCGCTTTTTTGATACTTTTTTTTTCTTTCATTCCGCAACCTGGCTCATCGAAAAAAGGGGAAAATGCAAATTTAGCTTTGCCCACGCTCGAATCACTATAGCAAGTCATATATATTTCTATATTTATATTCAGCACTTTATCGTTGTCTTCGGGCCGCTATCGTCAAAACAATTGAACGTTTTATGCAGACACTCTTTTCTTCTGGATTCAAGAATATTATGTTCGCATGTGTTCGTTATATACTCGTATTTATAGCGAGTCTGCTATGCGAAATGGATTCCCTCTTCAATATTCATTTTATTTACTATGTGCCGACAATCATGCAAATTTCATCTTACCCAGCGAAGAATGCGTCTCACCCCGCGAAGACACCGAAACTTTGCCTATAAGTTTCCGGTTGCATAAACAAAATCTTTCTTCTTTTTTCCCACAGAGAAAAATTGACTCTCCCCGGAAGCAATGTTTCGAAACAGACGAGAATCTGAAGAATGGAATCTTTCCTCTATAATTAAGTTTCCAAAGAGATTGTTTACGATTTATTGTGATGCAGAGCTGCTCGTCTAAATATGTGGACATGCCAGATTTGTAGACGCGACAAAGTTTGCGATGTGGTCAAAACGAAAGCCCAAAAATAGTGTTGAAATAGTTTCGACCTATAAATTATATTCGAGTCCAAATAAAGTACGACATTGAAAAGCCAGAATTAATCGGTTGGACAACGACACGAATAATTGATTATGAAAGTCGTCGTTGGGCACCGACTTGGGAAAACTACTCGATGCATTAACTAAGCGATAAGCTGGCTGGACATGATTTCAATTCTTGTCAACGCGAAAGATATTCTGCAGCTATTTGAATGTTATCGAAAATACTTGTGAAACCCTATTTCCAAATAACTGCAGCAAAACTTTGATCCAGTCGGTTCCTATATTTGAATTGCGGCTGCATTTGTAACTTGATTTCATTTTAAAAGATTTTCGTACGTTGAGGCAATTGTGAAGAAATGCGAGAATACATCGGACGAGTCGAGTATGCGACGAGTTTTATTTTCCCTCGATTTATCAATGCTTCAATTTTTGATTAAGTATCGCCTCTGGTTGGAAATAGAGTTGCAATAAATCATGGAAGCAATATTTTGTAGCCGGTTTATAATTTTGTTCTGCACGTAGAATCGTCCTCATCCCACTCACATTCTTTATCACCAGGTTCGTTGCAATTGTGGCGACGAAACAGAGAAGGCAAATAATTATCTACTGCGTCATTTGATTGAAAACTTTTGTAGCGATTTCGTATACTAAAGTGTAAAATCGCTGGAACGACCAAACACACCCTTCATTCGCAGGTAACAAAATTCTCCCATAAACTTCGTACAAGAATCAAGAAATACAAAATGCAATGAATTTTATTAAAACATGGAACGAACACCAAAAATGTATTTAAATCAAATGAAGCCTTAATCTCGTTGCAGGTAATAACACACAGTTGGGGTTGAAATATTATAGCGAGTAGGATCGGTGGGCTCGGGAAATGTTGCGGGTCGACTTTTATTGTGGTAAACGGTGTGCGAGAGAAAAAGACAGCGGAGAGTGAGAGAGATGAAAAAAATGTAGAGAACAAGGGAGCGAGAGAGACGTCAGAGGTAGATAACGAGATAAAAAAGAAGAAAAAAAAACAAAACGAAAATAAAGGAAGAAAAAAGAATAGACTTTTACGGGCGAGCGCGATTGCTGGAGCTTCCTTCCGGCACATATTTTCAAGTTAATGACAATTACTATCTGGCGGACATGGGGTACCTACGACGTTGGGCCAACAGACCACCCACCTACGAGCCACCCTCGCGGGAGTCTCTCTCGTACATAATTGCATTATTTATGCGCGTTATTCCCTTTTTTTCCTATCTTCTTTCTCCCATTTCTTTTATTTTCTCTATCCACCGCACCGGAAAGGAAAAATATACGAAAGTGTCGAGTTCAACTGGAAAAAGCACAGATAATATTCGCCCCCAACAGTCATTAAGGCAATTCTTTCTATTTGTTCACAGTGTATGCGCTCGCGTCATTTTTTCTTCGTATTCCTTAGGCTTTTTCTGAGAATCGACATTTTTTTATCGTTATTAGTTCACCTTGACAGATGTGAGCTTCTCGACAGAGAATATGCACTTCCTTATTTTTCTATATGCTGCCTTTCATCTATAATGCATTTGTCGTACTGGTAAACTCGAGCTATACCGGACATGAACCATGTGTCTTAGTACATGGAATACTGATGTTTCTAAACACGTATGTATGTCTATGTTTATAGAGCTATACGTATAGAGAATCGTGGTCGATTTCTCGACGACCTATCCTCTGGGAGAGTAGATAAGACCGCTGAAATATATCGACAGTAGCCGAAGGGGATATACACTACGTATTGCAATATATACACACGGAGAAGACCGAGACCGAGACAGTGAGATAATCCCCCTCGAAGAACTCCGGCTGCTGTCGAGCTCAGCCAGTCAGAGATAATCACCGTTAGACCGTCTTGTGTCCTTCTCGCTCGCTCTCATCGACTTTGGAAGGGAAAAGCCATATGTAACATGATATACATGCTATAAATGTTTGTGCGAGTATCTATCTATATGCAATCTAACGTTTCTCTACTGCATTATATATCATTGAAATCGATACTTCGCGAAAAGTCACTGTCAACGTTTTGCACTTGCGAACGATTTGCAAAAAGTTCGTATCTCCATTATGACGTATTGGCTTCACTTTCACGCGACTTGGGGATCGTGGAAATTGGGCAAATTGTTAGTGTCTATTAGTTTTTCAATACGCGCTCGGTGATTCGAGGAATAATGATAAAAATTATCGAATTCGTAATTAATTACAGGACGGAGCTAAAATTGAATAATTCCCATTTCCGTGATTAAGTTTTTTATAGGAACTCATTATTTTCCTCGAATATGGTGAATGATCGAATGAAGGGAATGATCGAAAATTCTGACAAGGAAAAATGATGAATAATTATGTGTCTCCTATATACTGACTCGTTCGGGCTTAGAGCGAAAAGCCCATAGCCGAACTCACATGGGCACACGCACACGTGTCAGAAGGCACAGAGGATTAATAAAGTGGTACCCGTAACGTAGCGTATTGTAATTCGGACTTAATGGTGCTGAATCGCGCATTACAGCAGCACTGCGAGCTCCCAGCATCCCTCCCCCCCCATCTCTCTCTCTCTCCCTCGCTCTCTCTTTCCCTCACGAGCTCTATAATGCATCGATGAGATTTGGAACGAAATTCGCGCATCGTTGGGCTACTTTACCCGAGCTAGAGGCAGAGAGGGACGGAGCAACAGAGAGGGGAGAGATAGAAGGAGAGAGCACGGTGGTTAAACAAATGTCTTTTTTACTTCCGCTCCGTGTCGCCGGGAGCGAACAATTCGATTCAGTTGTCGGGTCACCACGCATTTCCTGGAATTTCGCCAGACCATTTTCGCACCTATATCTATATGTCATATACATATCTATGTAATAATATAGCCCTCGAACATGTTATATATTTATGGGCAACGGAAAATTGAAATAAAAAACCGGCCTTTTTCCGAAAGTCACAAAACAATTGTTTTGTCTGACCAAGTCGTGAATTTCTACTCGAACCCAAAAGCCACAGCATAACGGAGGATCGGAACAGGCAATTGACGAGAATTTATCAGCGAATGACAAAATCTACATTGAATTATCTATTTTTTCAACTGACGATCGCGGCGATACCGATCCGCGGTCGAGCGTAACGTACTATTTCTACTGTAATACGTATCTAGTAGTTCAAACACGTATGAGGGCAGCCAAGCAACTGGTATGAACGACAGTTCAAGAATAAACCATTTAAACGGAACAAATCGATGGTTTCGAATAATTATATTTATCCGGATCAGTAACAGTTGCAGCAGCAACCGCTGCAATTGTTGTCGTCACAGCGGTTGAAGTAAAAGTAGTAGCAGCCGGAGCAGTATTTTGTAGCAACGCACTTTGTCCCAGGACTTGCTGGGACATCGTGCATTGCCCTTAACATAAAATGAAAATCAAGCCTAATTTTTTATCTGCATTGTCAGTTCGAAAAATATCGATCATTGAGGGTATAGAAAAAAAGAGAAAAATAATGGATTTATTGGAGCTGTCGCGATAGTAATTTCTTTCAAATTTGTTTGCATTCACTTTGAATTCCCATTACAGTTTCTCAAAGTTGGGATCTCTCGCCGGAGTTCATCCGACCAAATGTATTCCTATGAATGAATGATTTGCTGTTCTGCGTTTCCTACGCCGGTGAACGAGGCCACGTCATTTGAAAGTAAAAACCAATATCGTGTGGCTGCCTACAAAAATATAAAAATAAAGTATAGGAATTCGATTGGAATGCTGCTTAGTTTTTATTTCTTGTGTTTTGACAGCACGCGCGCCAATGAAAAGAATTTTATTTCAGTCAGATACATTTTGCTCGAGGGGTTCGATTCGAGGTGAAATATTTTCTCGTTTTTTATACAAGTTATATAAGTTGCTTGAGAGGTGCCAATTTAAAGATGAAAAAAAAACGTGGATATGGGGCTTGAGAGTCTAGTCGTAGTAAGTGGGAACTTCTGTAGGAAAATTCCCTGGTGGTTTTTCCTCAAAGTATATCCGCCAACATTTTCCATCCTCTCGTCCGCACATTTCGTCTACCGAATGGTGTTGCTGCCATGTCTGTGTTTATATACTCGCGTGTACTTTTGGTTTGAAGGGTGAAATTTGCTCGTTTACCGTACACCCCGCTATCCCAATGTTTATGTTATACAGCACGATGCTTTCCCACACTATGTTACACCTAATCGCCCATTCAGAAAATTAGACAGAAAAGTTAATTATGAAGATCTTGATTGGTTGAACTCTCGAGAGGCTCTTTCACGAGAAAAGGGACAATCGGATGTACAATTCCTAATACACACACATCCACATACACCCCCGCAGAGAGAGCTCTAAGAAAATGAACCGAGTCTGCATTTGTTCCACTCTAGGAAATCTCCCAGAAAATATACATAAAAAAACAAAGCAGTCGGCTGTCAAGGAGTGAGCGAGTGAGTAAGTGAGAGGGAAAGAGGAAACGACAGAAAGAGAGAGAGAGCGAGGGGGAGTGGCTCAGCCTTGAGAAAATGCAAACGCGATCAATTTAAGAAATTGTAGCTCAACCAGAGTGGATTCAATATGGATGAACTTAGGACGATTAATCCTCCAAGATGGACCAACCTTAAGTATATATCCCCATGTACGCATACAGGCTATTCAATGTATGATAATCCAAATTTGTTTACTTGTTGTGTTTCTCCAGGAATAATCCCAAGAAGAAAAACGATCCGCAACTGTCCGAATGAGTGCCCCAAGCCTGGGAAATCTTAATGTCAATTTTTCGCATGCCTGTACCAATTCACCAATCCAACTTCATTCTCATATTTTTTAAAATATTTTTTAACAAAATCTTACGAATCTATAGCTAAGAAATTTTGTTGAGAGGAAAAAAGAAAAGTTTAATGGGGTGTGGCAAACGCGTTGGACATAATCGTAAAGTTTTATATGAAAAGCCTCGTAGTTATAAAAATCTTGGCGGATTTTTTCTTTCTCAACGACCACACCAAACTTTTTGCCTTTTCTTATCTCCAAGACCGTTGGAATTCGAATAGATTGGAATGGACTATGTGATTAATTTATAGATTGTATATATATATATATATATAAACATGAATCTGTGGTATTCCGTCAGGGTTGGATTGAAAGGACCATTGAAAGAAGGTATTTGAAACAGCTCTCTTTCTGCAGCCCTTATCATCCCACCGTCATCAGCATCCCACAGGATTTTTCCCTCCGTCTCTTTCTCTTTCTCCGTCAGTGAGGCAATTTCCTGAATTCGAACGACCCGACTCGTTTTTTCCTCTCTTTTCATAATATTCATTCCAATTACATTTTCCTTTCAATCCGAAGTGTACTTGGTCTCTCAGTGTGAAGCGCAATTCTCGCGATACATGAGATCCGATTCGTCGACGTTTTCGAATCTACGTAGAGTCAAGAAATACAATTTTTCGTGCCAGTTATTCGAGACCAAAATGTAGCGCAACAAATGTCGAAACTTTTTCCGTTCGTACAATTGCGGTCGGAAATTCGGTCGAACGTAACGAGCACATTTTATTTTTGCCTCAAGCTTCCACTCGTCGCGAAGCGAATTGTGGAAAAACATCAAGGGCGACCGATCCCACCATGTTTGAGCACTTTCGAGTGAGATCAAGAGGCTCCAAATCCTTTTTGTCCATCGCTGCTAATCAGGCCAAGTAGATTTGACAGTTTCGTCGACTGTTGCCCCGAGTCTCAATATTATCTCTGAAGGAAACAATTCGTCGTGTTGAGGGTAACATCTCAAATCATATTTTGGACTAGAGACTCGTGACGTATTACTGTCACAAAACGACTTTATTCAGGGTTCTTTTAAAATATCGTACAAGCGTTCTTGGCACCAAAATTAACAGTTTTCTCCTGTGAAGAAAAATTTTCTGACGTTTACTATTTGAGATATTTAATTTCCCATTTTTTTGTTTTCCGATCTAAGAAAAAACCAAAAGAAATGGCTCCGCGTTGTAACAATGGAAAGTTTGAATCTACTTATGACCATTAGAGCTCGAACTCTCTCGATTACGAGTTGTTCCTGGATCAACAAATATACAACTGCGTGTCCAGGCTTTTTCCTCGGAAGAAGAGAATTGGCCAAGATTTAATTATTCATCTTTTGTTCAAAGGAAAGTTGGGTCGGCAACGACGAATATTGTGTCAGTTTTTTAGTCGTATTTGATCACTTAATACGGAATGTCATTTCAATAAATAACAGCAAAATGGCAAACATAAAACTGTATAACTCTGACACAAAAAGTCGAGGCTAATAGTGATCGAAATATATGTATACGTTGCCCCCTTAACTTTAGTTTTTGATCGAACCGCGACCATCGAGAGTATAACATAACGCCCTCGAGCAAAAATAAAAGCCACCATCTCCCGCATGATCGCTCGGAGACTCCACAATAACCGAAAAAAGTTTTAACGAACTTTATCACGAGAGTAAAAATTCTCACTGGTCTACGGCATTTTACTGGCTGGATTTGCTTCGCGAGACTGGAGCAAGAGAGAGCGAAGAGAAGAGAGAGAGAGAGCGAAAAGAAAGCTTCGTAAGTGGCCCCGAGGCCGCAAGGGTCGATTCTCGAAACTTTCTATGCCACATGAAACTTTCATATTTGGTAAAAATCACCCTCCACCATTGAGCGACCAGTGACGCACTATTTGTTCTTTTTCTCTCGCTTTCTCTATTTCCTCTGGTTCCGAAATATAGTTCTCGTTAAAGCTCCGTCTTTTCCGACGGTTTGAGCTTATTTTATAACTATATATATATATATGAGGGTTCATAGTCGCATTATTAGTACTGGAGTGAGAACAATTTCCTGAAAATATCACGTCGCGCTCAATTTTTCCGTGTTTTTTTTTTTTTTTCACTCTATCGGAAAAACGAACTTTCAACTTCCGTCATCGTCGTCCTGGTAATACGTTTCAACGTTTTCTCTTTAGACCCATTTCCAAGTTGCTCAATATAGAGTGCGAGGTATAGCTTAGGAAATGTAAAATTCCTGAAAAAAAAGTTTCATCAGATTTATGTAATTCAACTTCGTAGCAAATTATGATTATATTGACGCAATACCGAGAGACAGGATTCAATCAAGTGGTGCTTAATCCCGAACGAGACATCCTATTTTCATGCATCCTAATGCTAAGACTTTTCTTCCACTGGATGTTTTTGTAACATTTCTTCATTCAATGATTAGTGAAGCATCGAAGGGAGACCAAACTTGCCGCTTCATTTCGCACATTATAAACAGTTTTTTCTGTATGCCGGTGAAATCGAATGAAATCGTGGAGGCTTTATTTTCTCGTGCTGTACAACGTCCGATTCGTTTTTCAGGCCAGGCAAGCAAAGTGGCTGTTGCAGAGAATATACAGGAGGCAAAGGAAAGTCAGTGGGTGAAGATAGTAAGTAGATGATGTCGGTGTGTGGTCAGACGTTGGGACGATCGTCGTGTCAATGAGGGTAAAGCATTCTCCTTCGTTTTTTCTCGTGTCGTTTTTGTTTCGCGGTGACTATGGTCGCACACAGCGTGTGTATCGGTACGTCTGCTGCTATGTATAGCGAGAGAATTCAAGGTGTGTATTTAAGGAGCACCATTGCTTCTGGCATTTTCAGTGTAAACGCGAAGTTCTCTAACTGTCTTGGTCATTTAGTATATAGCGCGGGCGATACTTGAAAGTGCCGATAGCGAAATTCTCTCCTCCGTTAAGAAACAAAACGCGCAAGGGAAAAAAGACAATGTGAAAAATAGTAAAAGAGTAAAAAATAGGAAAAGAGTCGCGAGGAATGAGAGTAGGATAAGGTTGGGTGGATGAGCGAGCGAGGGAGAAGAGATAACGGACGTTGGAAGAAGGTCTGTTCGCGAGAGTGAACGCGTATATACGTTTTTTCTCTTTCCCTTTATCCCTCATTTTCTTTCCCCCTTTTTTACCATCCTTTCCTCTCTGTTGCTCTCTCCCTCTGATCTCTTTTCTCGTCTCTGTGAGAGAAAGGAAAGAACAAAGGGCGCTTATCGAGTACTGCACTTCTTACTCTCGCTCTGCGCTTTCTTATGCTCGGTCCCTTCCTCCACTTTGCCATTTCTCCCATTTTATTCGGTTCCGCTTGAAATCCCTTTCCTCTCCGCCCGCTATCCACCGCTCTCGAGGTACGTTCGCTCCGGAGAACAACGGAAGAAGAAAAAAAAAACGAAACTCTCCGAGCTTTCCACGTCCTATCCGCTATTGCATAGTTAGCCTTTCCGTATTGCGTCCCCGCGACTATGTACGACCGAGAATCACGAGACGATGACGACCGTACATAGTTATACTCGCCACTCACTTATATGTAGAAATATAAAACACAAAAAAGAACAGAAACGAATAAAAGTGAAGCAGTGTGAGCTTGTGAGTGGTAAATGGAGTTGGCTTTCGTGTGGCGCCACCGCGACAGATTAAATTTACAATTGTTCAACCTGAGCGAAAACCTTGGATCATATAGCTTTCATTCAGCGCCTAATTTCCACTTCGATAAAAATTCATTACCCATTGGATTAAGTTCTCCTTCATTTTTATTTTCGATTTTGATTTTTCTCAACTTTGGGATCATCGCATCTCTGTCAATTGTTTACTATAACGTAGACCAGAATTTCATGCGATTCTTCGGCTGATTCCACTTGGCACCGTCTTGTATTTCTCATCGCGGAGAAAAATACAATTTTTATTTCAAATTGAATGAAATATCGATTTCGTACTCCTCCGTGAGATTTCGCTGGTAAAAAAAAACTGTAATTTTCACAGTTCATATATTTTCCGTGAATGCAATCATGTATCCCAACTCAAACATGTCTTATGATGAAAATAAAATACGCATGTAATGTAGTTTGTCAGTCAGTCGCATTCGAGCTAAATTTCGAGAACGCGACGACGGATTGTCATTCCCGAGATCACGCCGACAATATTCTCTTCACAAGTTCATAAAGACTTGTCTTATTTTTATGTATCCCATAAGTATAGACAAACACACAGGCACATTCACATCCACGAATCTATCCGCGTGCGTCGCAGGGTAACAACTGCAGAAACTTTAACAAGAGCACACTTGAGACTTTGGTCCCACGTTCACTTTCGCTGCACTCCTTTGGCTCGTCTGTGCACATACAAATATATATATATACAAATGTCTATACATTTATATACCTATATGTATAGGAGATAACGCCGCAGGCGAATTGAAAGAGAGGTCCTTGAGGAAGAGAAAGACCGAGAGAGGAGCGCCTTATTCGCTACCCCGACGATTGAGTTTGTAGTAGATTTGCCGAGCGTCCTACCACCCTGCACCAAATTCCACACCAGCAGGATGTGCCCTCTATGTCAATGTACTTTATCCGTGGCATACTCGAGAATCGTGGGAAACGTGTCATAGATGTGTATACTGTTTATCTATATCCAGACTGTACAATATAGTTCGAACTCCATCAAGGAACAGAAAAGCCGGCCAACTCATTCTAAGTTTCGAATACTGGAAACAACGTTTCCTGTCTTTTCGCGGAAAATTCTCTTTCTCCCTCCACCTTTTTCTCTCCCCCGCGCAAACCACATTTCCGGTAAAACGAGCAGAGCTTATATAACGCGAGCATTTCCTCTTCGTTACTGCTTTAGGCATTTCTTCTATCCCCTTAAAAGAAAGAGGGGCGAGAGAGCGCGGGAAAGAGACGACGTAAGAGGAGAGATAATCGAACATCCTCTTCCCGCGGTCTCCGGCAGTCTCTGTATATCTATATCGACACTGTATACACACGCGTATAAATATTGATTGCTGCAAGTCAAAGGAACGTGTTCCAGTTCATTTGAAATAGCAAACGATGGCAAATAATTCGGGATCTCTGAATAATTCTCGTTTGGAATTACACCAAAAATTTATAAGAACAACAAATAAGTTTCAATTATTCAGTTTTCATGACATCGGTGCACAAGTTTTTTCGTTTCTCGCAAACTGCAAAGAAAAAACAGTTCGCACAAGTGGAAATAAATTGTTTCCGAAAAATTTGGCAATAATTTGTAATGCTCATTTCCGATTGGTATTGATTCATAAAAACACGACTTACCGAACGTTTATGATGTAGTGCGAGATTGGATTGTTGTGAGAGTTCTCGCTCGGTGCCCATGAAATTGTGATTGAACGGGACGTAAAGTTCGTTGCTATTGGGCGCCCTGGCGGATCAGGTACGTCTGAAACAAACGGAACATTCTTCTATAAATATATAGACACATCAGGCGTCTGCTTCGACGTATTTTTTACTACATGAATCAAAAGCATCAAGATCCTTCGTATTTCTGCCTTTAAGATTGCATTCAACTTGGAAAAAATCAGGACACGTTGTGCTGCGTAATGAAATAGAAGCTCTCGGCAGGAAAAACCAAATGAAACTGGATTACCTCGCTGAGCATCGGAGAATGGATTCAATATTTACACAGTAAATAGGATAAGAATATTGAAAAGATGGTGAATGCATAAAAAAGATTCTCGAGCTCCTATCCGAGGAGCCAAAATCGATGGATAGTCGAATTACAACAGATTCGAAAGTGATTACCGCATAGTTTGATCAGTTTCGCCTTGAAAGATGATGATGAAATTATGACAATTCGAAAAGCCCTCTCAATTTAGAACCAGACGAGCTTTTCAATTGAATTGGGTGTCAGCGGCATTTGTGCTAATTTCTTTAAAATTTGAGTGGATGTGATTATCACAGGTCGGAGGAATCGAGGTCATACATTCAGAGAGAGACGTGGAAAATGCAACGGAATGACTGGAAAGTTAATTTTTCAAAGTTTTATGGCTTCGGTTCCATACGTAGCGCCATGAGTCATTGAAAAATGAATGAAAATCCGAAGCATGAAGAAGTAATACAATCGGGACAAGTTACTTATCTACAGACAAGGAGGTCCTATCCAACTCATAAAAATTTATTATTTTTGAAGAAACTCATTTTTTGAGTCAATTGTCGATGTAATCAGATTTTTTGTTCATTTATTAATGCCAAACCGTTATTGATGCTCATGTGTTTGAGACCAAGAGGAAAATCTGCGTTATTCTTGGCTGTTAGGGTCTCGGAAGAAGAAAAATGTGAAGATAAGTCGTTGCTTTCAATAGAGGATGCCAATTCTCTCCTGCTCTTGTTTTTTCTTTATTCCTTTTTACTCCACACCATCCGGTTTATATAATATTGCGCGCACGTTGCATAAGATCATAAATGAGAACGGGGACCTTTAATCTCCCTCAGGACAGAGTCATCATCCTTTTCTGACCTCTTTAGCTTCTCAACCTCCACCTCCACGGGAGCGTGTCGGAGGAGGGCCAAATGGTTCCTCCCTTTCTCTATACGATTCCGTGACATCTCGCCCTCGAGACCAGTCACGCACTCCACATATGCCATGAACGAACCTCCCCTCGGTACTCTACAAACCCCACCAAACTGTCACGTATCTGTCGCAACTTTTACCCTCTCGTATATACTTTACTTCGTCTTCCCTGCGTCTCACTCTTTCTCTCTCCCTCGCTCGCTAGCATTCGACGTGATTACCGCCGCTTCATACACTGTACATTTTTCCCAAAAACCCTTTTTTCTCCTCAGCCTCGGAAAAATATTGTTAATTGCTTCGAATATGATCCAAAGATCCAACTAATTACACCACTTTTCGACCCTCTTCAGAAACTCAGACTTTTCCCTTCTAATTACCGCCTTATTACTTTTTTTTTCTGGAAGAATCTGCCGTTAGGCACTCGCCGCTAATTCAAGATGAAAAACAATATCAGCTTGAACAAAAATGGAGCGGTAAATTATAAATAAATGGAAACACAGAAGATACGCTTCGATGTAAAGTTTGAAATTTTTTTAATTCCGCAATTAAAAATATCACATGATTCTCTAACCCAAGTACGAAAATGGCAATGAAAAATAATTTCTTACTTTATAATTAGTCCGCTTGTAATAATAAAATATAACCGAACCAAAAACCATTTTTTTAATCACATCCGATATCCTTTAATATAATTTTTAAATTATGCAAACACGCGATAATATTTTATGCACGTACAGCAATTCCGAATGGAGTTGAACTCTCATGATTTTCATCCAGCCTCGTATCTCCATTGATTGAACAATTTCTAATCAATATTTCAGCAGATTTACGCACGTACGAGCATAATACGGTTTTCACTTGGGATATTCATTTAAAACTTTGACCATGTATGTTCTCGTTAACTCTTACTTTATCTACGGTGAGGGAGGCTTCACGATGAATTTATATCTTCGGTGGGCTTTTCTACGCGTGATTACTATTTACGACTCGTGGTGAAAGCTACGAAAGCATTCTCGTGGTAGGAAACAAAACAGGACCACGTACCGAGGCGAGTGGCCGCAACTTCGAGGAAAGAAAATAATGATGGTGAATGAATAAAGACAAATATCATGGCGAAATGTTTGACTTCCCAAAAGACTTCAAAGTATGTGCATATACGAGAAAAATAAATCCTTGCTGTTGCATAGACTGTAATACATGTTATTTGTTCAAACTTGAAAAGCTCATGAATCACGAGAGTCTTACGGGCGTACTCGCGTCATTCGAGAACTGAACCAGCAAAAGTTATTTTTTTCACATTTTTCAAAAAATCTGACGGAATCTGTCACGGAAAAATGTTGCATATCTCAGTGAAAAAATCTATGAAAATAGATGAGAAGCGGGTTGTCAAAGAATAATATTCGACGTGTACTGCAACGATACCGAAGACCTATAAATAAAAATAAACACACCCTCGAGACCGGAATATCATACGGAAAAATCAAGACTCAAAAGAAAAGCTCTGAAAATTCTAGTCACATTAGCATTGCATCCCTTCCTGTTGCCCGCACGCGCGGTTGCCCGGGAGGATGGAAAGTACAAAACGCGTCGTCGACATGAAAAATTACGTTCTCGATCGTGTGTACGGAAGCTCTGTAAGCCCCGCTACAAGAACCGAATAATAATCACATATTTTCGGAGAAAACTGACGAACGGGTTCACGGGATACTCGACGTGGTATGGATATGAGTGTGTATTTAGGTCATAGATATATACACGTGAATCGAAATATATAATGACCCGAGGAAGAAAGGAGCGTAAGTAACGTCAGGTCACGTGTGACATTGCATGATTTACGTCTTTTCATTTCACCAAGAATATACATAGAGATTGTATGTATATAGACAGATGTATGCATGTAGGTACATATGCAAGTGTCTCGGGTTAAGTAAACTTACGTTTATAACCACTACGAAGTTATCCTCGCAATTTCGAGCGTCAATTTGGCGTTTTGGCAGGCTAATAGTCACGATGGTGTTATTGAGAGGGACGGAATGGCACATGGGCAAGGCAAAAGGGGTCTTAACAGAAATAGTATATATATATATATCTATATACGTATAAAAGGTATATCTATATATATGATTATATAGCATGGTCGTCATTTACTGGCAGCCACGACTCGGGGGAGACTTTAACGTTATAAGGAGAAGAGACCACGGAGAGCATTCTCGAATAATACGTACAGCCCTATACCAAAAGAGCTTTTCGTTTTGGTCCTTGCCATCTTATTTCATCCCTTTTCTCCCTCTTTTTCTATCTGCTCTTCCTCTTTCGATGTGTTTCTCCTTAGTCCTTCCCTTTTATCGTCTCGTTATATACCTTTCGACTAAAGGAAACCCAGGTGGTGCCTCGAACAGAGCAATAATAGGAATCTATGCTACTTTTCGAGGGTTTCGCAAGAGCAGGTCGTTCTCTGTAAACGCCACAGAGTCCTTCGGTTTCTCCTCGAGGTCAACATCTCTCTGTTTCTCCTTTCCACTCCGTTTCTCACTATATCTCTCGACACTCTCTCAGCCCCCGTGAACTCTCTTCACCCATCCCGGAAAGGATCTCTGTCTCGTATATATACAACGTAAGATAAATAGGAACACGATTCGATGGCCAGGAAAGCTTCTCAGAAAGACCCACCTATGTTGATATCAAGACAAGCTTTTGTTTCACTGTGTAACGCTTGCACAAAACATTTACGTCTTTATATACATATCGATATATTGCGCATACATGTACTCGAGTACATAGACACTCGGATTTATCTAGTAACGGAACGTAATCGCGACGAAGGACGTACAGATGTGCTGGAAATGAACGCTCTTACAGATTTTTTACGGTCTCTTAGCCAATTATTATTTCACTGACCTCGATACGCGTTGATATTTCTACTTCATTTTTCATTGGGGCATCGAATTTATTTAAAGTTTTCAAATATTTAAATTTATGTATGATCCTTTGATATGAATGGATCTGGGAATCTTACAAATTTCACGTATTTTTCGTCGATTGAAAACGGACGAAGAATGGTAAATATACGGGTGCAGGACTCGAAATGTTAAACGAGAGATGTTTTGTCACCGATACAGAGGTAGCGATGTGCCAAAGAGTAAAAATGTAGTCAGTAAAGCGTCGTGATTGGTGTCCGTAGTTTAGCTTTTATTGTTGTTTTTCATTGATTACCGTGGACCGATATACAGGCGTTAAAAAATTTCAGTGACATACGCGCAGCAGAGTTCACCGAGTCAAAAAACAAAAATGAAAAAACGATAACAACTATATGGAGACCGTCGAGTTTAATTTTGGGGTTGTTAGGTTAAACTGTTATAGCGCATATAACAGCTCTTGCCGAAAGAACGTGACCATATCGGATTGTTCGGGACACGTTCGGAGTTTTTTTCACTTTGTTTTTTATTGCCCCACACGGACTCGAGAATCTGTACTAAAAACACATACAAAGAGACATATTTGTACACGCCCACACCGCAACCGCTCGGCGATACTTTTTAGTCAAGCGTTTCGACAAAATCATACGAAATGGCGGCAAAAAAACTTTCACCGTCACAATCGAATGAGGAGTTTCACGTTGATGCTTGCAGAATATTCGCGAGAAAGCAAATTATGTTGCGCGATATTTATGAAATAAAAATGAATCGTGCTCAACCTTTCGGTGGCACAAATTCGAGGGAATACTTTCTGTAGAAAATTTTGCATACAACGTCCTTAAGTAATGTTTTAACGTCAAATACGAATATTTCGTTCGAATTTCGGTAATTACCACATTTTGAATATGCATTTTCTAAGGTATTTGCTTTTCTGTGTGAAATAACATTTCCGAATGTTCAACATGGGATAATTGCATATTAGAAATGAGTAATTGGATATGTGAGAAATTTGAGAAGAAGCAGTGTATAGATGTTTACGATTCCTCCTCTTAACACGAATTTCCTGAACATATTCACTGAAAGATGTTTCCTCCACAAGCTTTGCTGTGCATTGCGATGGATGTGTATGAGAGAAGCAGTCCACGAACGAGCGATGCAGCACCCATAGGAAACAATTATTTTGAAACAAAGGATAAACCCCGTATAGTTGGGTCGAAAAGAGTAGAGAAGCAGCATGGGCGGACGAGAAGAGGGAGAAGATGACGTTGGCTTTCGAGTTTCTGCTCTCCAGGGGCCATTCCCGCAACACCACGATGTTGAGATAGAGAGAAAGAGAGGAGAATGCAATGAGAAAGAGAGAAATAGATAGAGATGGAGCGAGAATGGTGGAAATTTGCCAAGAGTGTCAGGAGAGTGTCCTCTCTCTCCGTCTTTCTCTCTTTTTCTTTCTCTCGCTCTCTCTGTGGACTGACGCGCGAGAGACACGATGAGGACACACGAACAGGATGTACAAGGAAACTCGGAGAAGAGAGTTTTCCATGAGAGAGCGAACGCAGGGGAGGGAAAGAGAGACGGCGAGCGTCTGGCTTTTGGATGCTCTTCGCTCCCCACCCTTACCTTTCATCCCCCGCGGTATTTATTTATGAATATGGGGCATTCCAAGCCTACAATGTATTTAAAAGAATATCAACACACGGCAGCCGCGACTGGTCATGCGAATTTGAATCAACTTACTCGCACCCGTTCTTCTCTGAACCACCGCGACGATAAATTATATAACGTTCACGACATTCGGTTAAAAAACACTTAACGTTGAAAAATTCATACGGAAAAATATATCCTCCTTGTTCTAACATTTTTTCGAGCAGGTCCAAGAACGTGTTGATTTTTCAAGTGCTAGCTAAATCAAATATTAATCAACCAACAAGCTTCTGCATCCAATATTCTTCGGGATCGATGGCTAATGTGAAAGTCCAACGGTCAGAGATCTCGGGAATGATAAACTTAGCGTCAAGCCACATTTTTAAAAGATATCTTATTCAAATGTGCAGCTCCTCAATTTGTCGATTGCTTTAATCAGAATATCAAGAAATTTCATACGTTTCGCCTGCTTGAGGTGAAACGTCTTATATACAGGTTTTGTACTATAATGTTGTGTATACTAGCCCGATGTGTGGAATGTATATTGTACTCTATATTCATGCAGCAGATGCACGCGTTGGTGGCGGCTCCGAACTACGTATACATGTACGAGTTCGAGGTCGTGGGACGGTTCATATTGCCAAGCGGAGAAAACTCCGGAATCACGAATGCACTTGCTTCCGGGAGGATATATAGGTATGCGTTTGTATACAGCAAGGGTACGTTGCACCGGAGCTCGGCAAGAAAGTTCTGCCTTCCAGCCGGGGCATCTCAATGCAGAGAGTAGAATGAGAAGATGAGACTACACGAAATTTATACGGAGGGTTGGATGGACGAGAGCATTGTCAAAATACATGAAGAAAAAACGAGAGGGAGACGTAAATATACAGACGAAAAAAGAAGTAAAAGTCTAATACATCGTCTGTCGAAGTGGCATTGAAATATAGCGTGATGCAAAAATTCAATTGTTTTTCTGCATATATACATCCACGATTTTCTTTTGTTGGCTCGAGATAATACTCGAGATCCAACGAGATTTATTAGTTTATTTGACGTCTCTCAGAAAGCCGCTCCTCATTTCTTATTTTTCTGCCCCGAATAATGTTCTTCCTCTTGCTAACGGAATGAAAACTTGAGTGAATTAGATTTTTTAAGTAATGCGGTTATGAAAGAGCCATCGGGGTAATAAGTCGAGCGGTTTTAACCCACATGGACTTTGATATACGGTATAAAGGTATTTATATACACTCGATAGCCCCTGTAAAAAAGCCACGATGCTATCAACATATATATCTATAAATATTACGTTAGATATATTATGGATGTTGAAAGAGCTAAAAGCTCGTAGAGAAAGCCGACGAGGCGTCGACTTCCATCACCGTGATATATCGATCAGCTCTTCCCACTGTACTAGGCATGCTCTCGCTCCATCTCTCTTGCTCCTCGCCTATTCACCGTTCTCATCTTCCTCAGCATCCAAGAAACCGTCTGACTCAATAGCCTCGTACTACTTGTAAATCCGCAAGCAGCCGGCCCATTCTCATAATTAAATAAAAATTTACATTTCGCAAATCGGGGGCGCTCACTGTTGTCTAAATTGTGACACGGAAAGACAGGAATTCGTGCGTCCACAAATAATGATTAAAACTTTAGCAACACTTGTATATATCGTTCATCGCGTCGCGACTCGAAAATCCGTCCGACTGGACATGTTCGTACTACTTCGCACATCGAGAATCTTCAATACACATTTTTGTGTAATTCACTAGCAAGCAACCCATTTTTCTCGCGTAACGAGTAACAACTGACAAGAAACTTCGCAATTCTTTCGTGAACAACACAGAAAAGTTTGTTTTTTCGTGCTCCTCTCGTTTCTCCATTTTGGCTTGACATCATCGTTCTCAAAATTGAGAAGCTTGCAGATATTTACAAGCGATTTCGAGGTGAGAGTCAAGCGTTGGTACATTATCATTCCGGGCGAGTAATCGTGGGAATTGGCGAGTTGACCAGGTCAAAAACGTCTGGTGTTCGCGCCAACCAAGTATAACAGGGCAACAGCAGCCACCAACTTGTCCGCCTATTTATATATTTACGTTTACGTATGTAGACGCCCACATAAACAATTATGTACGTATATACACATATATATATTTAATGGAGATAGAGAAGAGGGGGG
>JBAJMU010000004.1:7581654-7698214 GCA_037952995.1 Hyposoter didymator
GGGTATACGAATATACATGCAACCTCCGTGTGTATGAAAATCCTTAATATATGTATATATAGATGTAAATATATGTAGAAGTGTATTCGCTCCAGAGCACATAGAGGCACACCCATCTAACTAATGAATGGCCGGCATCCACGGTCGCTTTACGGCAATGAACGGTGCATTGCCACGATTATGCGGTTAACCACGTGGGTGCATACGCGAGACGAAGAGACAGTGTGACAGAGAAAGACTCAATGACAGAGAGAGGCAGACAGACAGAATGCAGAGAAGAGGTGAGCGAGAAGAAGAGCGAGGGAGTGAGGGAGGGAATGGAGAGTTCGTGCACTCTGTACAATATACTCTATAGATATTTATTCCATGATAACCGTGACCATGTATAGTGTGATTGTGAAGTGTGCTGTATAAGCGATGCGTCGCTTTGCGTTTAATGTGCTTCTATGCCCTCTCGACCCATATCCACCCTTAATATCCCAAGTCCTCTATCGTCGTCAACAGCAGACATATGCGAGGCACTTTATATTTGCTCACATACCGAGTCACTAATATCATTCGTACATTTTTCGAATAAACTCCGTGTCTCGCTCGATAAAAATATGCTCAATATTATTTTTATTTAAATAGGATTATCATTGACCCCATTCGTCGTGCAAACCAATTCTGCCAACACTCTGCTCATACGAAATTAGAAAAACGAAAATTTCTCTCATCGCTCTTTGACAAATATTTTCATACCCGCGGTCTTTCATGCACACATGTAAAATTACACGTGAAGTATTTTTTTTCCGAAATTTTTCTTTACCTCCATTTATACAGGGAGTCGATGGAATTGTTGAATTTCCATTTTCAGGTTTACTCAATTTTCAATGTTATTTTTCTTGAGAATAGTCCATTATAGAGAGCTCGAATAACTGGTGCGTTTGTGGAGTGTTCCATGCAGCAGATATATTTATCAGTAATCCAGAAACTCTGAGAGAACTTTGGCCGGTCGGGCGACCACCGTAGTAACTATCGAAAGTGGTACGTGGAAACGGACTTCCGGTTTGTTGGTTAAGTTTTTGATGGTCGATTCCCGAAGAGCTTGTATACCAAAAGTGTGGAGCTATCGTGAACTTTACTCTCGCGTAGCTGTTCCCCTGTGTGGAAGCGAGTATCTGATCATTTTGATCCGTCGAGTTTGAAAATTTATTGGATTTTCAATCCATATACGCAATTCGAGGGTCGAGATATTTCGACTGTGCGCCATGAAATTGAATCCGAATTGTAATTAATTTTTGCATGCAGGAATTTCCAATGATATTTCAAAATTGATAGAGTTTCAAAAGATTCCAAATTACAGGAAAAAAATACATTTTTCGCATCGAACTTGCACATCGTATTTATTTTTATCAATGATTTCCAATTGCAGGCTCACATTTCATTTTTTTTATTTGCTTCTGTTTTATAATCGAATATGCTGAAAAGCAGCAGAATACTGGCGTCGGGTGATAATGTGGAGTGCATAGCCACGAGATCTTTTTCCTGAAGCCCTGCACATGGGGGAGAGATTTGTAATCACGAGTGAGAGAGGGAGGGAGAGGGAGAGAGAGAGAGAGAGAAAAAGTACACGAGAGCTAACTCCGTTGGATTGGCGTGCGGGTTTTAATGAAAAAATCATTAGCTACGCTGCGAGCAATGGTACAGGAGAGCAAATGCATACTCATATCGAAGGGATCCCTGGGTAACCATCGAGTGCCCCACAACCCGAATATATTGTGGAGATGAGCTGCGAGCTAGATGAAAACGTTGTATATAGGTAGAGACACACATGTACGTGATGAAATGGGGAATTCCGGTGCGTATCTGTGACCCTGAGCTCTCACACGTTAATCGGATGATGCAGCTTTATGTCCGTACTCGTTGTGGAAAATAAAACAACTTGTTAAAAAAAAAAGGTATTCCATCCTACATTTCCAATTCATCAATACTTCACTCAGTCAAAAAGGTTTGAAATACCCGATCCCATGCAATATGGCTATGCTCTTTGAAGTGCCACAAATAAATTTTTTAAGTGATAAAAGTACCTTTATGAATGCTCCGCACAATAAAATGCTTTAATGGAGAACACTCCTCGGTAAACGTCATTTGTTCCTGTTGGAGTTCATCTTCAAAATCAACAGGAGAGTGAGATATTGATTTCGAAAATATATTCCGTAGTAAATCCACCGTTTTCTTTGTCTCTCGTGGTCGTTGTCATTCGAAATTCAATGCTTGATGAATTTTGTTCTATATCTTTGCACTGAGCACGCACTTTTCTTATTATTCGTAAAATACAAACTGTTCGTGCATCAGAGCGAAAGAAGCAGAAAGGAACAGTTCCAGCAAAAGCATTTTGCTTGGGCGAATTGATCTTTTTGGCGCTGGGCAGTAATTAGAAAATGGCCAAAATGATCCCTTCGTTTTCTCCTTTTCTCGACACCCATTTCAGTGTTTTTTTTTTTTGGTCATATACGAGCTTCATTTCCCAAGGGTAATTTCGTCGAACATCGATATCGAAATCAAAATATTCATTTTCAAGAGGACAGTATCGGACATGAGTTTTTACCGCACTACAAGCCCTTGTATGCTTTGCCAGATGTCACGGCGATTGGACACTCGAAAAGAATCCGATAAAATGTGTATGGACGTACGAATATTGACCTGCGTAATTTTTTTTCCGATCATTTTTCGTGCCGTTCAATTTTGTTTCCGGTTTCAAAAGCTCCGGATATGACAAAAGCTCGGGCAAAAGCGGAAAAGGACTAGCAGTTGATTCGAAAAATTCCGAATACGATGGCGTTTAAAGGACGTTTGCTTTTTTTCTTAAAGGAAATCAAAAGCTTTGTTCTCGAAATTAATAAAAAATAGATAATCGATGGCAGGATGAATTTTCGAGTAAAAACTGTTCGATTTGACGTCGATTGCTTCATGTATATGAGCCGACATGCGAGGGAAAACTGAGAAACAAATGAATCGTAGGCGGAAGCGGACAGAATGGAAAGAGAACGAGACAGTTATAGTCTAGCAGGAGAGCCAAGAGAGAGGAAAAGGGGGCCAGGAAAGGGAAGAGAATCGGTGAAACCTCGCGGATGCTCCACCGGTTACCTCCACTCCACTTTGCTATACTGCCGGGGGGAACAATGTTTAATTACAATGCAATTGGTGTTAATAATTACTTTAGCGAAGCTCGCGCTCAGCGATGTGTATCGAGTCATCAAATTGGATCGCGCAAGCTCTTCTATTTCCTCTCTTTCTCTCGCTCGCTCACACGCAAACACCCTGTTTCATCTCTTCCTCTTCCTCTCTTTCCATTTCTGTATGCCTCTCTCCATACATTTCCAGCTACGATATTGTCCGGGTTTTCTGAATTGCAACGTCCACATTTTTCGATCCGTTCGCCTACTTTTTTATTTTTTTTATTTTATTATTCCTTTTTTAATTTTTGTTTCATGCATCGCTGTTCACTTCGCGTCCATTTATTCTTATAGGTGTGTCAGCAGCGAGACTTATAACTCATCGAATGCTCGTTACTTTTTTCCTCTCTCTCTCTCTGTTTGTAAATTTGTTTTTTTTTCCGCTCCCTCGATGAAATTCAGAGAAAGTTCGATTCTTCATTCGATGTATTATGAATCATTTTGACAATCTTTAGCCCTCGCGACAATAATTGAGTCACTTTACCAGTCGCACACGTGTCAAGGAAAATTCATTTAAATCCACTAATGAGATTTTTTAACATGGCAAAGGAATAAAATTCCTGGACTCACTCCCATTTATCAGTTTCTGGTCACGTTTAATTGTATTGCGCAGTCCTTTTCTTTTCGTTTGTCGTTTGAATTAATTTTTTTCATGCAGCAATTATATTTTTTAATTACTCGCTTCATATTCTATATAATGTAATCGAGTTTATGTTACTGCTCAGTATCCAGCTGTGGAGTTTCTAATAGGATTAACGACCCAACGAAAATTGTTGCGAAGCCTCGCAATGAAGTGTACAAGGGTAGCTGGTCAGGATTTTAGTTGAAAATACGAGAGCGCAATGCGCAAATTCAACTTGCAAACTTTATTTCCATTGAAATCGTCCCTATGGATTTCAGCGGATTGGTGTCGGTGCAGTTGTGATTCCAATGGTTAAGTACATATTTAAAAGAGAGTACGTGACCTCTTGGAAGCTTATACTACGTGTCCAATGGCAGCGAGCCGAAGTGAAGCGCGTGTCGCTCCTTACAAGCTGAGAGATGGGACGAAGGAAATAAAAATGAAAAGACATGGCAGGAAGGAAAAAAGCAGAGAGCAAATGGTGTGAATTGGAGATCGATGCAGACTGCGAAGCTCGGAAAAGAGAGCAAGAGCTTGCAGGGGCAAGAAATCGAAAGAGAGAGAAAGTTTCCCGGGGTCAGTAGTATTTGGCATATGTGTCGCCCGTATTCGAGGGACCGAAAACTCTGTTCGTGGCGATCCAAGCTGTGACCTCTCCACCGATGAATTCGAGCGATAGCCAAGTGAGAAAAAAATGAAGAAAATCTTTTTCCTTCCGTAAAAAGTCAGGATGCGCGTTATACAGTTTCCCTTGATCGGTAAAAAAGTATGAGGGACGCGTGAGGCAAGAAAGACGAGGGAGAATGAGAGACTAGCCGAGAGGGAGAGAGAGAGTGAGAGAAAGCTTTCTAAAAGCTCGAAGCAGCACGGGAGCACGCTGGTTCAAGATGATAACCACTTATCCCATTATAAGTATAAAGTCCTCACTGGCGAAATCATTATAGGATCGATTTTCCAATGAACTTACATCCACCTATATATACGTAACCCTGGATGTTATTATTCAAGGAGTAGCTTGAAGAGCCGTCCCGATTAACTTTCAACCCTAAACCTTGTCACTTTGCGGCCACCAAGCCAGAGAACCTTCCGATCATTTTTTTTTTTAATTTCCTTTTTTCCTCGTAGACAAAGCTGATGGTTTTGCCAATCTTTCTTCATCCTCGGAGCTTTCAATGTCACTGTGTATTCACATCGACTTTCGGGTATAGGGAAATAATAATGAGGAAACTTTTGTTAATTGAAACGTAATCTTCTTCTTTTTTTTGTTCAAGATCTCGTTGATATTTTCCATTTTTGATACACGCAGATATAGCCATCTCAATGGCATCTCAATGGTGAATAAGCTTTCCCTGGATAATAATACCATGAGGTTGAGTATCGTTCAGACACCCATTCGATCCTCTATCTGACAACGTTTGGATAACTTTTGAAATATTACAGGCTCATGTTAATGGGAAACTTTCTTGTCGATTCCGAAACTGAAGATCTTCGCAAAAATCTTCGCTCTTCCAATCGGGAAACACACTGCTCGAAGGACTTTGCAAAAGCTCTCAAATCGATTTCAACCAGGCACTAAAATCTTATCCGAGGGTGTGAGTGCGTGTGTATGTGCCAAGCTCGGCAAAATTTAAAGCTTTTATAACTTTGCAAGAAGTCGAGGTTTCTTCCCAAGTTGTAGGTTGGCGGAAAAAAAACTGAGAGGAAAAAAAAGAAAGAGACACGCGTCGTTCGTTTTTTTTTTCCTTGAAATTTACGAATCATTGTGACTAACCTCCTGCATCCAGAAAGCTCGTCGTACCCACAGTTTCCAAGCGAAATATATGGCTGAATATGAATTAAGGGACAAATATTGAATCCCGAAATTACATGGTTAGCCGAGTAATTACCAACTAGCTTCATCATCAAAGCAGCGAAAAAGCAGAAAGAAATTTTAACAATGACCAATATTTCGTCGTTAATAGCTGAAAGTTGAAAAACAGAAGTTTTCATTACGTTTCTCAATAATTGGGTTTAAAGTTCAAGCAGCACAATGCTGTAATGCTGCAATGTCGTTGTAATCAGAATGGTTAATAGTTGCTAAATCGAGACTCAAAGGGAAATTTCTAGGAACCTGGATGATTGGAAATTTCGAAAGTGAATTCGCTTGGCAAACGTTATTTGATGTCCTGACCATGCTACTCTGATTCCTGCTGTTTTCATTATACTTGTTACTGTTTGAACAAAGTGTTTTATAATCAAAACTGCACGTATTTTCTTGCTCTGTATGTGCTCGTAACCCTTTAAGCGAGCGTACAGAGATGTTCTATGGTTGGACAATTTTTTCTTTCCTCCGTTTCTTTTTATCACATGCGCGAAAGGCGAACGAAAAGGAGGCTATACGTCGCTTTCCTCTCACACCTTCTGGCGGTTGTTTCCCCAGCTGGGAGCGAGCGTTCAAGTTCTTTTGTCTTTCTCTTTCTCTCGGTCTCGCGCATATACGGCCTTAAATGTGTCCCAAGGGACGCGGATGAGGTATCGTCAAAAGAGAACGAAGAAGGTCCAGCTGCAAATCAGAGTAACTACTGTCCCATCCCTCGTATATATAGCACGCCTACTCTACTTTCAGTGTCCCTTTCTTTGCTCCTACTGCGGAGCGTCCCTGTCGCGGGAGTACATTACGTTAAATTATAGTATCGTCCTTTGGCGGCGGTGAGCCAGCAAGGTGCGAGAGGAAACTCTCTATCTCTCGTTCTTTCTCGTTGCGCGGAGAAAAAAAGAGCAAGGAGTAAAAAAAAAGGAGAAAAAAAATTCATGAAGCAAAAGATAACGTTCTTTGCTGCTCGCTTGCGTTCTTTTCTCGTGCTTTTGCGTGTGTTCACTCGCTCAAATTTCATTGCTCGCCCAAGGATCCCTGCATATTATTTTCCGTCTATTCGCGAACCCTCTATTTTTATACGTGCTTTTTTTTCTAAAACTTTTTTTTTCTTTCGTGATACTATCAGGATCATGGTGGGTTTTTCTTTCGCGATCCCTCCTCGTAAAGTCGCACCCCGAAGATTCGCTCCGTCGAATTGATATAACGAGGCTGGTCGTCCATTCGTTTTTTTTCCTCCTCGTCAACGACCCAATTTTCGTTGGAAAGTGGATGTGCGCTTCGCACAGTCTGCACGGAAAAAAGCTCGCCGATTTATTTCAACCCTCTCGAAAAAGCACGTTGCGCATCATTCAGATTTTTTTCTCCCGGGCTGTTTCTCCGTTCGCGCCACTCTGTGCGTTAGCTTATTTGTTCGCGAGTGCCTGCGTGTGTATTCGCCCGAGTAAATCGTAGGCGAAATTGGTCCATTCCTTGTTTTCATAAAATCACTCTGTATTTTTCTCTATTCCACTTGCAACCATCGAACCCAGCGCTGAGCGAATTGCCTTTTTTAGTAATGTTCCAAAACAACGAAAAGGTGAACAGAAAAAAGGCTACACGCGTGTCTTTTTTAACGCTCTCGCGAAGCTCGTGAAAAGAAAATGTTTTTTTTTTTCCTTTTATTTTCTTTTGGCCCGATAACAATGCATTTTCTTATCGAAAATGGCAGTGTTCAGGGCAAAGTCATTCGAAGAGAAAAGACGAGAAGAGGTTAAGGGTCGGATTGAGAATCGTCCTGGAAAATCAGAGAACCGAACGTTATCCATAGTCTGTGAGAATCTATTGAACACTGAATTTATTCCCTTGATCCTTCGCTCTCTTGTGAAGATTAGGCGTAAAATGGTCCCCAATCGCAGAGAGAAACGCGACGAGGGAATTCCGTCTCTAATTCTCCCTTGCCACCGTTTCTCCATATACCAGCCCTCTCTCCCTCTCTCACAGCGTTAAACATATCACGAGCAGAGAGAGAAGACGTATTAGGCTTATAGCATGCGATTACTGACTGCCATGAAGTAACCATATATGTATCTCCTTAAACCGAATCACATTTTCCAAAGAACGAAGGGAACGCTGCTCCCAGCAAGAGAAATCAAGAGCAGGAAGGGAGAGAGGCAGAAAGGCTCTTTCACCCGGACCAGCCCTCTATCCCTGGGGATGCTTACTTAACAGTTAACACCGGCACGGAGATCCGCAGCCCAAGAACAACCCCGTGATATATGTCCCACCTCCGGCCTACGGGCACTTATACGATTTCGCTTGGGTTTTCCGGTTCGGAAATTTCCTGTTTCAGGCCATACAGCACGGAGACCCACGTGTGTTTACGAACATACACGATCCATTGTGAATTTTCAAATCAACTAGCAAGTTTGAATTCCATGGACTTCGATGCCAACATTTCGGTAATAATGTTTGACTTCCCACAAATAAGAAATTTCTTTTTTTACACTTCAAAGTGCTGTCATTTAGCGAATTATTAAGCTATCAGCAAAAATCCTTCATTTCCATCCATTAGCTTTTACGTAAAGTCAATTCAAGGAATGGCAATTATTCGTAATATCAAGAGACACGTCATCCGGATAGTCTCGGAAAGACCAGCTTAGCTTTGTACGCACTACATCATACAAACCGAAGCCGAAGTTAATCAGCGGCATTCACCAACTACTATTAGCAAGTAACGAACGCTTGAGCGGTTCACCACCAACTTTTATATACGAGTATATATTCAATGGTCGTCATACCTTCATTGAATGAGAAAAACGTTAACGACCATTGAATGCCGGTTTGCATTCATACTTTGCTTTCAGGCTTCATTTCTACAATTTGAAGAATTTACCAAAGCTTAACAGATTATGCAATTATGTTGGTGTTTGCTATTCTTAAAGGGGGATAGATCGAGGTTTATCAGGATTTAAAAATCGAGCGAATATGAACTATAAAAGCTCGAACGTAAAATTGCTGTCAAACAATGAATTAAACTTGAACGTTTCAAACGAAAAATGAGAATACAAAAATGAAGAAACGAATGACCTATCATTCAAGGCTATACTTCAGTATAAGGTTGAAAGTTATCAAAAGAAAATGAAATATGTATCGCTTAAACAAAATGGCGCGGAAACTTTTGCACAATCTGTTACAGGGTGACTTTTATGATTCGTTTTGATTCTGCAACATCTCCCTACATGTTTTTACAGTTGTACTATAAATTTATAGTGTTTTTTTTTCGCGAAGAAAATAAGAGCACGAACATCAAATGGAAAAAATACCTTAAATCTTACGTGAGGAATCGAAACGCGAAAAACAGGGCAATTCAGCATCAGGGAGTTTCACGACTACGGTGCTTGTATATGTTCTCCACTGGGAAGACCATGGGGAGTGTTCTTTTGGGTGATAGAGTGTTAAAAGCATCCCCATAGATCGTGAATACAGATGGGTGGGTTTGCCCGGTCGAAATTGCTTCGTAAAGGTACGTCGATGAGATGAGTCTCATTCGTGAGTTTTTCAACATTTATTTTGCCTCATTCTACAACCGGCATTATACTTATTCTCTGGAATTTCTTTTTTACATTTATATACTTTTCGACGTTTCATGGACCGTTGATAAGCATCAAAATTTAATGCATCGAAATTTATGTGCCTGCCTCGTGCTGTTGTGTAACGTTTGACAAACTTACAGATTAATTGTTTAAAATAAGAGCCTTTGCGTCCGTTTGACGAGCACATTTCCATTAATAGGAAAGAAGAAATATTTCTAGTTCCTCGAAATTAATATTTTTTGAAAAAAGTCTCTCCCTTGCTAATTGCGAAATCGTGCTATTACGTATAAATTAATAAACGCGTGTGGAGTTGGGAATGTCACATGGGAATCGACCGTACAATGGTGGCAAGAACATAAAAGCTCACTTCAAGATAATTACATTTATGTGAGTTCTATCATTCTCGCTTTAATGTATTCCTCGTGTTCGGAAATCTCTAATTTAGATGATTCAGAATGAATGATTGCATTAATTGCGGCACTCTGCTTTGATGTAACAGTCGAGAGTGCTATAATCGCATGGCTTTGTGCGGGAGCCTAATGAGTACGTAAACCAAATTACAACGAATCTGCAATGATGAATATCGCCGATGCGATCATAATTCAATGGCAGAAAACCAATTTTCGACAGATTAAAACTTTATTTTTTAAACATGAGTTTTATAAACGGAGCCAATTGCCTTTGTAGGAATCTGGAGATCGACATGAACTTTTTACCCGAACATTACAGAATTTTATTGACTCGAGTGTATATGGTAATGAAAAATGTTTAAATAAAACTTTTCTATACTGATCTAGGCTGCAGTCGTAAAGTGCCTTTCGCAAACATGAAATAGCATTGCAGGAGTGGGTTGGCTGGCTCTTTATGTTATAAAGAAATAAATGAAAATAACAGAGTAAAGGGAATATTCCACAAAGCCATTAAATTTTTTACAATGAGCAGCATATTCAAGTCCACGAGTCCTGGAAAGTATACACGAAGCTTGCGTAATTAAACGAGCCTCGCGTACGTTTAAACGCCCTCACATAAATTACCATTTGTCGCCTTAAGCTTGGGGTGAGTCAATTTTCCTCTTTATTCCATCGAGGCATGAATCTATACTAAAAGTATACCATACACATAGACGTATAGATAGTGGAATAGATAATGATTAGCCTTTATCAGGTTGGGTGATCGCGGGGGAGTGAGTTTTAGGAGTGAACAGAACCAGGAGTGGAGAAGAGGAGGAGAAGGGAAGGAAGGAAAGTGACTACAATAACGAGCCGCTGCATAGTTTCCTGGGAAGGTACTTAAATGTCTAAACGATCGTCCGATACCGTGTGTACGTGACGGCGACATGAGCTTTCCTCTTACCCTCTGAGCACGTAGAATGAGAAAGACGAGAGAAATACACGAAGAGCAAGAGAGGGAGAACACAGGGTTGGGAGGGTGGAAGAGGGTTGTTGCTTTAGTTGTAATCCTAGGGCCAATTTATCTCGAGGGTTACCGTAATCAAGTTATTAATCGAGCCCTTGCTTTTCATCCGATCGACCTGATGTTCCACTAAACTTAATCTCGATCCTTATCTTTATAATTTGTGACCGGCCACCACTAGTTTTACACATTCGTTACATTCAATCGCACCAGCCGAAACTTTTCCAAAGACATCGAATTCCATTGACAATTCAAACCGCTTTTTTAACCTTGAATCCTCATGGTACAACCCCCATTCAGTAAAAGTTTTCCGTCAAACGCTGAACTCAATATTAAGGTGATAGATTTCATCGATGTTTATGAAATCGTGACAGTGTGATTCGTATCGCGAAATTATTGGGTCAACAAGACTCACACCGTCCCAGTTGATAATAAATGACCTTGAAAGCTTTCTGGCGTCTGCGATACCCTCAAAAAGTACTCGCTAAACGTCAAGGAAGAAAAGGGTCGATAGTATACTGTGCAAGATAGTCGATCGATCGTACGTGACGTGTATAGTTGGCAACGGAGCTCTATACAGTTTTCCTTCCATCTCTATTGTGACTCATATCGTACAGGATACTATATTATATATACAAGGAAGTCCTCGAATTGCTCTACAGCGTTGCAAGCACCATATTGTGTATCATAGTACACACAATCTCCCCGCACCCCCTCGCACTTTTCATATCCCTGCTTTCGTCTACGATATCCGATGGAGCTTAGAATTTCTGATAAAGTTCTTCCCAAGTGGTTTGAAAAGTATACGGTAAAACTAGAAAAGTAAAACGTGTCTTTCCTCATGCTTGTATCACTTCCTGTCTCTCCTTCAACCCCTTCAAGACGGATATATAATATCAGACTATATCGCTCTGTATCACGACCTTTTATCCCGATTGCAAACGGTTCAAGAGATTTATTAAACTTGATGAGACGTCGTGGCTTTCAAACTCTTTTTTTTTCAGACACCGAATTCTAATTTGATTGAAATATTTACTGGTACTTCGCTAAATTGCATTATTCGATATTTGCTGTTTTTTTTCGGTTCGAGAGAAATCCCTGGATATAATTCTATAATTATTGAAGATGATTCCTTCAGCAACATGAAATTCTTAACGAGCAAAAACATTCGAGAATTACTACCCGAGTATCCTTCATTTGAATCCTGCACCAGGTGAAACTAATTCATTCCCATTTCCGTGATTGTGGGTAATGGAATTTTCATCATCCTCGTAAGTATCGAAGACAAGAATACACGAAATCGCACGATCTATATTATGGGGTTCACTTCATTAATACTATTGTTCGATGTTAAACAATGTCCATTGGAGAACTTTATTGTACGAGTCGAAGTAAATCCTTTATATTGTTCGTTCACATAATGGCCGAGTATATTCGTGCGAAACCCTCGTCAACACACAAGATACGAGGAAACTCTCAGATTTCAATGGAGAAAATTACTTGCATTGCATCATCGCGAAATTAATAAACTTCGCGTAGGAAAGAGGTACTGATTTATATTTCTGTGCTTATAGATCGACAGTGAAATTGAATATTTCTCGTAATATTTAACCGGATCCTTCGAAATAACTGTAGTTTTCCAAGTCTCGACGTAGACGTAACGTTCGACAAGCTCCACGAATCGCATTTTTTCTTGTGGGATCAACTTTTTCTTGAATTTTTTTGCAAGCAAATGGAAACACCGCGAGTTTCAGCCATATTTTTTGTATATGACCGTGAGAACGAAGAGAAGCGAGAACGTTGTGCGAGCAATTGGCATCCTGAAAATTGGGTTTAGAACGAAATTACCAAAGACTTTCATGCGCCCCTCGCTAACATTAAAAAGTAATTGCCTCCATAAAAAAGCAGCATGCGTTTTAAAAATATTACCATGGAAAAGAAAGCGTTGCAGGTAAAATATTTTTTTGACTTTACCTTTTTTGAGACAATTCTATTATTTTCAATTCATAACGTTTACAAGGCGAGTATATTTGGAGAAAAAAAAAAAGATGACTCTCCGCATTTCAACATGACATGGAAAAAAAAAACAGGAAAAAAAAAAAAACAAGTCGTATAAATGGAATATTGGAAACTCTCTGCTGACGCGAGCACTTCACACGTGGGTGCTTTCAAACCTCAATTGGATTCTACATTCATGTGGCATATCGATCACGTCCCTCAGAGGTATTGCCTTATTCGAAATTCGGTGTATTCATTAGTTTATTCATGAATTGGGATCACAGGGGCTAGTTGGCGGCTGTCCGATCGCCCAATACTGGTATGATATACAACTATTTCATAGACATGGACTGCGGAGTCGATATGTGTAAAAACATTTACAACGGAAACCATGTTGCCCGAAATTTTCGAGCGAAAATTCTCATTTCTCTTCCGCGCTCTACTCGCTTTTGATGATGAAGCTGAAATCATTTTCCGAACCCAGAAAGATAATCCTGGCTCCCGCGACGAAAGCCGCATTGAGGAACGATAAAAAAATTCATCCAGTCGTTGGATAAATCCGCCAAGATACTACCTGAGTGAGAAGAGTCTGGTAGAAATATTTTGCAGGTAACGGCAGAGTGAGAGAAATAAGCGAACGGGACACTGGAGCGCCGCGGTTCCCCACTGACAAGCTCAAAGTGGCTCTTAACTCTCATTAACCAAATCGAAGTTGATACATTTATCAGGAATTCACTCTAGAGAGACCCAATATTTGACTTGATGGGTTAAAGGTTGAGGAAATTAGAAAACGTGTCTGGCACCAGTTTCCTTCTGTTGCGTTACTACTGCATCACTTAATTTCTCTTCCACGCAGGATGCCCAGGTGCGAAACGAATCAATCGGACCATCGCCCCTGACTCGGCTCTATCCACCACGCTGCAGCGCTCCTCTTTCCCCTTTTCTTGCCACCCCTCTAGCAGTGTAGGTTTGGTTCGTGCACCACTCGAAACCATGAATAATTCAAGCCCCTTGTGCAATTTATAACTCATGAGTCGGTGATACGTTCGTGTTACACACCGTGAATACATTTGTCGAGTTATTTCCACCAGTACCATCACTCTTTGTATCTTCTCGATTCTTCCTGCCTCGCTTCCAGAGCATCAGCAGGCATCGTCACTTCAACAAAATCAATTAAAACATGACAACGCGTCGTTGTTCGCTTGTTGAAACAAAAACTCCCCGAAATATACAATCATTCACGCAGCTCAAATTTCACCTTGATCCCCACGCTGTTTCCTATTCAAAAAATAAAAAAAAAATAAACATTATGACCGACACAAATTACAATTTTTTCAAATTTCCCTGTAGATTCCCCATCTCAACTTTTTCAAGCCTATTTAATCAACCCTGGAAAACTTTACCATAGCGTCACTCCTTTCTGAAGCATTAAGCATTGAGGATAGTCAAGGAAAACTGTAGGCAAACGTCCCGATCCGAGCATCAGTATTTCTTTTTTATTTTCAATTTTTTTACTAAATTTTGGTTATGGATGGCACGATCAGAAAGTTAAAGAAATATGGGCATCCCTCGAACGACTCAATGAAGTACTGACCGGCTCAAGTCCATTTATTGTTTCCGTCCGACAATATAATTTCCTCAACGTGAGCTGTTTAAAGACGAACGCTGACTGCTCAATATTTTCCGCAGCCCATCGTTACATTTTAGAGAGTATGTTTCTGGGCATAAATATAAGAAAATTAATTATCGTTTTTTTTTTCGCCTCTTTCTCTCCATCTGCGCATGCTTCGTCGAAGTTTAAAGTTGCACAAAGTGCGTCATACTATTCCAATTTAGCCGGAAATATTCAAACAAATTTGTCGAGGGCTGACGTAACGTAGAAAAGTTCAATCGCTTAACAGTCTACCAGCATCACAGTAAACATACAACTTTGATGTATCTTCTAATGACGAAAGATGATGGTGGATGAAAAGTTCCTCGTTTCATGGAGAAAATTATTCTGCCAGGATGATTCAATGTATAAATGGTGTGTTTGTGTTGGTAAGTTTCACGAGAACCGTTGGATTTTGCTGACAGTACAAGGGGAATGGGGATGGCTAGGTAGAAGTTGTAGGAGATGATATAGACACGGTACATGGGTGAAGGGAATATGCGGGTTTGCGTTACAAGAGAGATCAGTTGGCTCTTGTGTATAAGTACCTGCAGCAACCTGCACACATCCCAGAGAGAGTATTCCGCGCTCTCTCTCCTTTCCCCTTCACTTAAAAGTGTAGGATTCACGTGGTGGATGTGAACTCTTCATTCCCAATGGAATAAACTTGGCATTCTCTAATTTCATCGAGTCCACGAGGACCCCCGCCCCTATCTTTGAGATCACGCTTTCCTCCTTTTCCTCCTTTGGTCCATAACTATACAGCAATGAAAGATGAAAAGCCAAACTCGTTAGCACTGGAATGGAGTTGTCTTGTCGTGGCAATCATCTACGAGTGGGTGCGACAACAACGCATTTGGAATCTCATAATTCCATTGCCCGGATTTGTGGGACTTGTACGCGATCCCAAACAGGCAGAGCGACGATATTTCGATGCTCTTATGAGTTCAATTAGAACTATGAGTGGAATACTCAACGAGCAATACCTCACTCGATCATCGCGTGGCAAGGTTCAAGAGACAGTTTTTCAATTATATGGAAATACACAGCTGCGAGTCAAATGAACACACTGATCGGTGCATTTCATAATTGGTTACTGGGCTATGTGGCACATCGTCGTTGTAAATAGGCAGCTTAATGCGATTATCTTATGGCCGAATGAAAAACCGACGATGTCGAATTCAATGGGCACTATTTCGGAAGCTATGGACGCGGTCCCTCTTTTTATTAACGGTGCGAGTCTAAATGAGCGGGGGAAGGTGGAAGCGACGATTTTTCAACGATGGAGACACACGCCTATGACTCAAATGAACACACTGATCAGTTTATTCGATTAATTGGTTACTGGGCGCATCGTTGTTAATAAGCAGCTTAGTGCAATCATCTTGTGGCTGAATGACAGACGGACGATGTAGAGTTCAATGGAGCATTGTTCCGAGAGGTACGGAGGCCATCTCTCTCATTACTAACGGTGCGAGGCTCAAAATCGCCAGACATAGGCTAGATGAGCGGGCAACAGAGCGCCGGAGCAGCTATACTTTTGTTCTACATGCGGTAGGATTGTTTCCCAGAGTGTAACGATCCTCTGGGAGTAATTGCAGAGTCGTTTTAGTTGACTCAGCTCGGTTAGGGAATGAGCCGAATGAGAGACTGAGGAAATGAGACGGAGAGAGACAGAGGGACAGAAAGAAGAA
The DNA here is from genome assembly GCA_037952995.1 of Hyposoter didymator. Lineage (NCBI taxonomy): Eukaryota > Metazoa > Arthropoda > Insecta > Hymenoptera > Ichneumonidae > Hyposoter > Hyposoter didymator. The sequence continues at coordinate 7,597,678 of JBAJMU010000004.1, forward strand.
CCGAGAGAAAGGAAGGATTGTTGGAAAAGGGTAGTAAGGGCAGCGCGGAATAGTACATCCTGGAATCACCCTGTGGGTGAGGGCGTGAACGCGGAGAGGGGGGTTTTAGTTCTGTTCCATTTCGTTGGGGTTGTGTGGACCCAACCGAGGAGAACGGACGTGGAAGAGACGCGCGCGACTCGTTTTACCGCGAGAGGACTCCGTTGCTCCCTCAGCGCCCAACCAGGACCAACGGTATCACCAGTTTGAGCTCCGAAGTACAGTGAGAGAGAGAGCGGCAATCTGTATTCCACGGAAACTCCCCGTAAATTTTCCAAATATTTTCCGCCCCACGGTAAATCAAGGACCACACCCGTGAGCGCCAGTTCGCTCTCTTTCTCCCTTTTCCTCTTTCTCTAACTCTTTGCCTCGTTTACTCCTTCTCCAGGCCCGTTCTCCCGCTCTCTCTCTTTTCCAAAAAATACGTATATAGATATAGCGAACGGTATACTCGTGACCACCCGGGGAGCCAAGCTGCTACCTTGCGCCATATGCAAAACGAACGTTACAAAGTATATCGAGGAAAAGTCCTGACTCTTCTCCTTCTCTCTCTCTCTCTCTCGCTCGTTGAAGGAAAACCCCGGCAAACGATCCGGGCTTGGGTGTCTATGGCGGGAACCCCGAAGAATTTAGGTCATGAGCAAATAAACACAGTAAATGCGTATCCGATGTGAAATATTTACTTCGTAGACTTCTTGAGCATTCGTACGTTTACCAGACGTCGTACGACATTTCCTTTGTTTGCAGATTACCTCATTAATGAGGAAAATCGTAAGGAGGTTTTTATAGTTTCCCATTCCTCGCCATGGACAGCGTGAAACAAATTCCATTGGCAACCACTATGTCAAGATTCAGCCGGATTATTTTTGATTTTATATAAATTATGACAAAATCCATGAAAATCCTTTCTCATGCAAATGATATTGTTCGTGCCTATAGCTTTGATGCAAATTAGTAGAAAAAAGTATAGCACGAAGCACTTTATTGCTCTAAAACGCCAATGAATTCATTTGCCTCGTTCTCTTTGCTTTTCTCTCGCGCAGTTGCGGGATGGTGAGTTTGAATTAATGCTTGCTTGGCATTTTTTTTTTAGTCTCTTTAATCCGTTGATTCGAACTGGGAAAATTCATCAGTTGGTACGTTAAAAGCTTGCCGCAGGATATACATTACATTTTCGACCAATCCAATTCTTCTTCGTTTTCCTATAATTCCTATTCCCGTAGCCACGATACATTTTGGCGATTATTGCGCACCGATTCCTCGCACGTGAGTAATGTATTTACCGATATGTACAGCGGCCTAACCATGCGCTGCCTGGAGGATTATGCGCTTGAAGAGGAAACGAGAGAGCAGACAAAAAACGAGGCTGCAGGCGGGGGATCACGAGAAATCGGCTGGAAGCAGGGTGAAGCTTCGCAAGTTTGTAGGTTAGGTAAATGGGCGCGGTGGTACCGCGCGAGTACAGAGATAGGAAGGTAGCTGCTCCGGACGAGCTGGAATAATCGACGAGCTGTGTAGTATCTCGTTTCTCGTCGTCTCTCTACGCTACGAGTATCCCGATGCCGATGTCGATGGATTCCTAACCGTTCTGTGTGACGAGAACCGCGAGTTTCGTTGCGCTCTGCTCCGTACGTTCATTTAGCTGGGCCTCGAGCTGGGCTAACAGATCGTGGCTGACGTAACTGTGGACCTGGCAACTTTAACCTCCGACCGACAGACACTTAGTCTGGATTTAACTGCTACTTGATCGGGAAATCCATGGCTTCAGTTTGACACATTGCGCCCTTTCGCGTAACGAGGAAAAACCGATGAGACTTCCGTCTCGCCTCGGAGCATTTGCTAATATTGGTGCTTTCTTCTTGTCTCTTAAACGCTGATGCATGACGATACATATCGTCCAAAATGACGTCACGATGCCGATGAATTCCAATGCTTCCGAGCCCGAGGACTCTTGTAAATATTCCTAAATAATTTAAAGCCATCCTCGAGGACCTTTTTCCACTGATTTTATGCGTAAAGTTATTCTACGTCCAAACTTTTCGTGTACGTAATGTCAGACGACAAGACTCTCAGCAGTACGACTCTCCCCTTGCCAGACTACACTCCACGGTGAAACATGTTTTATTTATCCTTCTTGGCGAATGTAATACATCTGAATGCAACAGAAATTCTGAAGACGCTCTCGGCTCGTATCTGGATTTGGCAAGAGAAGGGAAGCTTCCACTTGGACCCTTGGCATTAAGCCATAGATCTATCAACGTAATTATTTTCATATCATCTACAATCGTGACTTTCCTCTCTGGTCGACGATATTTCCAAGTGGATATGCGGGATACCGAACAAAGTCGCATTAATTGTCTCGTCTCGAACTTTCTCCACAACCGTGTCATGTATCCTTGTTACGCTATATTTCTTACTCATTACAATTTAAGGCTTTGTACGCGTCATGGAATTGCTGCAGTGTGTTCAAACTGCAACTTCATACCAAGCAAAGTTTCTAGCATATGTTCACGCGGCATGTTGAAAATGTGCTCAACTTCCTTTCGCTTTGAATATACGATGCAGTTGACGAGCTACATTTGTCAGATGTCGGATATCATCAAAATCCACATTAAGTGATCATTAAAAGTTTAAATTCGCATCCAAATGCGTTGTCGGTTGTAGCAGAAGCTTTGCTGATAGATATTTTCTCATTCAATCGGTTGTGCTCCAAATCGGCACTGTAAATTAAAAACTATTTGTCTGATTGCGGTAAACAGTGTCGAACCGAGCATCCTTATACAACTCTGAAGAATTATCGTGATACTATTTGTTTGTGGGTTTCCGTAGACATGGGAAAGATCAGCAGAGAGAGCAACAGAAAGAGGCAGAGTGAGAGAGAGAAAGGAACGCTAATTCTCAACACCGCAGGAGAACAGTAAATCTCATGGAGAAGAGAGTAAGCTGCTTTGCGTTGCCCGAGAGGGCCGAGGCGATTTCAAGAACATTGTATAGCAATAGGTTGAAACCCCCAGCTGTACCGTACGAAATGAGAGCACCGGAGATACGGTCGCATCTCGGGAGTAAACTGCACGGTGGTTGGAATGGATATTCCATCTCTCTCTGATGCCGTAGTGCTTCGGTTACTCACGCCAAGAGAGAAAAGAGAAGGAAAGAGGTCTGAGAGCGCCAGAGAAACAGCGGACTACTATACACATATGCATAATGTATACATATAGCAAAGAGTATAGTGCTGGGCGTAAACAAACGTCCTTACAACTAAGCATTAAGAATGCAACGAATTAAATCTTTAAGTCAGGATGCCTGAATTTTCTTTTACGACGAAGCGCAGACCTTGTGCAAAGTGTCAAAATAAAAACATGTGATACAACATTTGTTGAAGATGATGGCGAGAATAACCGTACGAAAGTGAAGTATGTGGAATTGGAAGGAAAACCAAGAAGAAGCAGCTCGAGCTACGAGATTGATTTGCAGAAAGATAACATGAAAATTCTATCGTGGAGTTGAATAAAAATAATCTGTAAAGCCCTGACGATATAATGAATGAAAAGAGTTTTGTTATACGTCCGTTATTCGAATGATTCGGTATGTTAATCTTTGAGGACCTCGGGGCTACGCACCAGGTATCGATGTATACAAGCATCGAGCTACAAGAGAAACTTTTTAGTCCTCGTGAACCTGTCCAACTTGGCAAGCATCCCTTGAGGGTCTGTGGTCCATAGAATATTCAGTTGCACGATTGAAAATAAATGTTGTCCGTTTTCTTGGATACTTTCTATATAGCGCGTATAGTATTTTCAAGAAAAGCTGATTTTTCCGGAATTTTCAAGCACACGGAGAAGAGGAGTCTGCTGCAGTTGTTTATGCATGTAGGCTACGTGTAGAGTCAAGTATTTTGAGTAGGGTAGCGCAGGGTCATACAGAGGAGAATGTTGATAGGATATTCGAGGGTACGCTGCATGGGGTAAATCGCATTATGGCCGTATGAGTCTGTGGGTAACCGATAAATTCATCTTTGTCAGAGCATAACTAAACGTCTATTTGACGGTGATACGAGAAAGCCCAAGGCACCAACAATGATATATACTTCGAGCATTGCAAGGATAAACAGCTGATCGTTCTAGCGGTTAACGTTCTCGGCGAGGGGCTATTATCATCGTCTCCAGGCGGAATCTCGAAAATGGTCAGAGGATGGGTTACGCTTGGTTTCTCCGTACAGCAACGAACGTAGAGCGTCCGCGTTGTTCATTCAGTCTGCCACAGACGTTTCTTCGAAACGTTTGGAGCCTTGGCATTGCTCCGATCAGATTCATCCCGATGAAAAATCGCTCGAGGATCTCCAAAATACCCGACAGCTGATCGCGGTGCAACAAAAAATGTTTATCGCATAACTGGCATTATGCATTATCAGAAAAATAGTATCAACTCTCGACGCACTGGACTTTTATCTCCTTTCAACATCAATGGCTCTTTTATCTCCCGACGAAACTGGGCTGCGGTTTTGCTTCGCAGAAAGGTATTCAACGAATGGATAGGCATAGAAAGTGGCTGCAACAAAGGCAGAAGTTCGTAAAAGAGAGAAGCCTGAGAGACGACCAGTTCTCATCGTGAATCCATGAAGCCAAATTCCTTTCCTTCAGATAACGCAACCTATGGACCTGCTGACCAGGGGTCTGCAAGATCTAAAGGGATGCTACGAGACCGATGTATATAACGTTTGCCGTGAATGGCCATATAGTAAGAGAAGAGGAAGTACTAGGATTCGGCTATTCGTTTTGGTCGTTCGGAGCAACGAGTTACTGTCTTTCGTTAGTCGGTTGGCCGAGTTCAAGCAGCGCGCAGTTGGAATCGCTGTGGCTCACGGCCGATAGCATGATCCCTTATCCCGCGGGTCACAGCGAGAGCCACGCGTCAACTGCTGCGATATCTTTTCGCGCGGAAACTTTTATTCCGCCAACACGGCTCTATTTTCTCGTAGTACCTACTCGCGTTGTTTCACCGTTCTCCAATGCTTTTCGGACAGATAGATCGCCCAGGCGAAAATTCGACGTTCCTAGAATTACTCCAGCTCCCTGATTTCGCGAGGCATTCGTTTTCTCCCGGTTTTCTCTTTGTGAACTTTCCTGGATGTATAAATAGAAAACCATGATCTAAACATCGATATAGCTCATCTCGCTCACTTTCCGCAACGGACCATTTCGTATTCAACCACAATTTTCAATAAACCAACTGTCTCCGAGCCCCGCGACGTTGATATTCCCAATGTTAATAACAGCTCCCACAATGTTCTGAACCGGCCAATTTAAGAAAAGGCTGTTCCCTCAAAAAGACCATATTTTTTCCGCGCGCTCCAAAGATCATTCATCATCCCCTAACATTGAAAACATTACATCCAACCAATTCAGTTTTATCTCCCGACTTTCATGATATACTTTCAATTCGTATTCGCCTCACGAATACGCGTCTTGACAGTGTTGCCTCACGGTGTGCCAGAGGCCACACGAGCTCAAATCGATCGATGGTTTAAGATAACTCATGTCGTAGTTTATCAGGATGAAGCAGGAAGAGAAGAGTAAAAGGATAAGGCTGGAAGGAGAAGTGCACGATCTTCGAGTATCGCCTACGGGTAAATGAGCCATAGCGGGTCTCTTCGTTACGAATTTCGTGGTTATAAAGACTATATCGCGCTCGTTTCGATATCGGGAGGCTTCGGACGCTGTTGCTGCATTACACCGTACACCAGCGTTCCACCCTGCTCCTGTATCTTGGGCTTTTGGCTTCCGCCTGAACAATTTGGTATGCGTGCTTGGTAACCCGGACGTGTAGATAGAGGTGTAAAATATAGAGAGTGGAACGCCGAGGCAGCGATCGAGAGACAGAGAAAGAGGAAGACGAAATGAGCGAGATTGAGGGAGAGAAAGAAGGAGAGAGAGAGAGAGAGGGGCCGGGTTAACCGTGGTTGAGCGGGGTCGGTGACTTAGATAAGATCATATAGGAAATGTGCCTGCGTGTAGGATGAGTCTGTCCCAGCTCCTGTGTGGATCGTCGCTTCGACTAAATCAGCCTACATCTACAAACATAATGCACACACACATTGGTGGGTACAGATGGCACACTACGTACACAATCATAGTATTCTGCGCGGACTGTGGATAAAGAGATGACATTGGAGAACTTTCATACATCTACGCATACCACAACACTTTTTACCGATAATATTTCGCTATGGCTTGTCACTGGTTCGTTCTTTGAATAATCTGATTAAATATCGATTCGCCAGAAAACACGGCCAGAGAGATTCTGCTCTCGACTCCATTACGTATCATCACGCGAGCGTCCTAGATTTTTCCTCTTACCGCTCCGGGTTCTGTTATTTACATATATATTGTATGTATATATACGTGTGAATAAATATCTATGTATGTGCGTGTGTGGGTGAGTTTTGTGTGGAAAATTCCAACAGTCGAGGCACGTAGATGCAGCACTGAGCATCGAATATCGATGCCTATTCAATATACACGAATATTAAGGTATATATATATATATAGCTACCCTTTTCACCCTTGTCATCTTTCTCTCTTCCAGCCTACGTGTTCTCGCTTCTTATGTTCTCCATTAACTCGTCAACTCATTCATGTTCGATTATTGTTCTACAAAAGGCTCACTTTTCTCCAACAAGTGTTCCGAAGCGACGAGCTCGGACGCAGCAACTATTTAAAGTCTGAAAAAAGCTTAATAAGTGTCAGGCCAGGGTGGCGAGGTGGTAGTGTATTTTTATTCTCCCAGGAGTCGAATATTTTGAAGCGAATGTTTGTCATAACTTCTGTCCCAAGTGTAAACAGCCCCAAGCACAATTCGCGTTGTTTCCTGCTGAACAAAGGCCTCCCCGATACCTGCCGCTATTTTTTATATTTCCAACAACGTGTATATTTACTCGACTATGAGATTAGCGGTTTATGCTGTAAAATCAGTGAACCCCTGAGGGAAGGTTTGCTCGTTCGTGCGGCAGAGGCGGATCTGACAAACTTTGTAAGTTACCGAGAAGAGGTCAAAGACTATATACACCGCGATGTATATAAAAGACCAAAAACGAGGGAAAGACAAGCTGCTTACGTGTTAATTCACGAGACAGAATATATGCATTAAAAGTCACGCGATTTGTTTACGAGCACTCCCGTTTCCAAATAGAGTTACTACGGATCCAAAAACCCTGCAAATTTTTCCCCGTATCTGGTCACGTGTGTCGGAGGCCTGATTGGCTAAAAAATTCGCTGCAGGATCAACTCAAAAAAACTTTTCACTTCCATGATCCTCATTATACCGTCTGTTCCAGCTATCCTTCGCAGCGGCGCTAGAATCAACCTCGGTCACACCATCGCCCCCAGCACCATCAGCAACAACCTCCCAACTGTGCACTTTAATGCATCAAATATCACGAACGTCGCATTAGGCACACACGCACTAGCGTACACACACACACAATGCATATATGAGGTTACTATTATTTTCTCCTGCCGTCGCGAAACATCGGAAACCGGAAGTTTTTTTCGTTCTACTAATATTTGCTTGGTGGTTCACAATGATCGAATTTTCGGGATTGTCAACAGGTTTTTTTTCTACATTTAGTGACAGTATTCTTGGCGACGGTCGGTGGATTTAAACGTGCTATTTTCGCCCCTCTCATGCAAACCGCATTATACTTAAGCAAGAGCATGAGAAACGTACCGAGCATACGAATTGGGAGGTTGGTTCGTGAAGCACGCGTTCACTCCGTGCCACATAGATGGTACGTTATCTAAATTCAGGTCTCACAATTCCAGAGTGAATCTTACAAGGGAATTCTTACAGTGTCTTTTTTTCCGCTCTGTCCGCTTCCTTTATTCCGCCTTGTCAGGTATTTGCTTTGGATACATTCGAGCCAAGTGTCCTGATTTCTCTTCTCGTCCAGATTTATCGGAGCTCCAAAAGATTTCTTCCCAAAAATCGAATCGTTAAAATCCAATCAACAAACCTACACGCTAGTGCCGCTGTTGCCATCAGCTGCGAGGATCGACGCGGTAACACACGCGCGTATACTAGAACGGAAACTCCTCGCAGGGTAGAAAATATCTCGTGGTTTTGTCGAGTGCAGAAGTTGGCGTTTGCCTCTGACAAGACGAAACAACAAAGGAAAATAAAGAATAAATGGAACGAGGAAAAAATGTCTCGGAATCCAAGCGTCGTGTGCTGACTGTATATTGCAGCTTTGAAAATAGAGCATCATGAGAGCCAGCAGGAGTGGAACAACTTGTGCCGCGAAAAGGAAAAGACGTGTTTGCCACGAAAGAGGGTGGCACGAGAGAGCTGACCGTTCAATTCGACACCCGTCTTTTTTCCCTTTCTACTACCTCTTTTGCTTCCTCTCTTTGCTTCGCTGCACGTGACTAACACTCCAATTATGTGTTTAGTCTTAATTAGAAGGGCGTTACAGTGTCGTGACTTTTCTTCCACACGAGCAAGTCAGCTTTTGTGTTGTTCCACTCCAATAAAACTCCAAGAACGTCAAATGGTACAGAAAACCTCGAGTTCAGCACATTTCTTGATGAGTCTTACTTCCCAGAAACTGCTCCATTGGCGATTCAACTCGATATTCATTCTGTGTATTCCTTGATTTTCTCAGTTTTCACCTTCCAACCAACGATATGAAAATCTTGCAATTTGTCTACATCGCCCCCGTTTCAAAATATTTTTTTCAATTGCGATAAAAAAAACCGATTATTTTTCGAAATCTTTCCATGTAAGCCACAAGAAGAACCGCGTGAAAAAACTGATTGTTGAACCAAAAACTCGCATATAACGTGCCGGGGAGAGCGGCTTAATAAAGAGGTTGTCAAGGTTGTCTCCTGTACTCCTTGTCAATTCAAGGAGACCCCACGTATATAAATAACTAATTTGATAGATATATTGTCCCGTTTTTTTCGGCATAAAGTAACTTCGTCACTCCTGCAGTTTTTCATTAGCATGGGGAAGAAAAAAATGGGTTGCAAATTGCATTACCGTTCCACGGTGGATGGTGGGCGACAACGCTTGAAAAAAACATTCAATTTTCATGGTAATTTTTGCTTCCAAACGTGCTACTAGCGTCGCCGAGTTTCACAAAACTTGTGCAATTACTTTGGCTTAACGTTTTGCCCAACTTTTCACGGCGTATGCAGGGGAGAGACGGAAAGAGTGAGAGAGAGAGAGAGAGAGAAAGAAACAGAGAGAAGGGGAAGAGAAAAGTAGAGAGTACTGGCACTAGAACCTTGGTCCTTGCGCAAACGTTGCGAAGGCAAACTGTGTAAAGCAGCAGCAGTAGTAACAGCCACGCCGAAAAGCCTGGTAAGAGTTTATCCCTTGGTAGCAAGATCTGTCCCAGGACACCACTTGGCCCCTATTACATTCTTATGTGTCTCTAATGGTAATCTAATGATCCAAACCGCATATTCCTCCGCTTAAACTTTTTTCCCGTTCACCTATCTCGCGGCTCGATTCCAATTGTTTTTCCCCGCCACTACGATTGAACTGGAAACGAGTATTTGATCCTCATCAATTCGACAGCTGCAGTTATATGGGAAAAGAAAAAGGCACAAAGAATGAGAGAGGCGAAAGTTCATCCGGCGGATACGATATGACTATTGAAGTTTGATTTCATTGTAGCACGATAGAGGATTCTCGCGAAAGCCACATATCTACGTGAAAGCGAGGCCAAATAGCTTTGCAATAGCACTTTCATTTATTCTTTGCTTTTCTTTCTCTCTCTCTCTCTCTCTCTCTCTCTCTCGTAGTCGTAGAGAAAAAACAAAAATCAAAAAATTGTAAAGCGTTAAATGTAAGTGTAAAATGTAAAACTCTACCTCATGTTTAATCTATTGTTGAGGATCGCCCTCATTACTTTGTAAATATTTGTAAACTTGCCTCAAGGCTTTAGCCAAGGCTTAAAAGTAATACAATCAATCAATCAATCAATCAATCTCTCTCTCTCTCTCTCTCTCTCTCTCTCTCTCTCATTCTGTCTCTGTCTCTGCTGCTCTGTCTTTCGCACAAAATCACGGTTGATGTTCTACATACGCGACACTCTAATCGTATTCATGACGCTCGTACTTTTTTCTCATTCACATCGGTTTTCACGGATTCGTAAAATTCTCTCGGTGGTTTGGAGATACCGTTGAATAACGATTCAGTTTTTTTCAATTTGCTACGGAGGATTCGATGATTCATTGTTTCAGGATGATGGAAAAGTCGAAAGAGTCCTTTGTTTTGAATTCTTTTGATGGAATTGGTTCAAAGTGTGGAAAATTTTTCCAATTTTTTTCTGAACTCGATGGCAAAGCAAGGTCGTCGTCGATATTCGACTTGTTGATCTATTTACGGCGAAACAATTTGGCCAATGCACGGTCATTAATGGTGCACATAATTGAAACCGTAAGTGAACATGAATTGCAGGAAATGTAGGAAACATGGTTCGATGGGCAGACTAGCGGAACTGGCATTAATAATTGCTGTACATACAAACGAGTGTGAGTCTGAACTGCGCGAGTCTGTATACAAAGGACTAGCAAACGCATATGTTATACGTATGTTAACGTAATGAGATTTTCGGTAGGGTTGACTCACGAAAGCTCGCATCTTGTATTATGCGGGGCTGCGCGAGAAGAGGTTCGAGAGTGCGTTATTAAGCATATTGTTTAGAACGAGTGTGGCTAGTACGAAGGTCGCTAGATGACTTCGTAATCGTCAACTCGCGTTTTCGCTCTCTTTGTCCCAATCCTCGTTCTCCAGCTCCCCATGTTTCTACCAATGAAAATACGTATTGCTATATTTCGACGCAATCTCACAACCGCATTACATAAATTCACACACGGTTGCCGGGACCCAGTTGCCAGGATAGTGCATGTAGTTGAACGAATATGCTGGAAAGCTGGAACAGCAGCAGCAGCAGCAGCAGCCACAGCAACAGTAAGAGCGCAGAGCCATTTGAGATACAGCTGCGGAATACAGTTCTAATTCCGATGACGTATGTGCTTGCCTAACCTAGTTTTCTGTTTGCCCGCTGCTAGGTAATGAGTTGTCTAGGTACCCAACACAATCACTATACGTCCGCTTTCAATCCTACCCCGCTATCTCCCTCACCCATCCTCGATCCCATACACGCTTCTGCATTTTCACAGCGCCACCTACGCTATTTGTATTCGCACACCAGCTCTACGAACCTTTACCATCCTCATGCCCGATAACACATACGATGTCGACACCTGAGCGCTTAAAGATAGAATTATTAACATCTAGGCACGAGTCATCTCTCACGAATCTCGTTACTACTATTGATCCAATTTCTCGCCTGGCGGGTATGTGCGAATGATTTTTCGTATTAACACCGCCGGCAGCTGTTATGAACGATGATTTCGAAACTCGTGAATCTACGTCGGTAAATCGATAATTTATATGTCAATACAGTTTCATGGAGAAACATTTTCACGAGGTTGGTGGCAATCATTTCTGTAGAAAATAATCCCTCAGTCAAAAGTCTCCATGAAACAACTGCGGCTTAATGAACCACAGAGTTGAGGATTTAAAAAAGAATGGGGCCAATTACTCGGTATTAATGTTCTTCCCAAAGAGTGAACCCCTCCAAAGTTGATTTTACCTCGTGTAACAAGGAAACACTGGTGAAGATTAATTTCGTCTGCTTGGAAGTGGGAAGTGTATATGGCGTTCCAGCACAGGGTAAAGTTAAGTGTAGCCGAGAAAAGGAGGCTCGAGTTGACACGCGGCTGACAACGAGTCGACATGACTTTTGTTGTAGGCGAGCGGCCTCTCTGAGTGGACTTGCGTTTATCTTTAATTGGGACCCGTAGTCTTTGCCCGGAGACACGAACGTTCGCGACCCCCGGAAAACAGGGCAGCGCAGGAAAGTGCCCAGAGATTCTTTTTGCTAGCAGGTTTTTCATCAAGTAAACGCGAAAGCACCACTAACTTTCTTTCCCTCTTCTTAGTATTTCTCACTATCTCCTGCTCTCTCTCCTCTCTCTCTCTCTCTCTCTTTCTCCCTGCAAGAGAAGCGTATTATATCCAAGTCATGTGATGTTGCGAAGTAGATATTTCTCAAGCTTGTTCCGAGTCTATCTCGCAATTCTGACCCCTCACTGTTGCTCCTGAAAAGTGAGGTAGACCCAAGTGTGCGACTACTTCCACTCTTATTTTGCTGCTGCTGCTCCTCCGACTCTCCGACTTCTTTTCTCGCGTCTTGAAGCTTATATAACAAAAGCTATACGAGCGACATACCAGAGCGGTACAGGAACGACGATAACAGTCGTGTTATACGGGGTGGGAAGGTGGAATAACAGTGGCAAATAACACTGGTGGAAATGGGGACGTCGAGAACAGTTTGTAACGTAGTAGCTGCGATAGGGAGGCTTGTAACGCAGTACGACTATGTGGGATATCACCCAGTGCCGCACAATGAATAAAGTGCCTAATTTTTTAACATCTACGTGATGTGTGAACCGCGGCTTTTTCGCGATGTCATGAACGACGTGAACGAATCCGCGACAGGGCGCTGCATGCCAATGTGAACTGGCGGACGAAAACCCGACGGCCTGGGGAATTTGGAGAGGGAGATCGACTCGGAAAGAGAGGTGAACTGCAGAAACGGCTAGAGAGGAAAGCATTTTAATTAACAAAAAGAGGAAGAAGAGAGCTCTGAAAGAAAAAGAGAGAGGAAAAAACGTTTAATGGGGTGCGAGACAACGATAATCGAGGTAGGGCTACGAAGTGGATGCTGGTACACATAGAGGAAGTGACCTCTTCTCAAGCCTTTTATCCTCGTTTCTGTACATATACGTTCAACTACATGCCGACCGAATGGACCACGAACGTTTATTCGTTTGCGAATCATGGAAGTATTGGTTAAGCACGTAACCTCGTACTGCCCGTTGTCCACTCGTACTAACGGTTAGTACGGTTACGGGAAAACTCTACGTTTTTTTTTCTTTTTTTCATTTTTTTTAATACCTATGTGCCTTTGGGCTTGCTGGAATATAAGCGACAGATAGAGAAGGGAGAGCCGTAGCGATTCTCCGTCCACTCGTTCATCCGCCTACTGCTGTGTCCCGAGAGTACCAGGACTTTGGCCCGGTCACCGGAGACCAAATGAAACGATGATAACGACCAGGAGGAAACCTCTCGATTTACACATACCACTTCACTATCCAGCCTATCGTATAATTACGAACAAATATGGATTTAAGAGAAACCAATGAAAAACAACGAGTATTGAACATCAGGGAACAGTCTTCAACGATTGAACCCAAAAATGACATCGTGGACGTTTTGTAACGAGTGAAAGAAAAAAAATGGTACGTTTTTGTCGAAACGGTAGTTAACGGGATGTGGAAAGTCTAGAAAACCGGACCATCCAGCAACCAACCAGCAAGGTCGGCTAAATAGAAGGGATATTCCCTGACGAAGCAAGTAACACTGTGGAGTCCGTGAAGCCTCTTAAAGTACAATGCGTTCAGCCTTATTCTGCTTGAAGCAGCTCAGCTGGGTCATTAAACATAAGAGATCTCTCGTGGCAGCGGTTGCATGCATAGTCGTGTGGTACACAATTCTTAAGCTACACCACAGCAGAACGCACGGTGAGGACTCGCCTCGCGGTTGTTACTCAGCGCTTGCACAGTTTTCTATTACTCTCCAAGAATCTCCGTATGCAGTGTAGCGCGCGCATTTCCAGCATACTTTTCCATCTCTCTCCCTTAACCCGCTTTCTCACTTTCTGGCATTGCACTTTTGTATAATTTCACTTTAATTGCTGTTCAGGGTAGAGTTTTAAACTTTCTCTCTTGCCACCGCTTACTTCTCTTAGCATGTGGAGCGAAGGGAATAAGCGCACATTACAACCTCCTGGTTTACAAAAGCACCAACCCAACCCGAACACATTTGTCCCTTCGCACTTTGCAAACACCTTTGCTACATAAAAGCGCGCAAGGAAGATGCATACATGTTCTAAGTTTGTTTTCTCAGCCCTAGGCTTCTCACGAGCGCTTTCATAGCATTTACTTTCTCCTCACTCGTTCTCGATTACTTCAGATCATATCTACCAGCGCCACAGCAGTTTTCTCTGCTGTTTGCTCGGAAAAGGGTCTCTTCTTTCATGCTCTCCGTCTACCTATTCGGCGTGCCTGGAAATCCATAAGAAGGTAGGGAGTGAACAACAAAATATACATCACTCTTACCAGCCAACCAAGAGTGCAGCATCCCGATGGCTACCAAATATTTTGCACTCTAAATCGTTCCTCTTCCTGACGCCCACAGTCGTTGCTGAGTGGTAGTTTCACCCGCTATGTTGGACCATGTTGGAATATAGTGGGTGCATTGGGAACCGGGAATGTGGAGTGTGCGGAACTGGTGCTGTGTAAACGGAAAAGAAAAGCGTTCTTATCTGCCATTGGTTTCGTTTCGGGTGTGTACTTCAGTGCATCCATAGACTCCACGGTGTAATAAACGATCGGGAAAGTGGTGTAGGATGGGCCAGAGCTAGTTACCGTGGTAGCCGAGTCTCGGCGATGTACCATCGCAACAGTGGAACATCGTACCCCGCTCGCCCGCCACTGAGCCGGGACTCCGGTCGACGACCTCGAGTTTCGTAGCGAGAAGATCGCTTATATTGTTGGCTTTTCACCGTCCAACTTCTCTGCCGCGTTTCGGTAGTTTGCTCACGGACCGTTTTTCAGCAGCAGAAGAGCCTTCGAGAGTTTCTCTTTCCTCTCTCATTCTTGGTACATTGATGCGGTATAACGTGTTTCATCCTTACGATGAGATCTTTATCACTCCCGCTCGCTTTCCATCTCTCTTTGAGTTGGTGCACGCGACTTTCACGGTTATGCAACCCCAAAAACTTCTGCTTCACTCAGTCTAAATCATAATCTTAAGCATGTCCACCATCTGGACGGAACATGGTGCTTGGCTCTCAGTATCGTCGTTCTCTACAGCCAAGAGAATATGGAACGGACAATTTTCCAGACACACTCATGTGCTGATACGTTCGAGTCTTTGCTCCCTGGTCAATACACGTATATACATTGCTCCCTTGAACCACCAAGGGTTCAGGACCTCGGCACTTCGGAATAACCCACTCCAATTCAACATCAACCTCGTCCCATTGCCATTACAAGCTTTTGAATGGAACTTGTGGTCACGCGGGTCTCCAACCGGAGAGCGCGGCCTCGTCAATCGTTTCTTCCATTTGTGCCGCTGTGAGGGTGCACAGTATTCGAAAGCTTCGATCCCTTTCAACATCTCCGTACTAATACCCAAAACCTCCTTCCGTTTCTACTTGCTCATGAGGCAGCGAAACGACCGAGAAACGGCCTGCGGCTAAAACGCTCACTGCGTTCCAATCAGCAACTCTACTAGTTACGATGATACTACTGTTGCAATTCTATTACGAATTACTAACTCTAATCTCACTCAGTACCTCAAACTACCAGGTTGTCCATTCTCACCAGCTATATCATTAGTGACCCGAAACTTTCCTCGTGTGCGTTGATACAAAGAGAAGCCCGCGATAGACGATGAAAGTAGTGCCACGTTCATTGATTGGATTTCAAAATTAGTAGTTTCCCTTCTTAAACTTTTTCGTATCATTAACTTTTTCAAATAGATTCCGCATTTACAAAGACGCAATGACGATTACCCTTGATCCTAGAGATGGAAGCCACTAAGCAATCTGAATATTCCCCAAACGGCAACAACAGTTTCCTAACTTTGAAGAGTTTAAGGGGATACAATTGCCTCTCTTGTGATAGACCAGCATGTATATGTAACGCTGCTGTTCCTTAGGAGTGTCGTGAACAAGCGTAAAATGCACCGACGCACCACACCGAATTTATAACGTCGTATATCATTGGAGGTGCGGGCAGGCAAGCAAGGCAGACGAGGATGTAGGACGAAGCGCTGGGAAAAAGCGGTGGGCGGGGAAGAAACCGTGGCTGGCGACGTGAACTTCGCGACGTCGTTTTAAATCTTTCAAGTAGCCGAGAGAGGAGAGAGAAAAGCAGCAACTGTAGCAACGTGGCAAGAGTTATCTACGCGCCTTTTCCTACCAGCCTTTCGCGCGTTCCGCTCGCACAAGCTTTTCACCAACTCCCAGCTTCGTGAAAAGACAACGTGTGCTACGGCGCAAAGTATATGTCCTAGGCGCACCCCCGACGGCCCTTTTCAACGGCCAAGTCAAACATATAAATGTTCTGACGTTTGGACATAAAACTAGTAATATATTGCACCTTACAAATACTGCACGATCTTTTATGAGAATCCTCACGTACGCGTGGACTATGATAAATCGTGTTACATACACTTACTTCAGGACAAAACCTGCAGACTCATCCTCTCCAGCCAATCATTGATTTCCATTTACGTACAAATTCAGAGATATCACATTCTCATTTCCGAGATGTTGACACAGTCAAACGAGTGAAAAACGTGTTGACAAACAGGTTTCCCTCTTTCTCAACACTCTGATCTACGGATTGGCTAAATTTATTGATGAAAAGAAAATAAAAAAGCCTGCTAACGAAAGTGTGATATTAATAAAAATAACTGTTCTCCCAAGTCGAAGGCAAGTGCTTTGTAGGCGATTAAGACGATCTGGAAGCTGATGAGCATTAGACGTCTTTACGACATAAAGTTCTGAATCAAAGTTTGCGGGAAATTGAACAGCTTCAGAGAATTGCCTATAGATTGCACAGAAAGACCTGACGCCAATGAGCGCGGACTTTTGGAAAAAGAGAGAAAAAAAACGGACGAACCACAAAAGTAGAACGGACAAAACGGTCTCATTTTATTACAAAACGGCCGTCGGTTTCGTCTCCCAATTGTCATAAATCACACTCCCCGCTGCCGCGTTCAGAGTCTCACGCCGAACATTCTAATGTCCCAGATGGCTACGGAGGTAAATGGGAAAAAGAGGCAAAGGAGAGAGCAGTAGAAGAAACTTCGGGAAAGTGAAGTCAGCGAGACTCGGAATGCCCGTTCCAGTTATACTTTCCGGTGGTTTTACCTATACCGGAAACGTCCTGTGATGCTGCTTTCCCGTTCCAATTCGCGTCCAAAACATTTCCCTTTTTCTCTTCGTAGCCCTGCCTCTTTTGGTCTAACGGATGCTTGACGAGGGAGGCAAGTTTCAGTCGTCAAAAAAGAAGTAACGTGACATCGACGTTAGTCGGTGAGTTTCCAACTTTGCTCATTCCTCCCGACGTACGGCCCTCTTTCCGTTTTCCCACTATTAAAGAACTTCCATGTGCAGATTGTAACTGTCCATATAGTTTTGAGTCAGCAACTCATTATGACGTTATCTCGCTGGTGGTGATATCCAGACTCCGTCGATAAGATCGTAGCGATGCCATCAAATATTCATTCATTTCAATCAAGTCCATTTAGGACTACGATTAGCGCAGCAGCGTCATAATAAATTTCGCGGTTCAATGTAATTCCATATGTTGCAAACAATATTAGGGAGCTCACGTCCACGGAAGGCGACGATTGGGGTTCCAGCAAAATCGTGATTAATGTCGGAAAATGTGGAATTAAGCGGTTTCTCGTACGCCGTCGAAACGACCCTGCCTTGTGGCTATACGTGGAAACTTCTTGCCCCGAACTGACCGTTCCGTCGAAATCGACGATTTTCTTCTCTCAACATGTTTCCGAAGGGCGGAACCGTATGCGGGTACTGATCGTACCATATCATCAAAGTCGTTGCTACGACGGCACGTTGGTTCAACCCACATTTTCCATCAACATACTCATATTTCTCGTCTCCTCGTACGAGGATCAATTATACGTGAATATAGTAAACAAGATTTATCATCTGAGTATGAAATAATGCTTTAAACATGGAATCTCCCTCCTCGAAAGAGGAGGAAATTGTTTGTACGTGTGTTTATATGGGAAATACTTTTTCCGTATGACAAACCAAGAAATGTTGATAGTAATTGGAAAACTTTTCAGCTGCTTCTCACAGCAAAGCATGTACATGAGTGTACCTTTTCCAAAAGGCTACAAGTATGTCAAACGCGTGCTAAGAGTATCGTAAAATTGCGTTCGAGCGAATGTCGGCATTTTACCTCCCTCGCTCTCCGTCCATCTTGCTCCCAATTTCTCTCTCTCTCTCTCTCTCTCTCGCAGTCCGTCTTCCTCAAACATTTTGGGGCTTTTTTCTTTCACATTGCATCGGCACTTTTTCTTTCCGCGACAGAGCCTCTTTATATCCGTCGGAAGGTACGCGGGCAACACAAACCACTAACCTTCCAACACGTTCAACTATCCAACGTTTCTTAACTTCTGCGGTCCCGAAGGTACTTTTTGTTGGATGGAAAAGTGCAGTCCGGGCGATTCTCTTGGTGAGAAGAAGCGATCGTACACTTTAAAACTCGTACGACGAATCAGTGGGACAAGGAATCGAGCAGAGTCCCTTCTTTCCTATCATCCCGACAATCCCCCATTCGCTCGTTTCTGCAAATGGCACTTTGGAATCACTTCTTAAAAATTTTTCCCTCTACATCAACCACCCGACGCGTTGGATTTTCGGTTCAATCGTTTACGACCCTATCTTTGGTGCTCGAATTACACGCCCGATCTCGTAGCGTTATGGATACCATATACGAATTCCTCGACCCTCAGGAATATCATATTTTATTAAATGACATATTCCTCTCGCAATCCTATCATTGCCGCTTCACATCCGTTCAAATTTCATATTTTATTCCGTTGAAGTCAAGCCCAGCGGGAATAGTTTACGCGTATCAATAGTATCAAAGCCGAAGGTCACTCACTTTTCAACCCAGCTCCAATGCGTCACGAGCAACAAGGATACGACGATCTTTAAATCTTCCTTTTATTTTCCAGCCATCCGTAAAGTTACATACATCGCTTCTACATCCCTTAGCATAAGCTTTTGTCCCTAGCTTCAACAAAAGTGTCTGGTAGTCTTCTCTGTACTGTCGCTACGTCTAGCCCGCTTTCACTCGAGAACACAGAGAACTCGAGGGAAGAAATATGACAAAGTGGACATGTGTGTGTATCTAGACCTGTGTATATAAGTACAGCCGCATCTATTGCGAGAAACCGAGTGAGAAATTATTGTGCGTGTTTTCACACGTTACACTGGGAACAATGAGTTCCCTATGTTGTGCTCTCGCTCTATCTCTCCCGCTCTTCCTCGGTAGTCTGCTGAAGGAACACAAGGTACTACTCATTCCCGTTACTGTCGCAAGCTTGTGCTTTTGCTTATATTACTATAACCGTCTCACCGACAAAGCTAGTAGGCGAACAATGTACCAGATGTTCGCCATCCACCGGCATCTCAGGGCTTTTGCACTGAGTTGTTTGTTGGTTTCTTTTTCCTTTTTGTTTTTTTCCTTTCAATAAAAAGACTCGGCGCTTATTTCATGGGCCACAAAGAGTGAACAATCACGCTCTTGCGACAGAAACCTTGAATGAGCATATGGGAAAAAAGAAATGAGCTTCAAAGCAACGTACAAGACACTGATGCCCAGCAGCATGCAGAAACCTTCGCTCCTAGATCACGTATGAGTAATACTCCTCCTCGCGGCTGACTATGATTTCAGTTGAAGAAAAAGGCTACACCTGAAAATTTTCTCATAACTATGTTGCATTTCTACGTTATCTCAACTATTCGGGGCGTGGACCTTTCCCACATAATGCGAAGTCAGATACATTTATCGTGGAAAAACCTGCGCTCGGTAGATTTTCCCGTCGGAGTTTCTGGAAAGTATAACCGCATGACGTTTCATAGGTCGAGGTGAATGATAAAAAAAAAATGGAAAAAAGTAAGAAACAGCTCTCGTGGTGGTACTAGATGTTGGTATACTCCCGCGGAGCTTGAAGAAAGAACCAACTCTGCGGTACAGTAAAGGTTTTCACGTCAACTCAATAAGGAAAGGAGGAAAAGACGGCGGAGAAGAAAGAGAAAAATAAACCGGAGATAGTAGCAACTGTACTTTCAATCACTTCGAAGCGCACATCCACACTTCCGTGCTTTTCCTACGAACGCCCTTCCGAGTTGAATGAAATGTTGAGACGCTCTGTATTACGCTTATTATTATAAATGAATCTTCGAATGGATGATTCTCGTACTTTGCCTTCATTTGTCTTGATGCGGCTGAATGTAAAGATGGCCAAGAGCTCCGTCGAGTGTTGCGAAGAGAAACTTTAGTGAAAGAGAGTCGAAACCTCGCTCGTCGGGGAAAGCATCGTGACGAAAATCGCGTTTTATCTTAATAACAATCGTATCAAAAGAGAGGAAAAAGAAAAATATCGTAGTCATGAATCTCACTCGAGAAATGCGACTTCTGTTGGGCAAAAAGATCGGTTGAGTCGAATCCTCTGTCTTCTGGGAGCCTATTCTCGTAGCCACTTAGTAATTGTTTGTCGGTTCTTGCGTCATGAGAATTGAAAGATTGGAGCTACCGACTTTATTCTCTGTGAGGCGCGCGATGTTGAGTAAACTTTTGTCTTTTTGTTTTCAACGAATTCGGGATTACGAATAAATTGTAAATTTCTATTGAAAATGAGCGAATAAGCAGGCCCATGATCATAATTATGAGAAGAGGATATTGATTATAAAAAAAAAAAAAATGATTCAGTCAATTACGAAGTTGAATATTAGAGACGAATTGAGTAATCGGAACAAGCAGAATTGCTGTAAACGTCGGAAAAAACAGGGAAGCTTCCGGTCTTGCACACTTTAGGATGGCGATGAAATGAGATGATGCGCGCTGGGGTGGGTCGGTGGAAAACAGAATTGCAAAGGAAATCCGTTGAGCTCGGATAATTGAAGATTCTTTCCTGACGTTTTCATGTTGAAGGAGTGAATGAAGTAAAATAGAAAAAAAAAGCTTGTAACAAGCCCTCGGGTTCTTTTCTCTTCGTACAGCTATATAATGGCTGAGCCTGTGTTCCTGTTCTAACGGTAAGGTTAACGTTATCCGATGATGTGCACGAACCGTTCGAGCTTCATAGAACTTGAACGCGTGTTGATTAGCAGAAAACAAGTCGAGGTTATTTCACCGCATTTGAGATTCAATTAACTAGAGAACGGTGCATGCGGAGGTTGAGTTGATGTTCGGTGTGGTTATGTTGCAGGCCTCAGGGCTGTTCCACACCTTCGCTGCGACCTCTCGACATCCCCGGCACTCTCTCTCTCTCTCTCTCTCCCGCTGCCTACTTCTCTCATGCACACACAAACGCGAATATACATTTTACTTCACCCACTTTGTCGGTACTGGCGCTGTTAACGGTGCTGCTGGCGTTTAAGTCCCTCGAGGGTAAAAGCTCGTTTTCTCTCGCTTTCGTCACCAACGCGACGATCGACCCGCCACTTAATTAATACGCGTTTCATACCATTTTGCATCGGGCCACCTGCGATTCATCGTGGTTTAGTCGCCCACTCCGTTATGCCTCGAGAACAAAAGATATCTGCTAAGTAGTCATCATCATCATTGTGCCGAGTATATTAAACGTGATAAAGACAATCGTGAGCATAGCATATTCAAGGTGAGTCGTTATTTCAAGAACTAGATCCACAGATCAGACCATGAAAGATACGAAAAGAATAAAAGGCTATAACGGAAGCTGTGTGGTACTTTTTCTTGATGCGAAAGACATGCTCGAGGTACAGAATGAGACACGAAGAGCAAACTGACTAAGAGATCCACTATGGTAGATTCGGCGATCCACAAATATTCGTCTCACGTACCAGCCAGCTGGAAGTTAATCGAATCCGGCTGAGAACGCGCGTGTAAACTACCGATGGGAATAATTGTCCTCGTGTTTGACTCCAATAATCAGCATGGCACGCGAAGAGATACAGAATCATTCCTTCGTTGTATGACGATGTGTGACCGCCGCGCAATTCCCCCGTGCAACAACGACGCTATACTACCGCAAGAGAAAGAGCATGCGGAGTGAGAGAGCAAGAAAGGTGAGGAGGAGGCAGAGAGGGAGAGAGAGAGGCACGCTTGAGGCGATTCACGCGATTGCATGCATGACCGTTAACTAAAGTGCATCACAATCACGTGTATCGAGTTCTATCCAAGAGCCAATCGACTCTGTTGGCTGTCAGCGTAGATAGATCGATTAGGATTCGATGACATTTCACCGTTACGATTCATTCGTCGGAATAGCAAATGGACGCACTACACAAATCCTCAACTGATCGACGCAGGATATGCAAGTCTGCTAAATGTATTCATTGTTTCAGATATTAACGTATCCATTAATATCAAACCTCAACACGGATTTGTCATTATCTCGCCCATACATTATGCATGACAAACAACCAAATGTACTCTTCAATATTTAACCACAAGATCTTTTCATTACCAATTTTGCATATTTATCATACACGAACGTATATGCATCACGACGACGTAGTAACAACTATTTTCTCGCAAAGTTTTATTAAGTCTGTTAATTCCACTATAGTTGAGCTGGCTTCTGGGGCTTTAAAGGAAATGTTTATGGCTTTGACCCCGACTGTTCATTCCGACCTATGTCATCTGGGATACCCAGCCGACCGCACCCAACGGCCAAGGATTATTCGCAAATTACCCGTAGAACCCGGTGGTCTAATTCATACAATTCTCGGCTGAGGAATACGATACGACGGAATTCTCTTCCACCATGGCGAACAATCAAAATCCCCTCAAGGTAAATGAGCACTCCCTGACCACGATATAACAAATTGCCAGAGCTAAAGAACGACGCTATTTCCGTTCGAGCTGCTAATAAAGAATCCAAGAACAACAAAATCGTTGAAAATCACGAGAAACTAAACGGTATGAAGTGTTATTATTGTAAAATTGGTGGGTCTGAGTCAAACTTCTTTAGCGTCGATTCGAGCCATTCGATTGCCATTAGCGCCTTTTAGAACTAGCGAGAAAACTTATTCCAACTCCTGGCCAGAGCTTTCCCACCGATTCTCGCTTCGTCTACAGCTTTTATCCGCAGAAGCTCTTGTTCAAGTCGATACAAGGTCAGAGTACTTTGAACGTTTACTTTTAATTGCCTTAACGCTGCCTGCAAAATCTTTGCTTTACCTGTCTCGATTGATCTGCACGAACGAGAGAATCGCTGCGTAAGAAACTTTCAATCAGTGGTTCTCTATCCGTTTAATACTTAAGTATCGTAAGGCGATGATTTAAACTTCCGGTACATGTATAAAAAAGGAGAAATTTGAGAAGTAGATTTACCGCTGGTGAAGAAAATATTAAAAGGATGCATTAAAAGCGGAATGATATGTCGTGGAATTTTAAGGAAGCTCGTGACAAAATTGGTTTTACGAGTGATTCGGAAGATGATGTAACCGCAGGCTCATTTATTAATCAGTCTGGCTCTTAGCCACGCAGCCCACATCCGTGAAGGCTCCAGTCGGAAGCCAACAGCGTCTACACGTTCTGTCCAGACTCTGAGAGCTTGGCTACACCATGAATCGGTTATTCGGGCTTATAACTTCGAGTAAAATCTTAACTAGCATAATCCTCCTCGGTGCGCAACGCTCCTTCGCTATACCTCCTCGCTGCATGAAGGTGCAGACTGCGGAAGACCAATTACTGCAGTACTCCCGGGTCTCCGTGTCGCTTGCAGCCGCGGCCACTACCAGCTTTGCGCTAAAGAAGATTCTTTTTCTTCAAAGAATAAAAGTAAATTTTGCCGCGAAAAGACTCGGTTCAGTTGCGATTAATATAATCCCTGAGTCCACTGCCCGTGCTACACGTGCTTTAATTTATTCCCACTAAAATTCCCGCCTTTCTTATTGCGACCATTACTTTCATTTCCAGTAGACCATCTGCCTAGACATTCCGCAAGGGTATATGATTATCTTGCCCTTACGAGATTATGCACTACTCCCCGCATGGACACGTAGTTCCTCCGACTGGATGAACGTCATGAACCAACGAGCGAAAATTCTATGAGTCTGAAACTTAATCATCGCTATTCCCTTTAATTGCCAGGACGATTAATATGTTTTTTATTTCCGCAGTAGCGCACCTATGACGCGAGAATTTTTTAGGAGTCCATGAGACAAACGTTTTCCACGTAAGCAAAAGTTTCCCCACTGCAAACTCACAGCTTCCGAGCCACTGGGAGCTACAGATGATAATTTGAACATTAGCAAAGTTCCCGAACGCAAGCGTCAACCGTTTCTCCGATTTATCGTCTGATCTGACCGTTTCTCGAGGAAAAATACAATAGTATGTACCTAATGGATGCAGCGGTGCACAGAAGTCACGCCATGAGGTCGTTTTCGCGGAAATAGATTGAATATTTCAGGTGCGTCGTTACAAAGCAGCATCCTCGAAGTTTGTCCGAGGATTGAGCGTGTGGGCTGGAATATAGAGCGCGCGGTGTACAGAGGGGCTGAAAAGTAATTACGCGCAAGTTCGGTAATTTCCTATACATATATATATATATTGTCTAGTGAAAATAGTGTATACCGTAACTGGTAGCCACGGGCGAGACTGACCAGCAACTGTAATATCGAAGTCAATTCCGCACGAAGTAGATTCAACTTTACGGTTGAACAGCTTTCGACGCTGTACGGATACGTGTGTATATATGCATTGGCAGTTCTCACACGGACTCGTAATACAGTACGACTCTGTCCACCCCACAATTGGTCGGAAATTATTTCTCCTACTGAAATTGGACGCTTAACCATGAGTTATGGTACTTTCACAGTCAGGCGGAGTATCTTGAGCCATATCAAACGTCTCGACCGCGGATTCATGAAAAAGTTTAGTCATCCGCCGTGCAGAACGCTTAACGTCCGACGGGTTAAGTAAAAAAGGCGACGCGGGCGAAGGGAGACCGAGCAAATTATGCATTTTCCGGTCCTCCATTGAATAAGTAATTAAAGAATAACACAGTCTATTTTAATAACCGTCGATTCTTAGATTGAGATGAGGGCTCGTAAAGTAAATAGGAGCCTTTGTGTGAATATACATAACCATACATTAAATAGGAATATGAAAAGATTATCCGGGTTAAATCCACCGGAGACCTTTCGCGGATTCCCCTAGTTATACGACAACCACGAATTCTCTTTGTTCGGTTTACCAACTACACGATCCTCTGTAAAAACGGAGGACGACTTAATTATATTCTTTTATTTTAGTATTTGAGGATCTAATTATTATATGGAAATTTTTGCTTCTTCAACTCGACTATATACGTACTTTTCTTTTTTTTTGGTCTCTTTATTCTCGACGGAACAGAAGATTCTTTCACAAGTTCGAAACTACCTTGAGGGTATATAAGAAGACACTCCAGCACTCACACGCTCGCTCACTCACTCCCGGTGAATACGATCGTCCGAGAAGAGCCTCGAGCTTTCATCTCGCTTTATGTCAAATGCTTTAAAACTTCGCTGCTACTTTAACTTTTGTCTCTTTTATGTTCGACTGTTCCTATAGATGCGTGTACCATGTTATTTCTGACCGATATTAAAACCTGCCACGACCCCGACAAAGCTGAAAAGCACCAGAGCCTCAAGCTCCTTCTTCGGCAGCCCGCTCTTACCAAACAAATAATAATCTCGTTATCCACAAGATATCTTTTTCGCATCTGTCTAACGACTCTGTAAATGAGAATAAGCAACGGGAATTGCAGAAAAAAAACACGATCGTTTGAATGAGGCAGAGTAAACCTGAGACGAATCGACTTGAGAATAAGATTGTTCGTAAGGTTTACTCGTCATTGACCTTTCCGTTATAATTCAGTGAGGAAGTACAACGAATGCAGTAAGGAACTGTAATTTGTAGTTTATTACTCTTTTGTTTCGAATCCAGGATCTTGCTGTTACTGTAAAGATGCTGACTAAGCTGAAATTAGTGCACAAGCGAGCCAGAGAGAGAGAGAGAGAGAGCAAGAGAAAGAGCGAATCAGAGGAAGATGAGAAAGAAAAGGAGCGAGAGAGAGAGTACAAAGAGTCTGGTGAGATTTCAAGCTCGCTATAGGACAGAAACGTGATCGCACTCGAGTTGAAGCAGACCGAGAGCGACGAAGTGGTTTCCCGTGCTTGGAAAGAAAGATATTAAACTTTTCCTTCGTTTTTGTTCACCTCCAATTTCTCGTTGAGGCTAAAGTTTCGCGTGTGGAACGACGCCTCGTTTGGAGCATTCTAAGAGACCTTCGAATCATCTTGGAAGCAATTTAATGATGATAACTTTTGCTACTTTTCACGATCCTCTTGATCGCTTAGTTAAAAAAAAATCATCGTCAAATCTTAAATAACAACTTAACCTTGTTCGATTTATTAAAAATAATATGCATCACGGTTAATGAGAATTCTCGGTATGATATTTCCACATTTTATGAATATTTATGACCGCACATGCGAGCCTTTGATGTCGAGTCAAACGGCTTGCTCCGTTGTGGAATATTAGGGTGGTCAAGCGATTCAGCCGGTTATTGAACATGAGCTGCACTGTACAGACGAACGAGCGAACTCTCTCCGCCTCCTTCAAAGCTCCCAAAACGTATACCACGAAGAAAATTTGATTCGAGTATACAAAGCGAACTGCCTTGACTCTCGTACGTCTTTGTATCTCTTGCTCTTTTCCCACGAAATCTTTTTACCCTCTATACGTTTAAGACACTTTTTCTTTTTTATAGATTCCCCTTTTTCATGGATCTCTTGTTTGTTCCGTTTACAGCACAGCTTTTCGTCTTGCTTTTTACCTTTTTCCAGAATGCAAACAGCGAACGAAATTTGATACGCGATATTGTGAATATCTATCTAATATTTTCAGTTCGTAAACTTTTTCTTAGTATCGTTTATTCGCAGCGTAGAAATACCGTTCTCATTTTTTTTTTTTTCACCAGATCGGCATATTTATGAGCAACGAGTAGTTATGAATTTGGGACAGAAAATCATGGCTTATAAACTGGTGCTTCCCATAATCAGGTTAGTCCGCAATCAGGCATGCATTTGGTGCACGAGATACGAAAGGATCCCAACGTATTTATGAGCTAATGAATTGATCCTCGTTGAAATACGGAACAGATTGGGATAGATCGAATGTGGTTGAATCTCAAGAGGGCACGAAGCGATGGTCATTGATGATTGATCTTAACAGTCATCCCAAGGCGCCTGCTGAACACCCGAGACCCTTTCAATATGTATATTCTGACGTATAACAGAAATACATGTGTAGGTAAAACAGCAAAAGAGAGAGAGAGAGAGAGAGGGAGATGAATGGCAAAGCGTCAGAGGAATCGGAACATTGTGCGAGTTGGGCCAGTGAGATGAGACTCGAGAGGGTATGGAGGCCGCGGCGTCGCGACCATGCACCACTGACGCCAACTGTTCTGCCAATTCTCTCTTTCTCTCTCGATTCGCTGCTGGAAGGCCGTATCGTCGAGAAGAGGAGATTAGCAGAAGAGCGTGGAACGGTTCGGGCTTGATGTGATGCGTTGCATTATTCATTTCTAGCCTGGTTACGGAAACCACCTCTGAACCCGCCAGCGTGCGTTCCACAGGGTCTCTGACATGCCTCGGACACTGTTACCGCGAAGCTGGAATAGCGACCGAGCAGAAACACCCACAGTATCTCACAAGCGCACCAGCAGCCCACATAAGTCGATATATCCAGTACAGCGAAGCCTTAGTAACCCTGGACCAAACCTCGTTGCTTCACCACCACCCACCATTTCTACGCTCGTATCCTCGATATATGCAGACACGCGCTCACACCTATCGAAACTACTACCACACGTGGGCCCCTTGCCAGCTTCAATTAGTTCGTACAGGTAAGGATATTATGTCATTTGCGTCTATATAGATCGGTAAAGCTTTGAGATAGTAAAGTCACAGGGTTAACCATATCCTCGTTGAATTATCGAGAATCGACTGGACCACGAACATTTATGCTTCACCTCAAAAGCACTTTCTTTCTCAATATAAGTTTATTAACATTCGCTCGATTTATTCAATTTAATTTTCCAGCCAGCAAAAAATCAATACTTTTTTTTTTCATCTCGACTGATCTCGGTATCTCTCGTTTCTCGCATGATTAATCAACGCGGGATCTTACACATTTAGCGCACATGGACATTACACTTTTTCGTTGTCATTTTTTGTTCAGCTCTTTTTCATGTTTTCCTGCTATACGCGCTGCCTCTCAAGCTCAGTACAAAAATAACTCATCATAACCCAAGAAGGATTTCACGTAAAATAACATGCAACCAAGCTTGCAGGGAGCTACGGAAGGTTATGATTATCATCGTTATATTTATTATTGTTGAGACTGTTTTTGTTACTGTTACTTTTATTACCCTTCCTATTATTTTCATCGTCATTATTCTTATTCTTAGAAAGTTAGATACCATCGAGTTCCGGAGAATCTCCTGACTTTCCAGGATAGTTTTTACATCAAGTATTCCAACAACTGTCCATTAACAAATGGAAAATCTGAAAGAAAACTTTAGCAGTTTTCACCGAATTGCCATTCAAAGCTTTTCGTTATCACGCAAATAACGTTACTGTATATATTCTTTTCTGGTGGTCATTATAATCTACCGAGAACGTGCAGACCGAGCTGGATTATTTTCAATCCGAATATAACAATCTTGCTTCTCAACTCCGCCTTTTCTCTTCCTCTCTCTCTCTCTCTCTCTCTCTCGCCTTATACTTTGCTCGTTCCTTTGACTACCTCGACTCTAAATCGTCGTAATACTATGATACGATTTCTAACCCAGTCGTCATATTCATTGACCGAGTGGTGGAACGAGGCTGTGGCGCCGAATCGAGGTCAAAGTATAACCATTCAGATTGCGAATCCTGAACATACAAAACTTCCTTCGAGTTCGTACTGTATGAAGGGAGCACAATTTTACGCTCGACTTAACTTGGGCGTTGAGTACACAAAACTTTCGACATTCTGCATCGATGGATTCAGCTTTCAAACGTTTTTAAGCCGACGCTACACACGTATACTCGCACGCGAGAGCTTTTGCGTAAAGGAAAAATATTATTCATTTCCAAGAAAATAAAATACAAATTTAGAGAGTCAATTTTTTAACATTTTTCATTTTTTTTTTTCATTTGACGATGCAACGACTTCTCTCTCTGTGCCGAGGCAATTTTTCACCACCGGTTTCACACTGTCCTGCGGAAATATCGTGACAAATTTATCGAAGATAGTGTCTGCCATCCGCGCGACATTTCATTCCAGACTTTTTCAAATCCGATAAGTTACTTCGATGAAACCAACTCGGAGAAAATAAAGAATGAGATCTTGTCGAAAATATGCCAGATCGGACGTTGCGTCAGCATCCAACAAAATCTGTCTTCAATTTACGATTTCGTACGTGACTATATATATCCCTCAAAGTGTACCTACGAGTCACACGTATTTTTCTTACTTCCTCTATTTTAGACCTCCTTTCCAGGGATTTCACGTTTTATCTAAATAACGATCTTAAAAATATTTGTATGACTTGGCGATTGTGCACTTTGTATACGTAAACGAACTAAATTGGTGAAGATACGAACGGATGCTGTATTATTAGGGCGAAAGTTTTAGTGACGAAAACGAAAAAAACGTCGGTGTATCATTCGATAGCGAAGAACAATGTGGACATTTGAACACTCATGTACGAGAATTTCCATGCCATAGAATCATAGAACTTGGTAATGTTAGCATTGTTTGGACAATTTTGAAAGCTGGAGAGATTTCTCGGGCGCCATGGTCCCAAAGGATTGCCAAAGACCCGAAGATAAGACAAGTTTCTGCACAAAAGACACGTATTGTTGAATTCCTGGAGGAATGCATCCGGGATACATAAGCATAGTTCTCAACCCCAGGTAGACGCTTTTTTTTCCAGATGGAAAAAGAATGCGATGTATAATGTTGCCTAACAGCCAGCTAACACAAAATGAAAGAATTCTGCCGGGAAAGTTGAAAAAATTTGAGACACTGAAATGCACATCATTTTAACCAAAAAACGAAACTAAAAGTCATTGAAGAAAAAAGAAACAATTAAAAGTTTTGCCGTAGAAAGAACCGCTGCAAAAGTATTTTTCCGCGCCAAGGAAAGTATCATTCTCGGATTTACCATGGTCGTGGTCGCGAGTGCAGCATTGCGTGAAAATTTTCTAGAGTTTTTAATTCATCCGGGGACATTTTCCAATGGGAAACGACTGTTTGCGTGTATTCGCGTCTTGCGTCTTTCGAAAGAGAAAAATCTCCACCTGTTATAGGTCGCAGCAGGGAAGAGGAAAACTTGCGAAGTAAGGGACACACCGCAGAGACGTCCAACACCTCTTGGGAGCACCTCGTTATAGGAAAGTTTATCGCCCACGACAGAAGCACGTAGGACGAGAATTCGTTATGAGGGCAACCGATTCGTTTTTCGCTGAGTCGATATCAGGAATCCTGTAACTTCACTACTGGCTCGAGTATATGTATACCACACACTGCAACATCTCTTTTTCCACCCTCGCACCCATCGATACCACGTGCATTAATCATCTCACTGACGTATCTCCAATTATATTGGCTTGGAAAAATTTCCTGTTATGCCAAAATGAAAAATCCTTTTTTTTCGATCTGCACAGATTTTCCTAAACATTATCGTATCGCTCGCCTCGAAAATGCAATCATCCATCTGTCTTCTTCGTAATTTATCATTTCACAAATCAAATCGATTCACTGAGGAATTTTTGTATCAAAAGTACCGCACCTGCATTTAGAGAGAACGCACGGTCAATTACCATTCGATCTATGTTTCTCGTGCTGTATTCTGCATCCACCTTTTACAGGAATTTCATCATGCAACGACTGGCTTAATTTCGCAATGAATTTATTGACTAATCAGAATCAAATAACAGCGGATAATCAGGTAGCTATCGCACCAGTGCGAAGATTATGCCGATTATTATCAACCGCTGATATACCCAATTACAAACCATCACAATGAAAGCGAATCATTAAGTCCCTCGTACATATACAGCAGGCTATAGGATGTTTTAAATAACATCGACAGTAGATAATAATGATATTGTACAGAATAATTAAGCAGTTGGATTAAAAAACTGATTTGGCTACATGGTTATTCCGAGATTTCTACATTAGCTGGAAATTTTATCTCATTGTTGTATCGAGCTTCGTCGTATTGTTTTTGCGTTAGCATGGACTGTTTTCTCTTTTTCGCTTCTCCTGTTCTTCTTCTCTCGCTCTCTCTCCCTCTCTCAATCAATCTCTCTCTCTATCTCTTTGTCTCTCTCGCTCTCTCATTTGTTTCATCCTCTCCGCATCACTCTGTTTCTTTTTTTTCTTCGTTTTTCCTTTCACATTCATCGACTACTATCGCCATTACGTGTGTATGAAGCTTACATACATTCCTGCTTGCCGACGTGCGAGCAAACTCTTTTATGCCTCCCACCTGCTGCCATTAATATTTGTACTCCAAGCCAGGCTGTGGCTCACATCAACGTAAAAACACACACACATACACAGACACACACCGACTGACCTGCACAAACAATATTTCCTCGCAAACTCACAAGCATTGCATCATTTTCACGTTCAATCTCGCCTCAAGCGCATTATTCAAAAGTTCACGCATCTATTCTCCGGCCACGCCACACCGACTTGGAACATCTGCATCGGAAACATCGTCTCCAAGTATTTCATGCTCATAGCTAGGAAAGTAATAAGGTGACTGGAATTTTTTATAATTTTTCTGTTTAAAAAAAAAAACTCGTATTATGCAGCCCTCGTGAAATCAAAAATCGGTCGTGGAATTATTACGATATTGAAAATATTAAACAGAACTAACGATCGCGTGAAAAATGCTCACGAAAAGTCTCGAATCTTCATTCCATCAAACGCATAATCGATTCTCGAAGAAATTTATAAAAGTTTTACGCGTTTCTAGCTATTTTCTTCGACACCGGAATTTCTTCAAATGCAAATATAACAACGAGGAAGAAAGTGTCGTTCCTTGAAATTCTTGTCGGAAATACAATGTTTCACTGCGAGGACAATAGTCATGCCAAGATGGGGCAGAGTGGTGAAAAATGAGCTAAATTCGATCGCGTGTAGACGACCTCACGAGAATCCTCGTGGCTTATATCTCACTGATAGAGGAACACGATAATTCAGGCAGCAGAATGTGTGAGTGGCCAAAGGTGGCTTTCCTCGCCGAGAGAATCGATCACTCGGACTTGCTCGTGTAGACTCTAATCTCGAGAGCTCCTCTTAAGGAGCTCGCCAATACACACGCCTCCCCAGAAACGCACACCATAATCGGACTCCGAATCAGACATTTTAATATATAAAGCGCCTTACCATCTCCTTAAACTGCGCACTCGGACATTTGTATATCACCTTGATTTTATCAGACTTTACCTCCGAACCACAGCATTCACGCATTAAATATTACATTCTGGACTGTCAGTGGAATTTCAGAGCATTATTGTACTGGAATATTTTCGGCTGCTGAGTAATTTTTCAGGAGATATTTTGGGAAAAGTTATTCGGGGCGGCATCTTAATGGAATGAATGTTTATTTTTTTATATTTTTTTTTTTCTATAAAAGTTCAGATTTATTGAGAGAAGAGTTTTCCTTCCTGAGCAAAGGATTGATGGTCACCTGCATCCAAGCAATCGACTTTCGTTGCTCTTCTTTACCTTCCTGCACAGTTCGCAATGTAACCATAACATGCGATATCAGTTTTTTTGTCTTTTTTTTAAATCCCTATTCCATGCTCGTTCATGAGCTCGTGTGCATGTGAATGCACACATGAGTGAGATCTTTTTGAGGTCAGGCTCTCAGAGCTATGACCAGATCAATTGGCGTATTAGTGAGAGTAGCTCTTGGTTTTTTTCGAAAGTTCCAAGCCGACGATTGCTAGCTGCAGTAGCAGCAGCGGCTAGAGGTCGAGTAGAAAAGCTCGAACAGTAGTGCACAGAGCGGCAATGACCGGTCACGCTATACCCACGAGATCCGTTCGTGTCGGTGCTCCATGCTCTTCAGGGACGATAGTTAATTGCTGATCGATTGGAATAAACTGCCGTGTTCTCGTTAATGCCCCCATAAAAGCGATGGGTAAAAAAAGCTCGATCCTTTCCTACCCACCTACGGCGCACATTTGTGAAGCACCATGTACAAATATATACAGAGATATATTCAAGCACGAATCAGTTTTAAATCATGAGAAACACAGCGCAGAGTCACTGCAAAAAAAAACCTCCATCACTTGCGCCTTATCGAGCCAATATTTCGTTATCTAATCCTATTCCATTCCGAGCTCCGACACCGTTCAACGGGAATCGATTTGTCAAATATCCTGCTTCATCGTCACGACTTCTGCGTTATCTTTCTTCTACCACCAAGCATATATATACATATCAGGGAAAAAGGAGGGTGTTACTTTTCATAATAAGTGGATAAATATACATGGAACGGAGAGTCGGATTGATTTTTTTCTTAAACCCCCATTTCAATGCTAATACAATAGCGGAAAAAGTTGAACCGGATCAATGTGCTGTGGACTTGTACGCAGATATATATACATGCACATGTAAGTCAGTCACTGACCTCCGGCAAGTGGCTGGCTCACAAACACCGCGCATTTTCCATTTCCAATTCCACAAACTATACTTGGTATAATCAGAAAAGGTAAGCCACGGTATGGAGGGAGAGAGAGAGGAAAAAGGGAGAGAGAGAGAGAGAGAGAGACGGATTCAGCGAAAAAAAGGTGGATAGACTTTCGATTGAAAAACTTTATAATCCAACCTGCAACTCATGTATATATAAACATCGTTTCTGACTTGTTTCCTTCGCCACTTCTATCAGGCTTGTGAGAAAATCATTTCCAAGTATTTCAAGTGGCCCGCATATGTGTATATTCTTCAACGGACTCAATCTTAAATTCATCCGTCGTTTTGTGCGGTGCCTTTCGAGAGAGGGAGCGAAATAATATATATTTCATCCGCGTAGTTATTATCCATTGAACGATCTTTTCCGTGTCGGTCCGGTCGGAGAGAATATCGCAAAAATGATATAGATGGATCAGCGGGCAATGGAAACATTGATCCTGAACGCGACAGAAATTGAAAGGGGAGTGAAAGGCTGTTCCAGAGAGATTGAATTCGATCATTCGCCGTTAAAATTCGAGTAGCCACCGCAGTTTCTATCGACACTAGGATGAATCTGAAAAGCAAGATTCTACTGCGAAGTGAGCCGTGAGGTTCCACTGAATCGTATCGAGGCTGTATATACTGCGGGGAGAATTCATCGGGACGTATTTCATTCTCGTATGACCGAAAACACGAGTGCCATGAAATGAAAAGCTTTCGCCTCCATAAATACACTCGGGCATGGCGAAGAAAGGGTAAAGGGAAGTGATGCTCTCACCTGACCTACCGGACCGGCGCGAAATTAGGATTTAATTAATTTAACATAAATTCTGGCTCGTCTGAATTCCTCGTGGTCCATTAATCTCCCCGGAAGTACAGGACATTTATCAAGTTGGCCTTGCTGGCAGGATGGCGTACGCGCGTGAACCCAACCGGCTTGTTCCCTCCTTGGCTAGACATTGTGCTGCTTCCTGCAGCATATTCCCCGTGTCATATATATCTTACGTGTAACCTCTCTTTCCTCGCGGAGAAGATCCTCTTCTTAGCACATTCGTGCAGTTTTCCAGGAATGTCGAGAGCTCCAGGACCTTTCTATCTCTCTCCCCCGCTCTCTCGCTTCCACTATTGGTCTCGCGTTAACCCCGAAGTACAACTTCAGCCGAGTGGTAACTTCATATATGTTTCTCGTCACCCTGAGTTTTCCCTACCAGAACATATCAAGGTTGCCACCGATTATAGAGCAAGCTATAACCCTTGCATATCCGCCACTGAAATATGTTCCTGGTATGATGACATCTTCGCATATATATTTAAACATTGCAGCTTGGGCTTCATGAAGTTCCTCTCGTCATAGCCAACGCAGGAGCGAGTATGAGTAAAGGAATTTGCGCATATAAGCGTCAGGTTGAGTTCCTGCGATCTTCACCATTATGACGTTTAGTTGGGCCTGGAAAATCGTTAACGATGAGAGTTCAGCCGCGTAGAAAGCGATTTGAAAGAGAAAAAATGTCAGGAAGCCATAAAATTGTTCGAAATAGGCCACTGGGACGAAAAAGCGTAGGGAAGATTCGAGGAGGGATGCAGAATTTGTGTCGAGACGAAAGTCTCACATTCGTGGGAGCAGCCCTCTTTCTGCTGTGCTCAAGTCTGAACGCGATTCCCGCATAGAGAGCAGAACGATGATGTTTAGTGCGCGAGGCAACGACACAGGATACGATAATTCTCCACGTGTCGACCCCATTCCGGCTTGCTTCATCTCCACCAATGAGCGCGTCGCTCGCATCCATAAGGGCGGAATTCGCCTCGCTTTCAGCCTCGGGTTGCACAGGTTACCCCCATCATTTGCGAGCAATCGATACGTCGACATATATCATTTATATAAATCGGGTTTTGGCCTTCAACCTCACGATCCACCCCTGCGAGCCATGTTTGTGCACTCCGCCCGTTTGGCGTAAGCCGGTGCACAGCCGTCGAAAAGTAAAGCGAGTCGCTATTCATTTGCCTCTATTCGGTTCGAGCTCACCCAACAGACTTTTACTTACACCCACAACCGCACGTACACGTTTATATAATTCACCATTCGAACCCAGCATTCGCTTCTTTTTTCGAACTCTCCCCTCTCACCTTCCACACCGAAACTTACGACACACGATACATTTACGTACACACTTCGAGTACAGTTTCACTTCCGAGAAGTGCGAAGGGTATATTTCTTGTACCAAGAACGACACGGTTCGACATCTGGCACACAAATACAAGCATGCACCCACATACACTTGGGCATGTACCTCTTACGTAACAAGCTATCGAGACAAGTCTGCAAAGGGACACAATGAAAAGTAGCACCCGAGCGGTTGGTGTACAAGACGTAAGTAGCCAAGCAAATATAGTACACACGCGTATGTCTTGCGCGAGAAAGAAAACTGGGGGACCGCAGCAAGAGAAGTGCTCTCGATTCGATTTAGAATTTCCTCCTGTCATGCCCTCTTCCGTTTTCTCGTTCGATTCTTCTGTGTGGCTTACCTTTTTCATATTTTTTTTTTATTACGTTGCGTCAGCGCTGCTTTTTTTATCGACTGCCATCGACAAGCAACTCGGTTCATTCTGCTAACGTGACTTGGTGAATGTGGGAAGAAAGTCCCAGAGAGACGGAGTTGGGAGTGTAGTGGATAACGTGCATGACGTCTGGAATAGAGGAGTTCCGATTTGTGCATTAAAGCCGTAAGTATACACTTGATTGATGCAGTATCGTTGTCGAGTTCATTCACCGTCCAGGTTGGTTGTTTCAAGGGGATTGGAATTAGTATTCTTTGATTACTGGTTGGAATTTAAAAAATGAGCTTTGCATATTGTGTTATGCAAATAACCTAATTGTGCATGGTATTCATAATTATCAATTCTTTTTTCATTGCTTCCCATACAATAGTCAGGCAGTACTGAAAAACGTGTATCAAATACTCGGAAGCACAAAGAGAATC
Organism: Hyposoter didymator; assembly: GCA_037952995.1. NCBI lineage: Eukaryota > Metazoa > Arthropoda > Insecta > Hymenoptera > Ichneumonidae > Hyposoter > Hyposoter didymator. Next base: position 7,634,384 of record JBAJMU010000004.1, read on the forward strand.
AGGATGCACATTGGGATAATTAACTAAGGACTGTAACACAACTGTACAACGTGCGGAATGTTGCGCACGACTGGTCAACTGTTCACATCGGAAACATGCTACTGAGCTGCATTTAGCTGATTTGCATACACGCGCGTATACACGCACTACGGTGGGAGAGCAGTCAATAGGACTCACTCAGTTCGAATCCGCACTCGCGCGCTGCCTTGTCACGTTATGACGTCCAATAACCAGGGGCTTAGGAGTGATTCCATGTTGTTGGGATGTGATCCCTTTGAGTACCTTTCAAAGCATGCTCTTATTGCGCTATACCCCTTAGGAACAGAACCGTAATGTTGTCGCGTTCTTATCACAGCCGGAGCTATCACCGGTGCGCGGCATCATGGTACTTATAGCTTTCTTCTTGATAAGTCGTTCTTAATGGGTTATCAGCCGAGGAAATCGCTCTAATTATCCATAGAACTGAGAGAATTCAACTGGCTCTCAATACTTAAATGAGCTTGCATTAATCTGGAGTAAATGTAGAGGATGGAAGATAGAAAGAATGTTAAAGACTTTCGGCGGTGAAAATACGGCAATAGTGGTAACAGCAGAAAGACACAGTCGGATGCGGAGAAAGGGAGAAATTTTATTTGCCCCGGTGAAAGGCATTCCTTTCCTATTCTTCGTCCCGTGAAACCGCCGCGAGTCCGTGAGCTCTACCACCGGCTACATCCTTTAGAGGTCGGAGCAGCTTGGGTCAACCAGCCGCTCCACTTACTGTATCCCTGTCTTTCTCACCCCGTCTTTTAACCAGCCGTCCAATCTCTTTTCCTGTCCCTCTTCCAGGTCCACGAAAGACCTTGCGGAATTGTTACGCTGCGTGTTTCTACGTACCAGGACTAGTATTAGCTCGAGCTACCGCGTTTTAATAAACGTGGTAGTGGTGCTAGTAGCAAGGATTCTATACAGACTACGAATATGTATAATACACATAGTCAAAGTGGGAGAAAAACCACTTCAGCAGGTACTCGCTCACTGTTCACTTTCTTTGTCTGCCTCCTCCTCTCCCTTGCTCTCACTTTGTCTCATCTGCTGTCTCTATTTCACAGCCCAAAACCTACTTTTAGACATCACGGAAACAGCAAGCTTGCACCGCCTAGGAAAACCTGTCCCTTTTACCCAAGAGCAAAGCAGTCGCGAGTTATATTCTCCCGCGACATAGTGCCAGACTTTCTCATATCCTCTAATTATCTATCCCGTGAAGCTCCGACATTATACTACAGTTAGCTACGACCGCACTGCTACCTCTGTAAAGTGCGGCGCCAGGCGCGCTAGAGGTTATGTCTACGTGTCTCGTCTCCATGGCCATTCGGTCTGCTCCATGGCAAAGCTTTGTACACCTACATACATGTCGACCTGGCGGTATAATTAATCGAGGACGCTCCTAAGAGACATCAACAACGTGGACTATGGACGTTTGGCTGACTCAAAAGTATACCGACTATTACGATTGGCGCTAATTCAACTTTAGAATAATCGCGTGATATACATTTGAAGAAATTAGAAATTTCCGCTCTATTTTCTTTTGCGCACCATTAAAAATCCGTTAATTCCTGCAAAATCTGACCATTGCTTGCCAAGATTCAAGGGTCCAAAGAAAAGTTTGCAAAATTGATCAAGGGCGAACTCGATACAGACTCATCCTTAAGAGAAGCTTTAGGTCTACATCGTTTACATAACAACGCAATGTACACTTCTATCTGTGCAAGTTTCTCTTCCTGCCACTGCTCCGGCTATTATACTATTACGGGGAGTTTATAACGTCCTAGCGCTGGCTCAGTGAGCTCTATATGAGGACACTCGAAGGGGCCTAAAGGTAGGAGATGGTGTACACTGGGCCAGAGTATAACAGTAAAGTACACACACATATACGAGCTTGTTGAATTCTATGGTCGGTGTGATGCGGTGGAGTACTTCCGCTGAAGTAGTTGTATATTTCCATAGAGGTATTCGAAGTGCGGGCATTATCTCACACGTGTATTTTGCTTCTGTAAGCCTCTCTCTTGCTTTCTCTCTCTATCTATCTACCTTCCCTACTCTCAATTGGTTACGTATGTGATTCGCTCCTAAACCACCACTGGCATTCTCGAACCGGTAGACACTCATGTATACATCCATATAAAGCACGCTTCCATGGCCTGTACCTAAATAGTATAAACTGTAAAGGGTTATACACATGTAAAGTTTATTGCAGAGATTTGGAAGCCCAGTACTCTCAGTACGCGTGTATTCATCGCCAAGACAGTGGTAGTGGTAGTGATGGCGTACCTAACAAGAGCGTAAGAGAAACTGTGCGGCCTGTATAGGGCGCGTGGTATAGACCAATGAGCGCCATCGGAGAGCGGGCCAAGTAGTTGCCTGTTACGTACGATGTGTTCTCACAGCTCGACGTTCAACCGCCAACCTAATCACTAACGTCAATACAAGCCTCTAGCCGTTATACCGTCGCCAAAAGCACCACCAACCCGCCATATCTATTCTGGCTATACAACTCAACGCGTTCACTTCTAGACGGCACAACCGGCTAACTATAGCTCAGTACCACCAAGGTATGTGGTCCACCCTCTAAACCAAATTCACCGTGAGCGCAAATACGCGAGGGCCCCGGGCCGGGATAAGACTTTCTACGATACAACAATCCACATCCCTCATCCAACTTCCATCCAGTCTCGATGCCTGATATTACAGCTATGGTAGAATACAGCAATTGGACGCGGAAACTGTATGTACGAATTCTGCATGCCCTCCATCCATCACTCTGCGATAGTTGCACGAAGGAAAACGTGGAAAAGGGGTGGATAAGTAATCTCAAAAGCATTCGTACTGTGACTGGATTACCCGGTATGGATATAGAGATAACAAAGCTGCGAGAAATGACTCGGCTTTTCCATGCAAAACGATCTAGGTTTTCACACTTATCCAGATGTTACGAAATCCAGTGCTTTTTGTAAATAAATTGATGAAAGAGTAGGCTTCAGAGGTTGCTGAAAGATTGCAAGGGGTAAAAGATAAGTTCGTAACCACTCTAGGTGTTGTGTTGCGTTAGGAATAATCACAGTTCGTTAGACCGGAAGATTCAGTAAAGTTCCTTCGTTCCACGTTCTCTCTTTTTCTCTGCATATTCCATCATGCATATGAATGGAAGAAAAGGTTTTTCCGCACGTAGCTCGGGTGGGTTGAAGAAGCCCGGATGTACGGTTGAGCATTTATTCATGGGATTCAACGTGCTTCGTTTGCGAGAGCAGAAGCCGTGCTTTCAGAGGTGTGGGTTTGCGTTCCCGTCGAGCTCTTTGTTTCGCGGCTCTTGAACACCTTTGTCACCTAGCACAACCAGGCCAGCATATATAACTCCCACCCGATTCACCCATTCCCGATATCATCGAATCATACTGCCGCTTTGCCATATTGTTCTGCTGTTTTAACATTTGCGTTGTATCCCAAAGCCCGCGGTATTCGCGTTAATCTATACCGAGAACGATATCGCACTCAAACAGAAGGAATTAAAAAAAGCCCAATTTCTCATCAGATTTGCGATTCAATACTATGCCCCCTAGAATTGCAACACCGCAGCATCATTTGCAGATTCCTACTCGTATGCACAGGAAATATGTAGGTCGTTTGGCGTGACAGCGTCCTTTGACCAACTCAGATAGGACGCACCGCACCATATCCACTCTGACATGTATATCAGGTATTAGTAGGCATTGATATCATGTATCTATATACACCGGCTAAGCCCTACGAAAAATCCCCCACGACTGAGGTGACTCGACGATTCGTCTGGATCACAAAATCGTTTGGTAGGCTCTTCGTAGCTTTTACAGGCCTATTTCGACTTTTTCCACTGTTTTTCTGTTCACGACGAACGCAGACGTACGTTAAAAGAGTCGACCCAAAGTATGTCGAATAAGTGAGGGACATCCGGCCTTTTCTACAGAGACATTTTTTATTGGCTCACGCTTGGTAGAACGACGGAAATTCGAAGGCATTAAGGCAGTGAGATCTTTTCGCAAGCTTCTTTCGGGGTCTCCGAAGGCTCCTTCCTCGCTGGCGATCTGATGACCATTTCGAAATAAGGGGAAAGCCGGGTTTCCAACGCTTGCCCATCAGCGATAGTATCCAGGAAGTCCAACCTACAGAGGTCCTGATAAACCATCAAGATCATTCTTTCATTCGTTTCCTACAATTAATTGGCTCTTATCTATGAAGAAACGTTCTGTCCTAGTTTCTTTTTTTTTATCAAAAGTCATTCGTGTAGCTAAATGACAAGATTTTTGTCTCTATGTATCATCTGTAACGGAAGATGGACCAACATTCATGAAGCTACATATCGTTGCATGAGAATCCTGATTCGTAGTAGAGAAGAGCAGAACAAAAACAAAATTCCTACCAGTTATTTTTGGTGACTAGTTGCTGCACGATGACAGGAACCCATTAATCAAATTGGCCGTACAGTAGACACCGAATTCATTCTTGTCGTGGAAGACATCACAGGGAATCATCATGCGATCAGAGAAACTTTGCTTTACCGCGCTTTTGTCGAAAAATGTTATTATCTCTGGCTTGAAAGATGATGAAGTTTTGAGTTTAGGGTGGGTGACTGTTAAAAATATAGAGGGGCACGAAGGAGTGAAAACTTCCCGTGCGGAAAACATACACCGAGGGAAGTGCACAGGATTGGAAAGAGGAACAAAAACCACCCTAGCCGCTTTGTCTCCGAAGTCTGCATCTACGCATTCTAAGTATCCCTTTCTACCCCTCATATATGGCGAGCGAAACACCATCACCGCCTAGGCATCGCTGGTAAATGAACTTCGAAGCTCCGGATATACGACCAAAGAAGCACTACCCGAATGAGACGAAGTGCACGAGCAACAATAACTTTGGATATTTTGGCTGCATAGTGATACACTTTTCCGAACAAAGCCTAACCACATCCCTTCATGTATCGTTCCTTTACCAACGATGCCTTCAAAGCTGCCGGTATCGAAAGTATAAAGGAGCTGACTGTCATTTTTGTTTTTTTTTTCTACACGTGAATACTAGCTCTTTGCTTATGCGTGCAGCTTTTGTTTTTTTTTCTTCTTTTCGCACACCGTAATATTTCCAAGCGTCATACAGTATACTCGAGCGCTGAACAGCTGATTCCGTGATTACAATACTTCTGTAGTGGAAAATGTGTCACGATTCTCCAGCTTTGTCGATCTAGATATTCTCCAGCTCGGGCATTTCTACTCTACCTAAATGCACGAATCACCGGTAGATCGTCTCGATGGGCAGGGTATGCTCGTTCAATCGCTATTTTCATCACCACTGGGTTCTACTGTGAGAATTTTTCGCGATAGGTGGACTGCTGTTTTTTCGAGATTTAGTTCTTCGATTCTACGGCGGTCGATGCTTTCAACACGCTTTTTAACAATAGTTCCTCCAGATTATCGCAAGTTGCTCTTAACTGGAATTTAAAAGGAATTTCCGGCAGACCATCACCTTAAAACGTTCGACTTTCTGACGATAATGCAAAATTCTATAAATCAGGGATAACTTTGAAATTTATGTGGACGGCTCCTGTATGCGAAAACTATTTCCTTTTCCGCACCAAGATTTCGTCTATTCTAACGTCTATAACATATATCGTCAGAGACCATACAAATTTATCCCACGTGTCCTACTTTCGTGAGATTTTCGTTTGCGATTTGTCGAGCCAATGTGGCCCATCTTCTGGCAAAGAAGTAAGAAGGATGTTAGCACGATTTAATCTGATGTCAAAAACGTGTCTCGTTTTTTCATACGTCGAGAGACGAAGGGAGAGGGATCGCTCGAGAGAAATGAGGAGGGTGAAAATTTTTACAAGTAGAAGAAAAAACGTTGCGAATTTATTCACAACTGGGATTTGAAGAATATTCATTTCAATGGTCGATATAACGTCCAGGGAGAGCAGGTCCATGTAGGTTACCAGTGGAACGATTCGCATCCGTTGAGTGTTTGATTTCGTACGAGAGCCATGACGGAGCAGGTGGAGAAGTTTTTGGCGGGAGAGTGATAGCATCATTTTGTATCTGCTGTATATACGCATATAGGGAGGCGTGTTTGCGAACGATCGTATTTGCCGGGCACTATTTCGTTGAGACGGCACAGTCCACATGTGGACATTGAAATAACAGAAGTGGAGCGACAAATTGATCCATGCTTCAAAGTTCGACGAGTCTCATTTTGAGGGGAGAGAAAGAAAAATGTAAACGAGTGCCAATTTCGAGTGAATATTTTCAACAGGAGAATTCCTACATTCCGTACACTCGGCACGCGCGCGTACCAAACTTTTAATCAGACGCAAACACCATGAGCAAACCCAGGATCCTTTTCGTAACTCACTTTACCGATAAAACATCTGCGGTCACTTCTGATTTTTGTTGTTCAATGATAAAAGCTAAGAGCGTAGGTAGAAGAACGTGTTACAGCCTTAAACACATCCTTGCTCACTCCGCGCCGTACACGTTTCGTAGAGAACACTTAGAAAAGTACCCACTCTTTTTCTTATAGGTACGAAAGATTTGCCACTGACTTCAATAAACTCGTGGAACTTCTGTAGCAAACTAGTTGAGCGAGCACAAATTGCGAACGGCTCTCATCCCCATCCAACATCCTCGTTCCGCTATGCTGGCTGGTGCGAATAAAGCTCGTTTTCTAGTGCCTCTGTATGAGCTAGAGAGAAGAGCATCTATCTATTTTTTCCTTTTCCTTTTCGCGGAATCTTCTTTCCTACCAGATTTCCTTAATCATGCTCCGGGGACTGGCAAAAAAAAAAAGGGTCTCGATGCCTTCCAGAGTTTCACGAGAAAGAGCCAGGAAAGATGAATTGATCACACCGGTAACTTCTCTTTCAAATTGAAATTACCTTCCGCCCGGAATAATCAAAATCCGACCTATTTTATGAAAATCTTGTTCTAAAGTTTTCGAAAAATCGCTCTCTCTCCTGACTGAGATTGAGAGAAATGTGTGATGCACAACACGCCATGGAAAGACGGCGGGTATTACTTTTTACCATCAACGGACGTCGATGCCAGTAAATTGATTGGAAAAAGTTCCGTTCAGCATGCGGCGGGTTAAGAAGCTAACTTTTACGTTTACATACGGTGTAAATATATATGTACGAATATATTCAAATTTTGTGGCAACCTTTCGAACCGCTATTCATATATATTTATGCAAAAATAAGTTTTTCGGTGTGGAGAAATAATAAAATCAATATAGAAAATGTTATGCCGGGTGGGAACTAGTAACGGGAGAGCATCCATGAGAGCTTCTCCACAACAGTGACGAAAATTTGCATTCTTTGGCCTCGATTTTATATGGAATTTATAATATTTTGCAGGTTTAATAGTTTTCCGCGAATGCCCGTGGCTAGAAGTTAAGTGCCCTGTCGGGACAATTTTGCCTCGAGTGAATTTTATTCTTTCAGAACATCGGAAATGCATCGAAACTTTGATGTTACATTTTCTCGCTGAGCAGAAAGAGAGCCCCCGTGAATATCTTACAACTATATCGTCTTATCTGACATCTTTCGCTATTTTCCTGTTTCTTCGACTAGTTTTTTCAATTCAGTCTCAAAAAACCAAATGATCTGATGCTTCCAACACTAGAATAATCAGAAACTAATGCAGAAGCCAAACACCCATCATTTCTCGACTATCACAGATATCGATATAGTCAAGACAGACCCCTCAATTCTCATTTCATCCCTTCGACGGCGGCGGAAGCCACAAGACTATCCAATCTAGGTGGATACGCTCAGCTTTATGTGCATCTATCTGTGTGCGTTGCGAGTGATCTCGGATTCCAGGAACACTACCCTCACACGGCCTTCCTCATCTTCACATATATACACAAGTATATTACGAATATACAGGGTGTCGTAGATGCTTATTGAATTCGAGAGTCCTGGATCGAATTCCAAATAGTAAAACATTGAATAGGCTGCCAGGTGGATGTGATTCTCATGAGTTATTAATTGTGGAAATTGCGAGATTGACGAATTTCCGTCAGGCACGATTTCAGAACAGTTGGAGGAACATGCGAGCAAGACTTTTGTCTCCTTTTTTTTTGTTCCTCTTGTAAAACTACAAATAGCGTCAACGCCGACGTTTTTGAGTTATTGGGGCTGGGACACCCGGTACATCGATCATATGTCGTCCATTCGAGGGTCATGTACAATTACTTTCGTTTGTTAAGTTATTGATGTTTCGGGGAATAAAATCGAGCGCTGCTCTCTCGTTAATTTAACGAAAATAATTTCACAGAATGAGTTTACATAAAATCCAATAATTCATAATTGCTTTTTGATTACATTTGGACATCCATTCCCATTTTCACAATTTGTAGGAGCTTTTCAAAAATAACGAATAAAGTTGCTACAATTAGTATTGTCGAGTTTTCATTCAAAAAATAAAAAATGAACACATTGTATTGCTCAATTCATACGAGTAAATTGCTGGAACGAAGGAGGAATTCGTTATGATCTTCCAATACATTCCCAACGATCACTTTTTCCATGTTTATCAGCTTTTCAGAGTTCCATGGACCGCATTATTTCAGGAATTTATAAACAACTATTCATAGTGTAGTTTCGCGAATGCTCACGAAATAATTGAAGCAATTACCAACCCTATAGATTTTTCGGGTTATTTTAACTTTCTGTTGACCAGCCAAATGAATTTCGAGCGATCCTGCCACCAATATGTGTAGAAACAAATTGTTCACTGTATTAAAATTACCGAATGAAATAAAATCGCAGAAGCGACCAACGATTTTTATCGTGTTGCTATGAATTTTCCAATTCGGAGAATAAAACTGCAGGGAACCCTCCACATTTTTGGGTTTCGAAAACATTAGCAATAAATTCAAATTACAATTTCGAAAATAAACGCCTCGCAATTTGACTTATCGAGGTCAGGGATGTATAAAACTTCTCCTGTATATATGGTAATCACAAAAAAGGAAAGTAGTGAACAATGCAGCAAAAATATGAATACTAGAAATTGCACAAGCTCTTTTTCTTCGTCCTTTGTACTTTCATTATAAAAATTAACTTTTTTTTTCTGGTTGCCGAGATTGGAATTCTACAGTTTGCAGCGAATTTCGGACGAAGTGTTGTCGCAGTTATTCGAGCAAAATGCGTGCATCACTATTGTTCTGTCACAGCACAAGTAGAAAAATTGTAAGGTTTGAGTCGACTAGGGAAAATGTTTTTTAAAAAATTGTTCGATCGATATTGACGCGCTAAATAATTATGGAATATTTTGGTGGATTATTTTACTCCTGGAATAAAAATGACGGTAACATCGCGATGTCGATCTGATCGTTCAAATGTATCGATTGAATTATTTACAGTCAAATTTTAATTTGAACAAATCTTACCTTGAACCGTCAGATTAACGATGACTTCAGGAACATTGCGGCTGTTGACGAGACACTGATACTCCCCGCTGTCTTCCGATTTAACTGGGTTAAAGAAAAGGGCGAACTTCTTCTCCAAAAGCGAGACTCGATTGCTGTGTACGAACAGGGTCGTACTTTGGCTTCCATATTCAACGATACGGACATCGTTTGAACGCCACTCGAGTCGCGATACCATGAGGTATTCGGTAACCCCTGGACACTCGAGAGTGAGATTTTGTCCTGCATCGGCAAGGATTTGAGTGACCACAGGATTCATCACATCTGCAATAGGAAAAATACATTTTTTCGTTCAGAATTTATGCATTTATATTTTCATTCTCTCTCTTGCATGCGTCAACATTTGTTGAATAAATATTCAACACTTTTTCAATTAAACATTATGAACACGAAGAAAATTGCATAAAATTTTGCGTCACGAAACTTAAAACAGAGAAATTATTGTCAAGTATATATGACGAGAATAATCAGTGCACGAATTAAAAAAATAATTGAATATGCAAATCCTTGGCTGTTCGTATGCATAGCCACATGAGTACGAAAACCTCGTGGGCTGCCGCTGGGTGATACGGTTAAATGTATATTTAAAGTTCGCATGTGAACTCAAGATTCAAGATTTTCAAAGCAATGGTGGGTTAAGGTAGTTGCTATGTATGCAAAATGCATACAGTTATAAATAACATGACGATGTGTGTCTTTCAGAAAATATTCAACTACAAAAGTTATAATTTTTTGACCATAGAAAAAGTTGATTTCTGATACTGTCAGGGCTAGAAATGCAAGACATTCTAACGCTTTTTTCTCATAAGATTCAGCAAAGAAGATGAGGTAGAAATCCGTACCTCATTATTAGCTTAGGTCTTGAGCTGCCAGAAATTGACACACGGATTTTTGGTATTTACATTCCCCTTCGTGGCGTTCTTCGCTTTCCGAGGATCATACATTTCCAATTACATTATTTTATAATTTAATTTTACATTTAATTATTTTTTAATGTAATTGGAAATGGAGGATCCGCAGGAAATGTATGAGTCAAGTGGATGTTTGGTTACGGGACGTTTCGAGCTAATGAAATTTGTCACGGAAGGGAATCGCAGTTATATAATCGCAGATACGATTCTTCCGATATTTTTCTCAAAGAAACTCCGATCGATGCTGCATGCACTTTGACCTCCAGCACTTTGACGTTTACTGGATACGTCAAAGTATTCGGGAGTAGCTGCATTTCCAAAGGTTCACCAACTTTAATTACATATACCAACTTGATAGAATTTCAAGGGGAAATGTGTGGACAGGAGAAACCATAGGGCACGGCAGGATGCCAAGTTTTCAAAATGGAAAAAAAACCAATTTTGCATTTTTCAATTTTAATTTTTGTTAAATAATAAAAATAAAGTCATGACCTTGGTTCTCTCTTGCTTCGAAATCTCCTTGAGCTTTTCGTAAGTTCGCACTAATTTCGTTTGAAACTGTCAGACTCGTATGAACGACTGACACATTTCATTTCATTTAAATTCAAAAGATGTTTGTTTTCCTCTCCCCCCCCCCCTCTCTCTCTNCTCTCACTATGTCTTTCTCTTCTTTCTCTCCTCATCCGCGATTTCATCTGCAAGCTCTGTTCCTGGCAGGATTGATTTCCAACAGTTTTTTTTTTGGTTTACTAACAATGAGTGAGATGATGGAAACGAATCGGTTAATGTGAAAGTCTGAACTTCACCGTCGTATGAAGGAGATTTCAGTTGCTCCAAACTCTGAGCATATGTTTGGCTGAGGTATTGAGTTAAAGAGAATAGGAAAAAGCCAAACGAACCAAATTCTCATTAAACCCAGGAAATGAGAATTGACGTTTGTCCAGAAAGTTGATAATTGAATTAATCGAATCTCGGAAGGTTGACGATTCATTTTTCATTGGAAAATAGTCAATGGTAATTTGGTCTCTCGAGAGTTTCCGCAAGCACGTCAGCAAATGAAAAAAAAAGTTTCTCTAGTAATGAATTAAACAGCGCAACGTACATTATGCAGATTTCTGATGCATGCAAGCTTTCTTTTCTTTATCCTTTTTTGCTGTCGTTGGTAAAGCCGGAGGAAGGGAGGAGAAAAAATCGTTAAATTTCCGGTGATTTGCCAAGCATCGTGAATTTTCTTGGCGCCAAAATTCCGAACGCTCTTATTTCTGTACAATTCTTTCAATCCTTTTTATGTATATATAGCAAAGACGTACATTCCGTGACCCGATGAAGCAGTTCTTCAATATATCGAACCTCGTATGAGACTAGAATTCAAACAAATTCCCATGGCAATTATCGTCTCCCTGGTTTCTAGGAGCTGTGAAAATGTCCAAGAGTTTCAGCTAAACGCAGAACTGTGACCACCACTTTGTCGTTTGGTCCTGAACGCATTGACATATACAAATATATCGTGTCTTTGGGTTGCCAGAAAATTAGGGCTGTCTCGAAGCATTTCTGCGCTATGTGCCACCGTGGAGCAATCATCGGTGGTTGGTTGAGACGCAAGAGAGAAGGCAAGCGACGAAGAGTCGCTGCTGCAATCCGCCTCGGTGATTTCGCCTTATCCGTTTCCGTACCATTGACCACCCCATGCTTCTCATGACATTACCAAGTAGTACGATTCGCTCTCAGGAAAATACTCCAGGACCCTAAATTCCGCACTCATTCGCGTTCTTCTTTTTTTTTTCTCTCTCGAACCTTTCTGTCCTTACTTCCGGTGCTTCTTTTCTGCTTCCTGCATTTTCACGCTACGCTTTCGGCTATAACACACATGTACCCGATAAAAGGAAGAATAAAAGACAAAAGAGAGACCGAGAGTGCCTTATCGGAGAATCCGTCCAAGATCCCTGTAAGGTTAGCACTTACGATGAGTAGCACCCTGCACATAATATCAATGTGTGTATGTGTGCATATGAGGCCAGTTCATCGCCAGTTTCCCTTCGGTACACCAGCATCGGTATAACAAAACAACCTCACGAAGAATTCCGAAAAGACTCCGGCACTTTCATCTCGTATTTCCCGAGAGCCCTGTACACGTTCAATTTCTCCCTGTTATCAGAAGTTTCTACCTCTCTCAATTACAGTAACTGCCGCGAGTCCTATCTCCCGTCCACGCTTACTACCCCGCGATATATACACACCGACTTTATGTGTGAGACATCAACAACACGATCTAGCAGCAAGGACCGTTGCTTTTCCCTTTACATCAATGAAGATAGTTCAACGTTGGAGAAAACCACGAGTCGTCATTTTCATGGCTTTTTACACTGGTTCTCCAACCGGAACTGAGAAAAGGCGTTTGATCAAATTTTTGGAAAGATTGCTATCGGGTTTCCGCAGCTCTTTCGAATCGAGAAAAAAAATTGATCACGTTACCGAGTGCCATGACGGGAAATACTTCTGATAGGAATGCATCGTCGGATTCTAATTAAAAATATTCGGAGAGAACAGCGCGGAATGAAACATTTTTTGTGATAATTGGGTTTCGTGACGATAGTAGAAAGAAAACGATTGATTGTCTTTTTTTTTTTCACCGTCACAACACACGGATTGCTTTTTCGTTTTGATGAATGAGTTTCAATTTCGCATTAGAATTCATTGTTAATATAGAATAGCTCGGCACCGAGTGGAGTAATATGCTGTCAGGGTGCGTAAATGTTGAGGTACAGCCAAATGAGTTCATTCGCCTCAAAAAATAAAAAAATAAAAAAATATATGAAAGCGAGAGAGCGAGAGAAAGAGAGAGAGCATAATTTTCGTCCCCGGTCAGCACCACAGAGTAGTCTCATCGACATGGACTTTTTTACCGACATTTTTCCCAAGAGAGTGGGCGACGAACGAGCTTGAAAAGTATGGACGCGGCTGCGCGCTTTCAGTCACCACTCGCCTCTCCATCCCTCCAGACTCTCTCTTTGCCTCTTCCTCTCTCAGTCTCTATCATACATTTTCATCTGTTCCATCTTTCTTTCTCTCGCTAACAACGGACTGCGAGCTTTTGCGAAACCGAGCTATCGTGAGCAAAAATACTCTTCTCTATGTCCCTAGGCTATTTGGCGAGCTGTCCGATGAACCAACATCGAGCGCATCCGAGAACCAGCAAAACGAACATCCATTATAGGTTCACCGCGTATTCTATTCCCTCTGCCATGCACGTCCGTGCATGTAACTATACATTTTCACATTGCACACACGCACATATGTTCCGCGACATCTGTGTAAGAGCGCGTCACTGTGCGTTGATCGTTAATAGGTCATAAAGGTCATTGGAAAGAGAAAATGTATCTCTGCAAACTTCGGGACAAGATAGCGGAGGAAAAAAGTGCCACAGGCGAGAATAGCATCGCTCGTAAAGCGATTCCCCCAACGCTCGGAAACTCGCGAAAATCAAAAACAAATCCGAAACGAGTAAAAAACAAAGAGCATTATACCCGATGTAATCGAAAAAAATCTGCATTCTAAATTGATATCTCAGCCATCGGGTACGAAGAAGAGATTTGCGTAGAAGGGCAATTTTAAAAAATACATTTCCAATCCTCCGCTCCAACAGTACGGCAAACCATATTCTTTTGATAAACTTTTTTTTTCTGCGCAACCGCGTTATAAACGCTAGTAAAATGATTTGGACTTTTCTAAAGTCTGTACCAGATCGTTATGCCTACATACGCATGTATATTACAGTACCAGAGGTTTATATATGAATATATAATACAGATAATATCTACATATATACACAAATGAGTATATACGAGTTTCCATTTACTCTAGTAACTTAGCAACACCATCAGAGCAAATTAGTTTCAGACCTCGAAACGCGAGAATGAGAAATACATTCGCGAAATGGTGTTTTCAACAGAGTGAAATTCTCGTGGCACATCTCCGAGATGGTGAGAAAATGGGAAAAGGCTTTTCACCAGGGGAAAAGGGATTTCATATCCTTCCACGAATCCTGCTGCTACAGCCCTGATACTCTCTGCCCGTCCTCTAGTTTCCTACTTCATTTTGCATAACTAGTATCTCTTATACATATATAAATGTATACTTTACCCTGGTGGACTTTAACGCGTCCTTCAAAACCTACGACCGACGGTCCCTCACCACACACGCCATTTTTACAACCACGTAAAGCGGGCTTCCTTGTCACGGAACTGTCTTTTTGTTTCTTAACCGCATTTCGTCCAAATGGCAAAATGTTTCAGGTCGAAAATGACGTACGCCAAAGACTTCGATCAACATGGCTGCCGGTGAGTGCGTCAAATTTTGAGGGATGAAATGAACAAAAAACATTCATTTTTCAGTCGTAAAATCCAGCCGGGGCCTTCCAATAGAACAGTCGAAACAAAAAATGGCGGAAATTTTATTGTTTCCTTTTTAATATCGCCAGGACCTGCACGTTTCTTCTTTTTTTTTCTCTCAAATCACAATACATTCAAAAAACGAATAGCTTCATTATTCGACTCGCTCGCCTTCCGTACAACAGAAATTCAATTCACCACTCGCTATCTCGATGAAATAGTGCTGTAAATTAATTTACGTAAATCTTGCATAGCATGAGTTTTTTTTTCGGCAAAATGTAATTTCCCTGTAGGTGTGTCATGGCACGGGTCAGGTCAGAGCAGGAGACGCTCAGGACAAGGAAACTATTGCGCGGTGCAACACACCCTCGGGGGATATACAGAGTCACCCTCGGACTCATGTATCGTTACCCCGGTAATTACCTTCGTCCCTTCGCTCTTTCCCACACCTTACTCAGTTCTCTACCACTTACGCAAAATCTTGTATTTTTATCTCATAACAGGACCCAACTATCTTAATTGCATGCGCCCATCTAACTTTCCCTCAGGTTTCAACCCCACTGCTGGGCGATCGTTTTATTTTCGCCGGCTTCACGACCAATAATAATATTTCTTGTTTAACCAGCGCTTTGTTTTCTTGATTACTTTCCTCTTCCGTATATTTACCACGCTGATAAAAAACAACAAGAACAAGCAGATACAAGAGAATTATTCATTATTCCAAAATGATGGAAGAAAAACATCAGCGATGTAACAAAATTTCGTACGTGGACTTTCAATTTAACAATTTCCTTGATACAAAAAAAAACAGGCTTTTTTATGAACCTCACATCAACGAATAATCGTAGATTCTACGATCCTCCACCATATGCTTTCCATTTATTCGGCTAAGAATTTCATTCGTAAATACGAATGCTGGTTCGACGGTAAATATTGAGGATATTATTTGTTAGAAATTTTTCGATATCCCAGCAAACTAAGGATGAAAATTCACCCTGATGTTGAACAAATTTGATATGTTGGAAAGAAAATAATAATGTTACGCTAACAGTGCTGATAAAAAGGACACACGAGCACAAACGAGAGACATAGGAAGACGTGCTTTTTCAAGGATTCAACGGTGTACCATTAAAGCATCGTTTTTTTTTTTCCATCTCCGATAATGGTCTTCGCAGTTCTGTAGTTCTCTCATTACTCTTCGAGACAACGCTGAACTACGAACGGGTGCTATAGCCGTACAGTTTTGAGGAGATGATGTATAACCATCAACGTGAGCAAGTAGATCAAGAATCCTGTAACCAGACCTCTCAGTGATAACAGCAGAGTAAAGGGTCGTGAACATTTGATGTCTTTTTTTTTCATGGAACAGGAATAACATTTCGAATGGAACTGAAAATTATTATGTCGTTGCATAGAACGGGCTGACGAAATATATTTTTTAAATTGGGCTCAACGAGTGACGTGGGAGCTACAAAAAAAAAATTGTAACAAACTTCCCTTAAAATTTCCTGGGAAAATTCATTGACGGAGGGGAAAAAAAATGATCGATATACATCGAAGAGACTTGGAAGAAAATACTTTGTCTGAAAAACACCTGAGGATACTTTAACCGAGCGTTGCTCTTAATCGAGGAACAATGATGAACAGGATTTTCTTTCCTACAACGTTATCGCGTTGAACGGTGACAAACGTTGACACGTGTTAGAATACCTGGAAAATGTTAAAAGCGAGTTATTTTGTTCCCTATCGTGCTGTCCTTTTGAAAAAAAAGTTTATGCTATCGCCGTTGTATTTCTCTCGTCACTGATCGTTGACTATCGTGAGAACGAGGCGGAATCCAATGATGACGGTGTGTACCGGACGAACACGGGGTGTATACGATCGCGAATATGAATTTTTTTATCGTGTCCGATAAGCCGTTATCAGATCATTCACGTAGGTCGTGCAAAGCGTTATAGGCTTTGTCACATGTATACATATTTCTATATACAAAGATATATCGAGTGATACAGTGAACTCTCCACTATCAAGATACATACACCGCTGTAGTACGACAATCCCACCCCTTTATGTTTTTTCCTCATGTAGCGCTGACGTGGGTAATCAACGGAAGTAGTAAATACATTCCCGTATACCGTTCATCAGAAAAAAAAAAAAAAACAATATCTGCTTTTCTTGGCAAGTAGGTCGTTCTGAAATTTCACCCTCGGCTACACGACATTCTATATATAATATCTATTTTCATTTATAAGAAATCTAAATAAATCTACGATGAGTTTTGACACTTCCTGCTTCCCACTCAACATTTCTGTTGACGCTCAAGCCGTTTATTTCCATCGCTTTGGTCATCATCTCGTTAAAAATGAATTTCGAAGAACTTAAGGACGAAACTGGAAGCTAACTTGCTAACTATCATTTTTTTTTTGCATCAAAGCTCCTCTAGAAATTGATTAATAATGATGCCGCGCTATTCGGCGTGTCTTTTGTTAATTGGAAATTAGTCCAATTAAGAAAACATTTAAAATATTTTAGGACTTCAGCATTCCCCATGGAAATTGATCAATTCTCTCTCTCTCTCTCTCTCTCTCTCTCTCTTTCCCTCTCTCTTTCTCTCGCTTTCCCCGTCTCTTCTCCATCGCAGCGAGAACTGCACGAAGCATGTTATGTGTGAGACAAATATGCGAAGTGATAATTGGTTCCTAGTTCCATACAACGAGGGATTCGAATTAACTGTTTTCGATTATACAAGTTTCGATGTTCATTGAATCACGTAAAAGTTTCGATATTTTCGGATTTTGCTGATAAACTATAGTATGAATAAAAACACGTGGATATAGCTTGTCCGGGCGCTAGTAATTCTCCCGAAAATTGTGGAGCTGCGTGCATTTCAGCGGAAAATAGTGATGCTTATACTAATTGACTATACATTGCAGCAGGTTGTGATTAACAGGATTTTTCGAGCATTGTTGCAATAAAAATTTCATATACGCGCAGTAGCGACTGTTTCTCTCAAAATTCAATTTCAATCTAACCAGCACATGTCAGTTTCATAATTAAACGTACCGGGTTTTCTTTATTAAATTCTAGTCGATCCTTCAAAAGCTTTTTTATACATTCCTCATTTGGAGTAGCGACGAAGAGACTAAGTATAAATATAACTTGTGCAGAAGCTAGTCACCGGCCGATATTAATAGAGGAATTTCATGTTATTTGAGCAGCTGGACTTTCGCATCGACTCGATACCTAGCATCAAACATAACGAGGAGTTTTGTTTATACGGGAGAGGAAGTGAGTGCTCGTACGATGGAAAGACCATCCATACGCAATCTATATAAATACGACCGTTGCTGCCATTTACCAAATATCATATAAGCAGCACCCATAAAAAGGTCCTCCAACGAAAAACTATCAACTATCGAGTACGGCCGAAATGTTAAAAAAAAAAAAAAAATGGTATTTATTAATTTCGAAACCCACAGTGTGTCGTTTGAAAAACGTTGACGACGTCATAATTTTCAAGTGAGTCGAATTCCTGGTCTTAATGTCTGGTTCTATTTGCATAACTTCAATTATTATTTAATCGCATGTCAACGCATATATAGCAGTTTCCAAAATTGGCCGAGCTAATTTCATATACGAAGATTAATAATGGTCGAATGGACCTTCGATGGAATCAACATGTTAATGCATTTTTCGCGATGTCTACAGAGATAGATGAACGCATAAGGGTGAATAAACAGCATAGGGGTTGCTGGATATATAGTGGAACTTGTAGAAATGGCATAATAATGGCCGTGTGCTGTTTGCTAGTCCGTTTTGTCATGCGAGTGAATGCGTACACGGAATTGTACTCGGCACATTGCCATACACACATATTTATATAATTATAGATATTAAAATACATCGACAACGACTCTTTCGATTTTTCATTCAGTCTCGGACATGGGAGACCATTAGTCATAGGTGCATCAGCGTCACAAAGAGAAACAATTGAATGTTGTATTGAATATTAATGTAGGACGTAGGAAGCCCCAGCAGGGAGAAACGACGCACAAACTCGTCGCAAAAAAACTTGGCTGATATACGAGGAGTCCGCTGGGTGAAACTCTTGAAAATATATGGGACGAACATTGAAGATAGTTTTACACAGATAAGCGAAATAAACGAAGCTAAAAATAATGGCGATCGACAGCCATCACTGGCATTTCCTTCTACGATCGCATCTTCGATGGAAATTTTATTCCGAGAACTCTGATTCATCATTTCATCGATCCATCAATTAGCTCAGACGTGTCTGGTAACTCGATGAAAATGAACCAAAATAAACCATCTTATTTTAGTTCACCATCGAATCTAAAACTCTGTTTTATACCATCATTATATTGATTTATTAGTTCAAAAGCGTAATTAATCAGAATATCCATGACTAGAGTTACGGAGACCAGTAAACATTCCATCACACGTGGTAATTACTTTCGACTTTCTTCTAATTGATCACGTTGTGTCCAGGAACAAAACGCTTCACATGTCTGGGATCCTGGTCAGAATGGACTCGAAGTACGAATGTGGATTATATTTGAAAATAATTTGAAATGGACATTAACCACGAAAAGGCCTCGAAAATAGCTGAGTTGACGGAGAATATTTCACCCAATGGCTGTGCTTGTGTCGCCAGCACTGCAATCGATAAAAATATTATATATTTATGCAAGGAACAATAGAAAGAGAAAGTAGAGCTGCCTTTGTACGAATATGCGAACACGAAGGAATGACATTTTTCGCAAATAACGATTACCTTCGTTTAAAGAGAAAACGAGGAAAAAGCGGAACAAGCAATAGCAGAGGTACGCAAATACGCTGATACTACAATGGTTACTGTTTTTTTTTTTTTTTCGGGAACGCGCAATCGTACGTAAGGGTGTAACAAAAAGTTACACCTCTTCTACCGATGCAAATATAACTCGGTAGCTTTTCAATGTTTTTAAATGTAAAAATAGTGACTTTTTTCTCTTTTCTTTAAACAGAATCGATTTTCCCTTCGTAATTTTTCTAATATATTCACTCCGGCGATGTGGAAAAAACGCTTAACAAACATTGCTTGAGAACGTTCTTTTTTTCCGACATTAATAAATTCAAAGGAGCAACACCGTTCTTTCGAGGCCCACCACGTTGCCTCGATAAATTTTCTCTCTGTCTTTCGACTTTACACTTTTGTACGAAAGCGACGTTTATCTCGGGAGGAGGCGGAACTTCAAACAAACGTAAATATTTAAGGCGGGGAGTAAACGATCACTGGTGAAACAAAAAAACGATAACTATTAAGTCGTTCCCGTCAAAATATGAGCATAAAAATGCGTGTAAAGAAGGTGCCAATTATTAGAAGCAAATAAGTTCACAAGTTTTGTAATGAACGATAGAAAACTGAGTGGGAACGTTCATTCTGTATTTTGAGATCGCATAGTTATCAGACTTGTAAGAATTTTCAACAACAAAAATTTCAACAGATTCATTTGTTCATACGTGCATAAATTTATAACGAATCGTTAACTATGAGGAGGCTCGAAGCCAACTATAGAGAGCAAAACTCAAACGGATATAACGGGGGCTCGGAATTTCCCAGAGTAACTCACGGAAATTGCTCGTTATCACTTTGCGACGGAAAATCTGCCCATTATCTGTGTATGCATCGTTCTGTGGTTTGTATATGTATCGACACCAATAATAGTGAAAACAAGTGAGAAGCTGAAAGGTGATAACGATCGATTTCCGAAAGTGCTTTGTTACGAATTTTTTAATTTAAAAAAAAGAAGGTTTGAGAATAGTCAGACGCGTTTCAGAAATGTATAAGATCTGAAAACTTCAAGATGGTTTATTTACGCACTTTTTCGTCTTGGAAAACATAAAACTGAAAAATTCATCAAATGGTTAAATGTATAAAACTCTTTTATCAAAATCATACGATAGCTCGTGGAAAATGACAGAGGGTGACGATAAAAAATCATCGAACCAACAGAATTGTTCCAGTCGCGTATTTTGGACACTGTGAAATATGTTTTTTGATGAATAACGCGACGGACGATTTCCATTGATGAACGAAAACGAAAATAATAAACTATACGGGATTCACGAGTGTATACATCGCGCAAAAATCCACCCATTCATTGCGAAAAATTCAGCAAGTTGAAGGGGGCAAAAAAAAAGCAAGGAAAAAAGCAATTAAAATCAGGAATAACGAGGAATTATTTTTGTGTCACGTGTCATGCTATCATCGTTTCGAGATAAAGTGTGGCACGCGAATGATCGATGGTCCCGTGATTTATCGGGCTTTTCGTTTTGTTTTTCCCTTTTTGCAAGTTTGTGCAATAAATATCTCGATAGTCATGCAAACGGGGATCGCTTCCGCCTGCTGTGTTTATTTTTCGCTCGAAATCTAACGATATCTCGATAGTAATCATTTATTCAATATTTTCTCGTTGACACTAGGGATGACAATGATATAAATAAACGATTCTAAAATAATAACAAGTGTCATAAGGTCGTCGGATATGTCGAAGAAATTCACAAAAATACTTTGTTGAAAAAGTAAAATACATAATTTCTTAGTCGTCCAAAAATTCTCTTCGATCGATATTGACCTCTCGCCATCAAATGCACGAATTGCACGAGAACACTGAGCTACAGATATCTGGAGGTGATCGTTATGGAAAATGTGTAACCGGAAAAGAGCCCATCGTATGAGATTCGAATTTTCGTAGCTTGCCATTTTATTGAAACTTTGAATACCCTGGATAGTTTGAATATTTTAGCATACCAAGCATCCTTATTAAAATCACTCGTACAAGAATCCACTCGTAAACGCATATACGAACATGGATCGAATTTCAAATTGAGCAGCGATGCTTGTGAATTATTTCATAGCAAACATTTGTTAATAACCAAGTTCAGCTGCATGGATAACAACGAACACTACAACCAGCACGCCACCGACTATGCACACACACGAAGGAGTCTTTTGTTGCATTGATGTGGAACCATATGGGCACAGGTATACGAGCGTTCTCTAATCTACGAGTTAAGTTATGTGCAACGAATTTATACCTAGCATTTTATCTTGGTTTCCTCGAGGTAATTGCCCAAGAATTTAGTATCTGCGTTTATTGCAGAACTTGTATGATGTATAGGAAATCCTCTCGATCTGGTTGGAGGGGATAATATAGTCAGAGGTGAATAGTCTAAAACAGCTTTGGCCAACCATGGCCAACACTCCACTCACTATTTTTCAGTAATAGTCGGTTCCTGACAAACGCAGATACTTGGCGAATTTACTAACGAGACGATCATGACTTCGGGTCCATTGTTCACGAGCGACCAGTGCATTAAAGTGCTCGTCTATCGTGACGTTAATCCCTGATCTTCTTCAAATTCCTCGACCCTACTTCCCCGCATTTTATACTGCCACTGAACCAGGACCACGGGCAACCCCTCCAAGTTTCCCCAGACCTCTCAACCCTCGAGTTTTCATACTGCTGTAAAGTTTTGAGAAGATGTGTACGAAAAAACGTGCACTTTTCGAGCCAAGACGTACACGTGAGTCTCTCATTCATGAATGTATTTATTAGGACAAGAGTGAACTGTTGCGCTCTGGAAAATGACTCGACAATAATGCTAGCGAGAAAGGAGTTGAATTTGACAAATTCTATTGAAACGAAGTTTGAAGAGGAATGTAAATAGTTGGTTGGCTTGTCGTCATCTTGACCGGAAGCCACGGAGAAGTTGAACCAGATGAGAGGAAAGGTCGATCGATTCACTTGATTCCTTTTATTCATTCAAACTAAATAAGAACAAGAGAAAACAGTGCTCAGGCTTTTATTAGAACTCATGTTGACAAAAGTAAGGTCTGAGTTGTTGACAGTACCTTCTCGTCTCTCTTCAATGGGAATCGATCGTACGATGATAAAACGAGACGTAGCGAGAGGACGTACAGTTTCTATCCGAAGTGGAGAATGTTGGAAATGCTCTCGATGAAACGCGCAGTCACAGACCGCGTAGACATGTATAACGGCAACGGCACAATTCGAATTCCGATAAAAGCCTCCGGAAACCGCATTCAAACTCAAAATGTGGAATCCCAATCTTTGGTTAACTTTGTTTTTTTATCTCTCTTCATTTCAATACAAAACCACATCTTGCGAGACAGATGTGGCGAAACAGCAAGTCAAAGTTAAATAAACGAGAAAGCAGAGAAATCAAGGGATGAGGAAAGAGAGAAGAGAGAGAGAGAGAAAGGGCGAACGAGTTGGGGGTTGGAAAGACAGTGGTACTCTCCGTAGAATTCTCATTCGTGGGCCGGGAGCAAACCCGTATAATTGAATTTCTACTATGAATGTTGAAAGGTCCCGAAGCAAAATTCAATTACAAATAAGCACCTGCGGCATTGCAAGCTTTTTTGCAGGTGGCAGGAGCGACGCAACAATCAAAGTTCACAGCTTGGTACGTTAGTGGAAATTAGCGGGTTAACAATCGAACTTCTGTGACACTGCCATATTCGCATCCACAGAATCCCTCATCGCGGAAGCTTGCGCAATCAAGGTCAATAGATATTCAGTAACAACGTAGCAACTAGAACGAGTGGTCTTACGCCTCAATGATTTCATTAAATCAACTATTCAGGCGTCAAATAAAACTCCTTCAACCATTTGTTTATCAAATCGAGTGAATTAAATCACCGAATCTAATTTCTCATTACGACCTGAATGCCAATAAATCCATGGTATGTAGGCAAAATTGTGACGTATTGAATGATCCGTTCAGTGATTGACTAAACGAAATGGTTGAATAATATTTTAATTGCTGCTGAATCGACGATTTTTTTTTCTCAGTCTATAAACATAAATACCTCGGTCGTGAAATGAATGTCACACACGAAGCTTAATCGCAGTGCGAGTTAAGCGATGAATCCTAATCCTGGGTTGAATGCATCGAAACTCTCCACAAACTCTGAACATTCAGGTGTATTCCTTTTAATCCGTTCGTGCGAGGCAACTGGAGAGAACTACGATTTGCATGGACTTCGTGGATATCGGAATACCTTCATATGCATGCAAAGGTACCGGAACAATACAGCACCAAAAGTAACCGCCTCGAGTGATTCAGACTTCTTTCTCACGAATCGAATAGAATTCATTAAGTAATACACGTAATTCAGCAGAGCGAAGCTGTTCTGTAATAACCAAGTGATTCGAATTAAGACGACAATTTAATTTCTACGACCTCGGTGGCAATTTATTCATTCGTCTTTGCGAAGAAAACAAGAAAGGTGTTGTTCGAACCTTCAAGAGTTACTCGTAACTTCAGATGCATCTTTGTCGCAGTGAATTATTAAGAACTTCCATTTCTAGCAATATTTCTGTCCTGGATTAATGATCGAGTCATTGCGCAATAATTGGTTGGTTTTGTTGCCACAAGATCATCTTCCAAGATCGTACGGAGACCCGATTAAAAATTTCCATGCAATTAAAACGAAGGTAATTGAAAGATCCACTGATATTTACGTGGACTTTTTATAAACCTTAGGAAAAAATTGATTTTCTCATTATCTGTAAACTCCTTTAATTTGTTATTGGATTTCGATAACAATTTATTACCCGCATGAAAGATCATTTTGACACGGCTTCAGCAATGTAGAGGGAATACGATAATAACCGACATAATGATAAACTGAACGCTCAGGTCAAACTGCCGAAACGTTCGTCGTTATTGTAACGTGAACATCGAGTTTATATATATGGCTGCCTATCCGTACATGTGGATCGAGAACTCTATCACGTTAACTATCGGGACTTTGACTTTGAGAACGTACAGAGCAAAGCTGAAATCCCAAATACGTGTTCCAATAATTACACTCCGGAATTGCCCCTATCCGGAGAGAGCGATCGAGCCGCAACTTTCCTCTCGGCAACTCCTCGTTCGACGCCGACACTCATTGAAATGAATTCGGCGAATTATTCAAAGTTCATCGACACCCGTGGATTTTGGTATGAGTTGAGACTTCATAGGCTGCAGCTCGCCCATGGGCTAACAACCATAAATTAACGATACCATCGTCCCTTTGACCACTCTCCCCATGGGCCACAGTTTTGAGAAAACAACATTAAGGAAAATGTGCAGACAAAAATGAGGGGCTCACAAGCGACGATCATTATTCCATGACCCAGCGAGACGGAGAGTGCAATATCGTTTGCACGATCCAACCGATTAACCCGTTCGAAGAACGTCATGAATACTGAACTTGTCTATATACATATGTATGTAAAATTGATGTGTGTCTCGTACCGTTTGTTCAGTACCTATATATTTTTGCACATCGACGGAGTAGAGAAAGTTGAGTGTTTCGGACGAGAGTGTTATGTAAACACACTTGCACTGTGGCACTTTTTGTCAAAGGTCTAACTTTTCTAATGGAGCCACAGCAAAACGACAGCTCCGGTATATGTACATAAACTTTATATATACATTACCTATATATTCGTATTTATCACTAGGCATAAAGCTTCACGTATATACATATATATTTATACGGGGTGCGCAATAAAATACACGCAGGGTGTGCATACAGACTGCTCGCATCGGCCACACGTTTTCCCTTTTCTCGCTCTCCATCTCTTTCTCTTGCTCTCTCACTTCTACTCGACATATCCTTCCGTAACTGTTATCTCGCTATTTTCTCGGTCGTTAACGTTCCGCGTGTACAGTCGCCATGCCGGTTGTGTGGATTCACGAGGGCTTTTGGTACCGACAAGGCGACCAAAACACCCCTCCTTGACGCTTACATCCAGAGCGAGAAATACACAAATGGTTTGTTGCGAAACTTTAGCCTTCCTCGAAGCCCCCAAAGTATCTCGCAGCTCGAATTTCTCGAGAACCAACGATAGAAATATACTTCTGGCACAAACACCCCGGATTCAAACAAGATCGAAATCTTCCAGGGTTGTTTCGATACAGCCAGAGATACCTAATAAAATTTTATTTTTCCTGATAACTTTTGAGCCCGAGTCTATGCTGTTTTTTCTATTTTTATCAGCTCAACATTTTATATTACAGACACTTTTATTCTGATCAAAATTAGTGCCAAAATCTTCACTTTCGAACACTCAAACTTTCTATTCTATTTTGTCTTTCAACGATATTTTGCACACCGAAGAGATACATAATAAAATTTTATTTCTCCTGATAACTTTTGAGCCCGAATCTACGCTGTTTTTCTATTTTTATCAGCTCAACATTACATTATTATTACAGATGCTTTTATTCTAATCAAAATTAGTTTTGGAATTTACACTTTCGAACGCTCAAAGTTTCTATTCTATTTCGTCTTTCAACGATATTTTGCACGCCAAATTCCTCGTAGACTGAAATTTGCGTGCAGTCTTACATTCTGGCAATTCACAGATGCGTTCCAAGTTGATTGATTCTGAAAATAAGCTGCTCTATACGAGACACGATTTCTCTTTCGAAGGGTACGCGAGTTTTTTGAATAAAAAGTTGAGACAATGCTGGCAGGCAAATCGAAGTTCAAAAGCCCATAGAATTTTTGGGCGAGGAAAAACTGTGGTGGTTTACCCCCTTGGTGAGAAATAGTTCGTGTAGCCCCATCGTGGCATATAGCGTGGATTGATCGTGTATGGTAAATAGAGCGATACTGAAAACTCGTACGAAAACGAATTCGGAAATCGTTCAATCTCGTCACTTATTCGTTCTAGATCAGCGATCTGTCTCGCTAAATCTGCGGGAACGTGTCACACACTCGCGTTTACGTTACGACGTAAATCGTGCTCGCCCGGTCCAAATAGTTACCAGGAATCACGTAGGAAAGATTTTTCGTAATTTGTCGTAGCTGTCACACACATTCACACTCAAACACTCGCTGCTGTGCGTAGTGCCAAGTTGCGGTCTCAAGCTGTAATGTATTTCACAACGAATCGACAAAGTGTCAGAATCGAATGGCGAAGGATGATCGTGAACAAAAAACAAACAAATTTATCGCCATATTTTAAGTGTCGAATGTGAAAAAAACCAACAACGAAAAACATTCGATTGCCGAAAAAATCTCAATTGCTGTATCACTTTCTAAATAATTCGCAAAAGTTCGTGGTTGACATTTATGAATGAAAATTTGAATTCTACAGTTTATTCCTTTATCG
This sequence comes from Hyposoter didymator, assembly GCA_037952995.1. Taxonomy (NCBI): domain Eukaryota; kingdom Metazoa; phylum Arthropoda; class Insecta; order Hymenoptera; family Ichneumonidae; genus Hyposoter; species Hyposoter didymator. The sequence goes on from JBAJMU010000004.1 coordinate 7,661,375, forward strand.
TCCATGCCTCACTCTTTACCACGATTTGTGTACATTAATTAAAAGAGTGCAGTTTGCCATTGAAATGAGGAAGAAGTATTTGCACGTCCGAGGAAATGTACCTCATAAATATAAATTCGTCAATTAGATAAAATTGAATTTATCGCATGAAAAGTTAATCAAATGGAATGGAAAACCAGAAACGTGCTCTTCCTTAGTATCAGGAAAGCTCAAATAAATGATATTTTCCTAAGACGGTTGTGCAAAATAAACACGCGCGTCTCCGTCCGAGGAGATGAGAGAGAGAGACGGCGCAGCGGGCGAGATGGAATGAAAAGCTTCGATGCAAAAGACAAAAGAGAGGGCGAAAGAAACAGATAAAAAGCAAAGTATATGCAAAGGAAGAAGCAGATGATCCCTCCCAACGAAGTTTCCTCGTTCGAAATGAATCCAAACGCGAAAATATATAAAATCTCATACCCCGCATCCACAGTTTTAGCTCAGGCAGCGGAAGAGGTGGTAGTAACAAGAGCAGCGAGAGACTCGGCTGGTTGTCCCAAAAAAATACATTTTTTTTTCCATTCCAACGAGAGTACGGCAAGTAAAAGTGAAAAGTGAGTGGGTTCGTTGCTTTCTCCTTTTCAGTACATTTTTATCCGACGTTTTCAATCTCCACACTGTTTCATACTTTTTGTATAACGCATGGCGTCACAAAGTCTTCGACTNAATGGCAAGAATGGATTCGATATATCGATATATTCGATACATTTGAGCCCATGAGCTTTTTATTAGAGGATATTCCGTACTCGTCACTTTTACTTCTTCGTCGACGCCTCTGCCTTAGGGAGCGTTTCGGATGCCTTGGCATATGACTATATATTTTTCGAGCCCGAGGCAAACAGTCATCGTGGTTTGAATATTTAAGGCCATCAAGATCCCATATTTGCCATGTGTGTGTATAGATATATCGTCACCCAGGGGACTATTGTCACAAGAGGAGAGAAGCGAGAAGACGGTGTAGAACAAATCCGATCTGCATTTCTTCAGTTCCCTTAACTCTCTCGACTGTCACATTTTTTCTCTTTTAGTTTTTTTCTCTCCCGTGAAAATACCCAACTCATTTTCCCACGGGGTTTTTCTACGGAGGCTCGTTCTCAACGCGTCTTGTTCGATTTGATAGCGTTTACCTTTTATAATAATGTGTCACAGCAAAAAGAACAAAATGTCAAGAAATGAAGACTCGTTTGGAGACGAATGAGACTGAGATAAAAAAAAATTATAAATCTATGCGAGACCGTAACGCACGCGTGTCCTGAATATTTCCCAAGCAACGGCAACTACCACCGGCATTATTTATTCATGGCTTTTCGTTGAAATGCTCGGTCCTTGATGGAGATAACGTGCGGACTTTAATCTCCGGATTTTCCATCGGTTTGTATCGTTGTTGAAAAACTATGAGCATCAAAATCGCCAAGCATTTCGAGTCACCAACGTCAGCGACGAAAAAGAGGGCTACAGTGGAGAATACAAAAAAAATACAGTTTCCAGAGGGTTGAATCCCTGCTTAGTATGTACGAAACATCTTTCGTGCGAGGGGTCTGAATAATAAGGTTTCACTTTGTAGTATACATACTCATAAGTATCGCAGAATCTAAGCCACGATCGTGAAATTTCCAGTATAAATATCTCAATGTGTCTCCACGAGTGAGGCATCAATCAAGATATTGGTTGGAAAAAGCTGTCACATGCACGACGTCGCGTGACGAAATAACTGTACCGGAAAACTTGAAAATCCCTTTAGAGACCTCCACGCGAGAAAACTCATGTTTTTTCTTCCCTCCTGTTTGCCGTTAAATAATTCAATTCAATTCGTATATCGATTTATGGTTGCGATCACGTGCGTGCAAAAATCAGCCGGAAATTTGTGACGGAAATTCATGGTTGGTAGATTTTTTCAATGCGCATGTCGAATTTTGCCTCACATCCGTTCCTACCCGGAACATATGTAATATAACCAACCCTAACCCTATACGTCAGCCTGGCAGTCCGAATGACAGTGCCCGGAACAAGCGAACAAAGGGTCTCTCTGTCATAAGGTACAAGCAGAGAGAGAGAGCGAGAGAGCGGTTCTATCGACAGATTGATCAAGCGTGTCAGTAGAGCCAATATACACCTGCCTGATGCATGCAAACTCGCGCGAAATGTGTGAGATATATGTATGCATGTATAGTAGGCCAGGATGCGTATGTAGCCTGCTTTGGTCCGATGCATCATATAAACAGGGCACAGGTCTTGCGTGTATAATCTGCATGGAGATTCAACTCCCATAAACTCCATCACAAACGTAGCTTCACATACGCGATTAATACGAAATCCTGCCAATAGATTCGGCCCTTTCAGCAAGCCTTTAGGAATGAATTTCGATATTTTAATCGAATTTATGGCTTCAGGGTTTTTCATTCAAACAAATGTATTCCAATCTGTATAATAAATTTTGCGACTACTAATTAAATTATACAAAGAAGCGAGAGGCTCATTTTTTTTGTCATTTATTAGCTAATTAATTGGAAAATGTTTCATTACGAGTCATTGTCTTAGCCGAATTATTTCGTTTGTGATTCCACTCACAAAGCATCACGTTTGCAGACTGAAAGGAATTCTCCAGATTCGTTGATACGCTTCAAACTCATTCACGATAATAAAAAAAAAACGTCGAATTATTTGCTCGCTGCTAAGAGAACGAGATAACGGAGCGATACTAATAAGGAGAAGACAGTGAGAGGGCGGAACGTTGGAATTGCGGTATGCGATTGCAGCTGTTATTGGCATCCTGTGTCTCTCTTTCTCCCTTCCTCTCCCTCTCTCTCTCTGTCTCTCTCTCGCTCGGCACAACCCCTGGGATGTTTAATCAAGCCCCCGCACAATTACAGGCTAATTACGGTTCTCTATTTACACTCACTATTCCACATTATAACATTGTTATTACATAAAATATAACAAACTACCTACGTTACACATATATCGTACGAAATCCCTGCCGTAATTGGATTATTTGTGATCGTTTTTCATAATAGTGGATATTAAAAGGGGATTATTAACAGGATTTCCAATTAAAACGAAACTTGTAATAATAATAAATGTTCTGACCACATAAATCACGTCTCGAAAGGTTATTATTTTGTATATAGTTGTAAAAAAAATTGATCGACAAAACCAGGGTGTTTAGATCGGTGGAACGAACTTGATAATACCTCGCAAGGGAAGATGCGAAGAAAGATTAAGTAGATACGTTTATAGATGAAATTCGTGTGTTCGAGAATATTGAGCATCGTTGTACGATCACTGAACTGAGAGGAATGGCATAAAGTTTAATGTGCTAACCCATCTCAACGTCCATCTCTCAACACATAAACGTTTACGTGACATTCTTGTTGTGCGGAGGGGGGCTGTGGGACATAAATTGGTGTGTATGTGTAATGTGCGAAAATGTTAGCCTTTGGTGAAGTGCGATTCGAGGAGAGGTTCGTCAGTGTATTTGTAAGGTACAGAGCAAGGGAGAAGGGGAGGGGCAGAGAGACGAGAAGTTTTCGAGGGAATAACTGTGGCATTTATAAACGAGCAAGCTTTCGTCTCGGTTGTGCAATTCTCCCTTTTTTTCCTCCCTCTATTTGCACCCTCTTACTCTTTCTCTCGTCATTCCGACAACGTCGGAGGCTTTATGAACTTGGAGTCGGAAAAAATTATTCAACAACTGGAGCACGTTTTTATCTTTTTTAAACTTTCTCGAACCAACAGATATCGATTGACTACCTAAACGGCCTACGTGTTTCGCAAACTCTTTGGATATTTCTTTTATCGTGCTTTCGGTTCTTCCGATGATACTCAAATTGGAAAAATACTGAAATACCTTACGTCAAACCGTTTTTTTTCTTTCCCCATGACTGTGGCTACTTTGGTACGTGGAGTACCAACCGGGTGAAAAAAAATCCGTACGAGCTGACGATTTGGCCGAGGAACAAAAATTCTCCTGGACGAGAAACACCGACGATAGTTCTACAAGACAGTGAATTTTCTGCGCTTACACTCTACAGCGCTTTTCTCCCTCAGTTCTTCCGTACAACCAGAGCATCAGACATCGGATTGCTCGCTTGGTCTCTATTTCTCTCCTTCTCTGTTCACCCTGTGTACAGGACACGAGAGTCCATACGGTCTCCGACCGAGTTTTCATGCGAAAACACTCGTAACATTTGGTCCTAGACGAGAGAGACTCTTGCCAGGGAATAAAAAAGCAAGGTGAACTGAGCGGAAGAAAGACAAGGACAGAATTCTCGTTTTCGCACAGAGAGAAATTCAACTGTGCGAGAATTTCTTCACGCGGAAGCATTTGAAACGCTTTTGGACCCCTCGGACTACAAGGTTTTCGAACGTGTTAGAACGCTTACAGGGCACTTTTACCCTTCTCTTCCGTCAACCCCTCTCTTTTCCATAGCTCTCCGTCTCCTTCCGCGTCTCTCTCTCCTTCCCTATTCCCATTTTTTCTGCCTTTCTCTTCGTTTCTTTTTTTAAACACGTATATTTTTCTTCCCTTCACTGACCTCCGCCCCTCTTCTTTATCCCGTCCATTCCGAACCCTTGAGCTACCCCCATAGTCATTTTTCCCGCTTGTCTCAACGCCCCCGATTTCCCCACCGGTCCCTTTCCCGTAAATTCACGTTACAAACTTTTTTCTCTATTTCTCACTAACTCTCTCTCTCTGTCTGTCTCTGTCTCTTTGCTGCCGGTCGATTTTATCATTAATATTCGACAGATTTGCATTTCACATTTATATTTCGAGTTTGCAATTAATATTATATGGAACATCCGTTATGGTGTAAGAGAATTTTCCAAGCTTTTGACACTAATGAAATGTCCGTATCAAAGGGCATAGAAATTGAGCTTTATGATCACAGAATTGTATCTCCGCGTTCTTGTATAACGCATGCAAAAGCAGTTTTTTTCCAACGATACGAGCGCATGGTGAATTGTTTTAATATCATCAGGTTCATGGGCTGACGTCATTAAAGTTATTTAATGTATCGAATATTTTACCCCCTGATCAGGGCCGAGATATATTTTATCCTGATAAATCGTGATTTTTTTTCCATGCATCACTATGGAATACATATCATCACCATTATTATTACAGCATAACCGTCAGCCGTTTATTTTATTTTTTTGAAAAGGAGCGTATTAGTAAAATAAAACGATAAGATATTTTTTATTCAAGTTTAACGACACGATGTATAAACACCTTTTTGTTTCTTTTCTAAACGAGATCCTTAGCGGTGAAGTACAGAAAAAGAAACTGAGCTGGAGGAAAGAGGGAAAAGGATAAAAAAGAGCCCATGACGGAACAATTCACAGGCAGACGAGAGAAGCATGCTTTCAACGTGAATTTTCTTTGCACTCGATAACTCCATTTCCTTCTTCTGGCTCGTCGATTTTCGTCGAATAAATTCTCTCTTACTTCTTATTGCTCTCCGTATATATTCCCTTGAGAAAGCGATGTCGGTTAAGCCGAAAAGACTTTACATATTTTTCTGCTTCGATCACTCGTCGTCACTCTTTGCACCAATATTTCCCTTAATCCCTCTCATATTAAGGTAATAAAAAGAAAATTGACAAAATTTCATCGTCATTTTGCACCTTTTTATGTCCTCGCACTTGATGAAATGATTAAGCCAACGTCCAATTTGCGAAATTATTAATAATGCCTAAAATATTCGACGGACATATTTGAAAAATATCCAATTTTAGAAGGAAATTTTCTCTGAGGATTCATGTTGCGTACTAGCGGCTGAAGAGCCAATTATTCTTCTGAAAAACGACGAGAACACAGTTGCAGCCCACACTAAAGGAGCAACACACGTAATTGCTTGAATTTCCACCATTACGAATTATTTATCGTCGGAATGTATCGCATGTGTATCCGTGGTACTTAAGCGAGTAGGGATAATTTAGTCGATGCCCAATTAATAGCTACTCAGACATATTTTCTCGCGGAGCTTAATAATTACTCGTTTGGTTCGGTATCGTTATATTTCGCTGAGCAAGCTTTCATTTAAATTCTCAAAATACGCTCAGGAGTATTAGTAATTGAACGATAAATATGTGACGAGTAGATTGCTCGTTGCAAACTGTTGACATTTATTCATAAAACAGTACGAAACGGAATCGAAACTACTCTAATAAATTTCTTCATTAAACAATCAATTAAACAATACTGTTGACAATATTCCATGGTTTTGTATGATGGAAGCTACACAGCCTGCTGTTACGAACAATGACACAGATTATTTCGATTTTTCGAATTGCAAACAAATCTTTCCGATGATAACGTTTAATCAAAACGTTTGCAAAAGGTAATCCAATCTTTATGATTGTAATTTTCAATCAGAGACTTTTGCAAAAATATCAATAAAATTCGATCATCTCTGATGTAATTATTTCAATGATTTAATGACATAAATTCCCATTTACATTAATTGCAGAATCACAACTGAAATTCACAATCAATTACCATCGAAGAATACAACAGTTTGCTTTTGTAGCCTGAAGCTCTATCTCGAACAATCCTACTGGAAAATGAATACATAATATCCTAACTGCAGTTTCAATTATGTAGAGATATGTTTATGGATTTATCTAATTCTCAAATTATTGCCTACTGTTGGCAATGATGTTGCGTAGGGACGAGTAACAGATGTTACCCTGTTAAGAGTTGCATCATATCATTTCTGCAGACAGTGATCTAAACCGCAGGGTAAAAAAAATCGAGTTTTTCAATGAAGGAAAACCGTTCATTTTCTTTCGGCTTCTGCAAACATTTTCTGCACGTTTCAATGAAACCATGTGATCATATTTTATTCGAACCTTTGAACAAGTTCATTATTTTGCACGATGTTTTTTATTGGATTTGATGCAATCGTAATAACAGTTTTACATAAAACTCCGACGGTGGGTCATCGGGAATTTATGCCATATATTCCATAATCCACTCAGTGATTGACATATATATATATGTGTGATTCCATAAAGGTAATCCTTCTGTATATATATAGAATTTCCATGAACACATGTTCATAAATTGGATTGCACCCTCATGAAATACGTACCTGCCTTAAATTTATTAGATAGTTTCCACGTCGTATACCATCATATAGTATTATTTTGATATCCTTTTGATGTACCAACCGAAGAGTGGAATATGAATGGATATAGACAGTACCCGCTGTTATAATGGAATGCCATGTCTCTCGACCGCTCCGAACCGATAAGAGCATTCTAACGATACGTGAGCTTGCAAATCCCCACGCGATATTTTCCAGCTTGGGATAATATTCTGATAGCTAAATATATATCTATAAACGTGATGTACACACCAGATTGGTATGGCCGATAGACTATAAAGTTTATGGCCGATTAAGCACCTCGCACATGTTTATAAACTCTTGGCGCTAGTCTTTGTGCGCTAGAAAAATTGCGAGTCAAATTATTAAGTACCTTTTTGAACCAAAACATATTTTCACAATTACGTGAATGCATGAAAAACGATAAAAGCAAAAGTAGCTATTTGCGTCATAAAAACTCTGGTGTTTTCATTTTCAAACTCGCGAGAAGATTGTTTCTGGAGCAGCCTGCGATATAAACATGTTCGCAGTCACGATTTACCTGTGGACCGAAATGCGCATCGACCATTGGAGAGCTGGCATCTTTTTTAGCCTTTGAGTACGATTTTCGCTACTGCAAATGCTGAATTTCCGTCTGAACTCGAAAGAAAAAAATCTTTTCGTTCCTCACAAATTCTTAGGCCAGAAAAGCATTAGTTCGGAGGATTTACATAAACTTTCTCGGAGTATTTTAAAAGCTTATGGAGGTGTAACGAGGCTGCGACAAAAACACACACTCGCACGCTTGCACGTTGTAGGTAATTTACGTGTTCCTGACAAAACGAGTCCCGGGGCTGAAGGGATGCGATAAAAAATATATCTTAGCGAGTGAGAACCCGAGAGGTAAAGTGTCAAGTGGATGGCCTTTAAGAGCCCGCACCCGTGATGTATATATAGTGTGTTATGTAATAAATACACCACGTATACAGACATATAAGCGTTTATGCGAACTCGAACGCCATTCCGATCGAGAATGAGGGCAATAGTGGTAGCAGAGGGTGAGAATGTATGGGGGTGAATATTGGAAGGTGAGCCTCGATACGAGGCCCTGGTCGGTCATTCGGAAGTAACTTGAGATTGTACCTCCCTCGCAGAACGGCCAAGGAAAAGAAAAAAGCTGGACAACGAGAGAGAAGAGAGAAGAGAATTGCTTTCTATATGAAGCATCCAGCATCTCATGCTTCTGAGTTAACGTATAGACTCGAAATGCTTCCCACCCTCCGAGAAACATCGTTTTCCACGTAGTGTAAAAAAAAACCAAGAACTTCACGTAATCGTGAACGAATCTATAATTCTCATTTTTTTTTTCATCTTTCATCTCGTATTCGTTTACCTCTGATAAATATTTGTATTAAACCCGAAGTTCAGCTAGCTTTATATTCATGCAGCAGTTATGAAATAATAAATGGACTTTTAGTCGACTAAATCTGGTTCAACTCCTGGGTAAAGTGAATCGCTCAATGTTGAAGTATCGGAACTTTTTGTGTTACATTTTTCACGGTTCCGTGATGGGAAAAAGGCTTTTATCGATGGAAAAGAATTTTAGAGACACTTCGAAATTCGTTGAATCGAGAAAGGGTCCGATTGCCCTTGGAAAATCCCATACCCACATCGATCAGTATATCCCAAAACCACTACCAACCGTATAGTACTTTGCGCCACCTTCTCCTCTCACAGTCTATAACTTTTCGCTTGAAAAAGTGCTATCCTCAAGGATAGTGGTTGCGCGGCGAGAGAAGTGCGAGAATCAAACGATAGATAGAAAAACAAAGAGGCGCGGAGAATAGAACGAAGAAAACAGATAAAAGTATTTATTATTGCATTTCTATGGGACGCTCTAGCGTGACGTTTCCAAACGCGTAAGCACGAATACTTTTGACCCTTTATCCGTTTAATTGTTGCACTTCCCACCGTGCAGTTTACTTTCGTTCATTGCGAAGGCAAAGTTACAAAACCAAACTGTTTTCGTGAACATGGCCGATGTAATATTCAGTTGAGCCAATCGATAATCATATTTTATGAAGTACATTTTCAACTGACTATTGAAATTTGGAACGGAAAAAATCCATCTTCTCGATTTACTATGCACTAAATGCAATAAAATAACGGATTCATGAAACTCCATAATATAGTTCGGATTTACGGAATATAATATTTCAGGTATTTTACGAAGCGTTGGTGAATTCAACTGAACTGTATTCGGAGTCTGCAACTTCGAGCAATGTCCGCTAATTACATATTTTCAGATTCTCCTTTTATTACGTAATATTAACGAAATGTTGCTTTCATCATGAGACTTGAACAAACGTAAGGAAAAAATCCCATATTTATTTCCCCCGTGATAATATATTTCAATGTTCCATGTGCACGTCAAAAAATTACACAGTTACGTACTGCAGGGTTGGGGAAACAAGAAATACCGTAAATGAAAGGAAAACATAGAGAATGGATGAAAATCCGAATGGATGAGCTTTGTACACATGAAGGCAGGGAGAATGTGAGAAAAAGCGTAAAATACTACTACGCATTTCGTACAAAGAAATATACATGTTCCGGTAAAAGCCCCGAGCAGGAGGAATGAAATTTATATTTCTTATAAATTTTTTTATTATCCAGTTGCTTAGAATTTTGCTCGCCCCGGTACACTCGCGACTAACCGAAGTCTGGGTAGTGTCCAGGGATGCAGCTGCCCGTGGCGTTTGGACGGATGAACTGTCATCAGCGTGGATTTTATCGCGACAGCTTCCACCGTTGTACAGACATTGATGCGAAATTGCACTGCGCGGGTTGAATGTGGACCATTGAAGTTTTTCGAAACGCCAGGAATATACAGAACCAAAAATCGAATGTTTTGTTCGCACAGCGTCAACCGGGCTTTCACGTACGCTAAAAAATTATCGGGTGATTGCAGCAACTTCAACCAAATCGATTAAATCCAATTTTGCAAAAAAAAAGTCAATTTTTTTTTTAAATTATTTAATTTCATCCATGAATATTCCAATCAATTGTTAATTATTTTGACTAGGAACGAGCCTGAAAGAAACGTTGAGTCGAATATACGATTGGGGATAAAGTCCCGATCGATATTTTATCGCGAGATCCAAATTCACACACCACGTGACGTTTTTCACGGACCACAGACTCCGCCAGAAAAAAAAAGGTGGACGAAACCGTGTAGGAGAAAAAAAAACAACAGATAAAAAAACAATCGACCTACCGACAGCATGCCGCGGAACGAAATCCGGCGTTGATTTATGCGCAAAAGCGGAGAAGAAAATTTCAAGCGAAAATTCATCGAAACTGAAAGAGCGGCTCGAATTTCCAACAAATTTTCTACGGTTTTGTCAAGCTGGAATTCCGAATGTTACGAATCCAGATGAAAAATAACACGCTCGTTCTCCCCGCTGAGATTTCCTTAGCCTGGCGAATATTCCGGTTTCAATACACTACGTCATACTTTCCAATCGCGAGCTTTACCAGAAAATTTTCTCTCCTCGACCTTTATTCGACGAGGAGAAATTTCGGCTGAAATTTACGAAACGATGACATTGCCCCTGCCCTGGCATCGATAAACTTTTCTCTTCGGAGGATGAGATGGAAGCAATTTTACGAGATTTTTCAATCAGGAAATCGAGACCAGATGATCATGTTAGAGTTTCCTATCGAACGATATGGGACAATGCGCTATGTATATATACAATGGCATGTACATAAAATAAAATGTAGTATATAGATTGCACATACGGTAGTTGACCGAAGAAAATGAGGTCTCCGATAAAACTTAACTCGACAAAATGTTAAACTTTGTTTGCCTCGTGTCATATATACCATGGTGATAGAACGTTAAATCCAATTTACCGAGATTTTCCAAAATCCTTCTCAAAATAATCACTTTGATCCTTGACTTCTATTGCCGACTATAGACGCAACGATTCAGATTGATGAAAAATTGTATTTCCTTCACACGATTCGTTGAAACCCTTCAATTTAGAGAATACAACGAAACTACGTCATCCACCAGTCATTAGTGAAGAACGTCGGTTAAAATAACCGACAGTATGGTAACAAAGCAGTAAAAAAAATGAATAAAAATTTTTAATTAGTCTATTTCGGTAATTGGAAAATAAAAATAAGGTGAAAAGTTTTCATTATAAAAAAATAGAGAAAATGCTGGGAAATACATAATCCATTGTTATCTGTTCCCACGGAATTTTACAGTTGTTTTTTCAAACAATTGTGAAAATATTTACGTTGCGATATATGCGTTGTGTATTGTACTCTAAATAACACTTCGGCGCACCATCCGTTTCATACCTTCTCATATTTTTTAGCAACTCGAGCCCGGATACCAGCGAACTCGCTCCCTTTCTCCACCCATTCTGGATCCTCTGAATTATTACTTTGTTTTGTTCATCTTCATCGGCTGACTGTTACACGATGAAACGTGGAGCAAAAAAGAGTGAACGAAAAAGCGCTTTCTATCTCGTCCTGAGCGCTTAACTATCATCCAGATAATTAACATATTTTCCGAGAGGGAAAAAAGGCGTTGTAATTAAAGGTTGCCAGCACCCACGGCATCCGGAATTCCGCTCGGCCGAATCGGGATTGAATGATAAAAACCGCATAATGCCTTTAATTTTTTATGCAAAAAATTCTGCTGCTATCTGCTCTTCTTCGGACCGTTTTTCATCGTCCTGTTATTCGAATTCTCTCTCCGGAGTATCAAGGAAAAAAAAATTAAACTCGTCCCATCGCGCGGAGCACAAAAGTTTTTCTGAAACTGTGGGAGAGCGTGAAAAATGTCGTATTTCGACGAATGCGTTCATGGTCGAGCTATTAGCGAACAGAAAGAAAACCGTGTGACTATATGTATGCAGCAGAAAAAATTAAGATATATATAAATATAAGGAACGAGACACGCGTAAATTATGTTCAAAGGTACGACTGCACTTTAGCCGACATTTAGTGCAGTCGAGAGAACCGATTATACCTGACGCAAAAACGCGGTTGTTGCATCGCATTAAAATGTGCCAGGAACAAAATCGGTGTTTGCGACGGTTTTTTTTTTTTTTGGTTTCAATGCGAATTCAACAAGAATTTTTCAGAGAAAAAAAAAGCATGATGTTCTTTAGTTTTTCGCTTGCAAATAACTCTCGTATCTGGTAACGAACTGACGGAAATATGGACACTTTGAAGACCGAGCAAACAGCATCCGGATGGAGAAAACACGTATGATCGCTGTAGCCGGGACTTCGAAAGATCTGGGCTACGTGCTACAGGGATATTCGAGTGCACATACATGAGTGATATATACGTTTATGTGTGTGTGGATATAAAAAAGCGACTACGACGAGAAAAAGAGTGAGGGACGAGGACAACTCAACCTCGTACACATTCGAGCTCCTTCAGCTTGAGAGCCATCGTCCACTCTTTTTCTTCCCTTCGCCCTTTCCCTCTCGCTCTCTCTGGCTTCTCCTATATTTCTCTTCCTTTTCTAGCCTTTCGAAGGTGAAGAGGCAGGATGCAAATGACACTGAGGATATAACGCTCACCCTCACCTTGCAGCATGAATATTTTCGTCTAGATTCTGTGCAACCGCAACGACCTTTTTCTTTTTTCCACCTGGTGCATTCGACGATTTTTTCTAAAGTTTTTTCCTCTTTTCCCATAAATCACTTTCCCAATAATGTGTGTTACTTATTTTCTTTTAAAATTATGGAAACCCATGCATAGTTATGTTGGAAATGCGTTCAAGATTCTTTCAAGATTGCGCTTTACTTCGTGCATTTAACTGCATGGGTACGATAATCGATTTTTATTCTAGCAGAGAATCGATATTCAGCTTCGTGTAGTGTCGATACTTTAATATTCCAAGTGTCACGTGATGTATGCATTCTAGCGTGATAGAAAATGCATGACAAAAGTAGCAAATTTAAACAAAAACTTCTTTCATCCATATCGCTCTCGTGCTTCAAAATGTATTCCATTATCGTCCCTCCGTCTTCTTGCCCCCCGAATCGAGGTGAGAATCTTGCTCTCGCCCCTCTGCTATATGTATATAAAAATCCACTCGGCGATCTACAGTCTGGATGAGGATAATGGAAAAAAAAAGCAAATAAGAATCTCAGCGATAATACAAATTAATAATTTGAATAAAAGACTTTGTCTTATCCGGCTATCTCGCCATAAATTGTATTTCTTCTTTATCATATTCTTCCCGAGGAGACAGTCGAGTATATGGGGTGAGACGTTCACGGGGATTTGAACGGAGCTTTTCCTTAGCCATTCGGGAGTGAGAGATTTACCGTGTTTTTATATACTAAATATACATCATATATATATGGGGCATTTCTATTCGATTCGATATTTTTCGCAATTTTACAAATTCAACGAGATGAACGACGATGAAAAAAATGAAGTAGGAGCGTTTAATTTCAATGAACAAACAGTACGCTGAAAATTCCGATCTCGTACTCAATTTATTTCAGTCTCAATCACGTTAGTTACGCAAAATTATCCCAACACATTTTATTGAATATTAGTTGCATATATAAATTCTTGAAATTCCTACAACGAGGTAATATGCCTTTGAAAATATTATTTATATGATCATTTTTTTATTGGACCTAGTCGGAGTTGCCTGTACATGGACCAGAGAAAAAGATTAAGCGGTAAGATAAAAAGTAGAGCGTACCACTGGTGGCTGGCTTCTGGTAATATAGCTGATAGAGATTCGAGAATAAAGCGAGAAAAAAAACGCTCTCGAAGAGTAGAAAAAGGAGAGAGAATGTCAAGTGGGCTAGAGAGTTGCATATGCGGCGTTGGGAATAGCAGCGTGCATAATCCATAATTGCTGTTCGCTCAAATTTAATATACCATGCATCAAAAAAAAATATTCGTTCATATTCTTTCTCTCGTTAGAAGTAAAACGCAATTGGTGAATGTGGAAAAATCATGCAGCGGTGAAAGTTAAACAGCCTCGTGCGGGAGTCGGTACTTGGTTGGGTGACCGCCTAGCCAAACAACGGCTGAAGTTTCTGTCCTAGAGCGTAAGATAGTTTCTGTGAATCCCTGACAATGCCTCCTGCCGGTCCAGAGTGCAAATGCGACAGGCAATACGTGACTGCGGGTCTGGAGGGTCCGACAGGAATAGGATAAGTACCAAATGGGGGAAAAAATAAAGTCAAAATGATGAGATGGGCTCGTTAAAATGTGCAGGGGTATGCACGTGGGAATAAATAAAAGAAACGTATACACTATGGGAATCAAAACAGGGAAGTGATGTCTGCCACGTCGCTGGGATCTTAATGCCTCTCGCCTCTTGAATAATGAAGCTCGTTCAATTTAGAGGAATCAAGCTAGCGATTTGTGAGGCGTGCAAATTTCGAAACTGGACATCGAAGCAGCAGCTCTTTTCGGGGTGGCAAAAAATGGAGTAAATTGTGGCCGAGCATGAAAATACTTGGCAGCAGGCCAAAAAGCGATTCCGGTTTAGAGAAAATGTATGGTACGTGTGCGATGATATAAATGTATGAATGAGTTTGCGAGTGGGAAAGTTGGAAGGATGAGAGAATCCAGGGATAAGAGCAATTGCAAAAGTAAGGAACACACGTCATTTTGCCACTCTGAAAGAACGTTTACTCAAGAGGGTGCACACGAAATCAAGTGATGAATAGTTAAGGGTGTAGTATTGTATGTACTACGAGCGCTGTATATATTGCATTGTGATCAGCATTGCCTGGATTAAGAAAAAATAACCTTTCAACATTCCTTTTATTTATACTCCCCGTCCATAAGAACAGAGGGCTGAGTGTGAAGCAAGTCGACATGGATGGTGCTACACGCGATGTTTTCCAGACGCGTGTATAAAAGCCAGAAGGAAGAGATAAAAAATGGCAAAGAAAGTCGTAACATAAATATCCTGTTTCAACGCTATTTCCTTACGAGAAATGAACACCAATTCAATCATCTTTCATATTGTCTTACCCGAGAGTGTTTTTTTTTTGGAATGTAAATAAAACCACACGGCACAGCCGAGGTATCTGCGTTCAAGTGCAGATTTTTTTCTTTTGCAACATTTGCAGCGAGAAAAATCTGGGACGTTGCACGAGGTTGATTCCGATGAATATTTGCTCATCGGAAACAAATGAGTATGCTCGAGGTCGCATTTTAATCGAACTTGCATAGTTCGCACTAGGATTTTTATTATCGCGGTTTACTGACGTGTTCGATCGGACGACCGAGCAGTGTAACTGAACCCAAAAGTCATTATTATTCACAGAGTCATATACCTTTTTATGTTGCTATAAAAGTGCACCTAATCAGCATGAAGCATCAGCTCTTCCGAATCTCCCATCGATTGCACCTCCTTTCTAAGAATATATCTAGTTATTTCTACGCTTTGCGCTGGGGATTCCGATGAAATGTGAAGCTGATCGATCTGCCAATGCAGCACGGAATCTATATTAGCCGGAAGGGTAGTAACGTGTAGGCGGCAGTTGCGGAATACTCGATCGAGATCGAAGAATAAGATAAAAACGGAGGTAGAGACTGAATTACATATTTCCCCGTAGAGCTCTATATACCGCGTATGTACTATTGAGGTTCGAAAAAGCCGTAGGCAGTGGATAGGCCTTTAAGTTCATGTGTTCGTGTGTACTATGAGCCTCGAGAGAGTGACTCACCACCTTCTCACATTGTATCAACATCTTTCGACTTTACACTGCACTTACACACATGCCCATGGATATTCAGAATCAATTTCCCATCGAATGGAATACGAGAAGAAAATTTCTCATGAAGCCAGTGAATAATTTATCCAGTTTCGTTCGAGATGTTCCTGTGAGTCGCGAATCTTGGAAAAACCCGAATAACTCTTCGCAATAACTGGGTTAAACTCTGTATACAAGCTGACGGAGAGATATTCGTGTAGTCTCGACCAAGAATATTGATTATTTATTATCTTTCCGAAGTAAACTAAATACTAAATGAGCTCGTTTACTTTCCTACCCTAATGAGACTTTCATTTGCGTTAATCCAATAAATAAACAGGAATTGCGCATACCAAAGAAATCTTTCGATACGACCACGATGAAATAACCGAAATGCACATAAAACCGCGCCGTGATTCATCGCCAGTGATCCGTTTTTAATTCGCGAAAATTTGATAATAAATAATTACGTGAGGAGACTCGCACGTACTGGGCGTAGATAAAGAATAACCAACTGCGAGCATGTGTAACAACAATCCAAAATTTTCAACTCTACCAATGTGAATAAAGTTGGCTGCGAGTGAGACGAGAGTCCCTCGGGTTTCGTCCTCATAAATAACCACTCTTGTCCCTGTGAAATGGTTAATTTAGCAAAATAGTTTGAGCACGTACGTCGCGAGAAATAGTTAGTTTGTAGCGAGCAGAGTGGATAAGCCTGCTGCACGTGCGAACGTGTACTCGTTCGTGCTTTCTCTCTCAGTTATTCCCTTTCGCACTCGTATACGTATATCCAACTATGTACACGTGACACCATAACATTTGATACTTGCGCTCTATGCCACACTCTATACAAAAGATTATATATAGAAATATAAATATCGGCGATAATTATCACAAGGGCGTACGAAAATGGTTGCTTCCAGGCTTTGGACGGGACTTTACGGCCTTTTTGTTTGGTCAAACGTCAGCTTCGTATACATATAGGTGAGCGAACTGTTAACGTGTTGGAACCTTCCATCCTCTATCTCCCAGAGGACTATTTTAAGCCCCCCGCTTGGTTAAATCGCTCGACTTCGACCGTGCCAGATAAGGCCAAACGCAACTGATATACATATATAGTTATATATGTATACATGCGTGCGATCCCGACATCAATTCGAACACACATCGAAGTTTTGCGAATTCCACACTAAAACCGTTTCTTTCGATTTTTTCCAGGACGAGGAGGAATATATTCAATATTTTTCAAAGTTTTTATCAACACACATTCTTCGTACTCGTTCTTTTGACTCTTGTATTTGTTTTCCTTTATAGCCAGGATTTATAATTGACTTTTCATTCGCGTCGAGGCTGCGGGATCTTCAATGAAAATATTGGATGGAATGTAGAAATTGAAAAATAAAAAACAAGACATAAAGGTGTCATTCAAAGCTCAATTGTTGTCCAAGCAAAAATGGCAAAAGTTCATTTTTCTTGTGAAAATAATACGAGAGCCAAATATAATAGACGGAATTTCATCTGCCCTTGGGTTTCCTACTATTTGCTGCAAAAGGTTTTAGCGAAATTAAAAAATTCCTAGTTTCTTTTTGACCCGGAGGGATTCGTATATTCACTTATTTATACTTTCGAATTCCTTACTCTCATCTCTCTCCTTCCCTCATCCTTCGAGCTGACATGTACGAAAGCATTTGTGAATTTCGATCTCGTGCTATTGCGCAGTATGCGCAGGTAAAACTCGGTCACACCGCCATAGCGCGATCCACGTAACCA
Source organism: Hyposoter didymator (assembly GCA_037952995.1). NCBI lineage: Eukaryota > Metazoa > Arthropoda > Insecta > Hymenoptera > Ichneumonidae > Hyposoter > Hyposoter didymator. The sequence goes on from JBAJMU010000004.1 coordinate 7,679,043, forward strand.
GGTACTCTCGAATAATCAACGAAAATTGAGGAAACGCGTATGCAAGCATATTCGCGATTATCACTACATGGATAAGCACATGATTTCTTTCCTTTTTTGTTTGCATAATAGCGATGCGAGAGATACTAAAGGTAATGGAAGGAAGTGGCAACGTTGCTCGCTATCTCGTTCTATATCGTGGCTTCACTGCCGACTGGCTTTTGTATTGGCTCGTAGATATCTATACTACTGGCAACCAAGGTTCAAGTAGTACAAGCGGAATATAGTCAGACCATTGAAAGAAAAGAGGAGCTATCCATATAAACGTATGTACCGACGAGAGTGGCTCTCTGTACTCTGTTCGGGCTCTCATTATAATGGTAAACTTTGAACGCAATTAACGCCAATTTCGAGAGTTTCTTCCAATTGAAAATTGTGTCGTGAACATCTGTTTTTCTAATACAGGCTCGTTATAACTTGCATCACATTAAAACGAGTAAATAGATGCACAAAAATAAATAGAAGAGGGAGGAGGAACGGAGGATGAGAAATTGAGAGAAAATGAACAACACAACTGGTCCATTAGTTCGTCTTGCGTAATACTATTTCAAAACGAGCTTTTTTGTGCAATTATTATTATAGTACAAGTGAACGAAGCGTTCTGTTTAATGGTTTCAAGCGCACATAATGAGAGAAACGCGATCTGAATGAGGTCGAGAGGAACGTGAAACATAAAGACCAACGAAAAATAGAAATGCGAGACACACACCTGTTAGCTCTTGCGAGTACATTTCGTCTCTTTCCCTTTTTATTTCTGTTAATTTTTTTTTCTTTTTTCTATCTTTCACCCTCTCGCTCGTCCGCTTTTTCATTTCTATCTTGAGGGACAGGGGGGAGGGGGGGGGGTGTTCTCAATAATCTCTCAAACAAAATGGTCTGTAATTGGTGCCTTGGAAAGACGTATCGATGCTCTCTCTCCTTTTCAATTCCGTTCATCAGAATTCAACCAACTACTTCGATATCTACGCTGATCTTTTTTTCTGTCAATTTCTCCATTTTTCTCTCTTAGGTTTTCTCCTCTTCTTCCGCGTTCGCCATCTTGCTCCTTGCCAATTGAATTCGTTTCTCTACGAAATGTATATCGACGTTTTTATAACAAGGTTTCGATCCTTTAAACGAGCCAACAGCGAATCATTAATGGATGAAAGAAATGCTCTCGTATAACTCGCCGCAAAACCCCCTGATGCATCGCTTCTTCCCTTAAACCCTTCTCGACATCTAGCGAAAATACATTGTGTATAAAAGTTCACGAATTTATTTTCTATCGGACGATGGCACTTTGTTATTGTAATTAAATTTAACAGTCCGGAAATGAAACTCTAAGATTTATCCTTGAACATTATGGATTCACGACACTCGACAATTAAACGTTTGATTTGTGAAGGGTTTTAATGATTGTTTGCTCATGCATGTAGCGAGCGAGAGCGAGAGAGCGAGAATGAGAGAGGGTTCTTGGAGGTTGATTCGATCACGGCTAGAAATTTTGAGGATGGGATGCGAGAGAGCGAGAGAGAGAGAGAGAGAGAAAGGGATTGGAGAGACCAGAATAGTTTGGTCGTATATTCGCCGCCTCGCCACTTGTCGGAGCCGAAATCCAAACGGAAACTTATGTGAAAATGACATTAGCCTCACGCCCCATTTTCGCGCCGGGTTCCACTCCAAGGGGCAGCTCGAGAATTGACCGAACGAACGAGAGATGAATCTTGAGCATTTCGCAAAGTCTTACACGTGAATATCGGGGGCTGCTGCTGGCAATCAGAGGGACGTGAGTCGTACGATATTCCTCCGAAATGCTGTGTACTCAGTCTTTATTCTCAAACGCCCATCATCTTCACATTTCCTTCTTTTCGTTGGAGTAAAAATATAAAAACCTAACGACATGATTCAACCCATTTGGGATGATTGACCGAAGCCCTTAATATAATTGAACCAATGGACGTAAGTTTATATAAATTCAATCATCAATTTATTGTGCCGGAGGGTCGATTCACTCTGGGATATCGTACACACAGAGCCAGAAGAGTATTGGTGCCGCTGAGGAAGGACGATAGCAAGAAGGACTCAAGAAGGAGGAACACGCGGCGGTGCCGGCTGTGGAATAACCTGGAATTCGCTCCAATTGCCGAGTGTGGCAATGACGATAGCTCTACCTCTTGAAATCGGATACAATTTGTATTCGGCGCCACGACCGACTCATTAACGCCGACCTGTGCGAGTTCAAGAACAACGAGAGGGGAAGAGACACAGAAACAGTTTTCGACCTTCCCTCATCCCCAGCGGACCGAGTATATACGAAGAAGGGAGCAAAATTTGCAGCATGGCACAATTCTGTATTACGTTAAGTGCGTCAACTACTTCGACTAACAAGACCTCGCAAGCTTACTGAACGCAAGCGAATCTTTTTTTTTTCTTCGTTTTGCTGACACTGCCAAAAAAACACGCAACGCTGAATCGATCGACGAGCATCGCAACAAAATGAAAATAAAAAGATCGTCATTCATTCCGCACAGTCTAAATATTTTCACTCCAATCATAAACGCCAACAAAAGTTAAGTTGTTTAATTACCAACTATTGTAACTCCTTGCAAAATTATAAGAAGCTTTTCAGTGTCGGTGGGAATCCTTCCAATCAGACGATAACAAAAACTTTGATGGAATTGTACTCGTGGATGAAATAACAGGTGGAATATCAGCATCTTCTACCAAGGTATGTATTCCTATACATAGCTATATATCCATCGAATTATCCGTGGCGAGTCATGTACCAGTGAGAAAGCCGATACATTACATTTTTGCGAAGAACTCGATCTATTCGATATTCCATTTTCAATTCCAAGAAGGAAAGGAAGAGAAAGAAAAAGAGAGAGAGAGAGAAACTTCTCATATCTATACAAGCTCGTCCATCGTGCTGGTTATATCGCGAGATTTAGTACGTCTCTACGGCAACACGAGGAAAGATTTTCTCTGGCATAGTTTTCTTACTGTTTGAATCTCTCAGCTCTATACGCTAGATATACATCTGCGGAAATATTCCAACCGAGAATATAAGTACTACCTGTAGAATTAAGAAACTCTTCCGTGAAAATCTAATATTACGGAATTGCATTATGGAGCGTTGTAAAGCTGGAACGAGTTTCGTGACAAAATCGATATTACCATAATCCACACACATATATATGTGTGTGGGTGGGTGTGGGTGTGGGTGTATGGAGATCGATATTCATTGAATCGAATGCCCCCAGCAGTATAAATAGTTCTATACTAATTCAGTGTCTCTCGCAAATACAATGACGACAATGGAATTCTTGGGGCATTCGGCGTAATAACGATGAGAAGTTTGAAAGATATACAGTCATACATATATATGTATATGAGAAGATAAAGAGAGGGGAGGGGAGAAAGAGAAGAAGAGCATTGGTATTTCATAGAAGTAATCATCGCGTCCCTCGAGTCTCCCATAGTTTCGATTCATTCAAGCGTGCACACAAGCGTCTCGCGAATTCCTCCGTGCCACTTTCTTCGCGAAAGTCTCCTAGTTGCGCGAGCAATTAGGAATTCCCTCGAATATGAGCAATCACGATTTTATTGCTTTCTCAAGATATATTTGTCGAATGACCGAACAGCTGAAATAAAATACGAGGTGAGCGAAAAGAAACATGACCACTGGAGTGAGAAAAGGACGAAGCGTGATGAGGCAATCGTCTCAATAAGTGTTTTCGCATTATTGTTTACGGGGATTTAATTAATTGACAAGCGAACCCGATAATCGATGCAATTGATATCATTTTATATCGTGTTCCATGAAATGAATTTAAAAATTGACCGAATCGAGAAGTTGGATCGTCGAAAAATGTTTGCGTTCTATTTCCGGTTTTTTCTTTTCCTTCTCATGGCCAAGTTTCGAACGAACTGGTGCGAGTAGGGAAAGTTTGCAATCGCTGCATGTAGAATTCTTGGGAATGCCCGAGCAAATGTTCTCTAAGTCAAGATTTAGCGTCTTCGACGTGCACGGTCGGACACAGAGTTAGCCCGACACGCCCAGAACCGGAAGGAAGTTACATCTGTAAGCAAATATAGAGCCCCGAAGAGATAAGGTGTAGTTTGCGCTCGAAGCGGAGGAAGCGGTTTTGGGAATCAACGCTGCTGATTCTATTACGAAAACTGACGGAGATCCTTGCGGAGGTCCCCGGTGGGTAACAGTGTGTCATATGTTAAATCCCGAACAACAGAACATCCGCGCAACAACTTCAACGTTATCTCTATACATGTATATGTACACATTCATTTATATACACACCGAGGTGCTGAATTATTCTCCCAATTCTCCCTTTCCAACTATTCGGTGCAAAATCGAAGTGTACTCGAGAACTTGCACTTTGCAAGTTCAATAGTGAGTTCTCGTCCTCTTTGAAATTCCGGGTGACGGAAATTTCATGTTTTCTTAAACAAAATCGAGAAATCACTCTTAATTGAATTTCTTAATATTTAAGGTGTATATAGCGGGTTGAAGGCAAACGAATCTCGCTAGCCACAAAATTATGCGAAACACCGTCGCACCTGATGGTGTGACGATCAATCGCAATCATGAGCTTGATCGTGAGAACGGAAAGTTGAACATATGGACGGAATTGAAAATGGTAGACGAGGAGCATATCATGATTGCAAAATAACAGGCTAAGTGTGGAATATCTCTCAAAAGTTCTAATTACAAAACTTTCGTACCGCAAGAGAGGCAAACTTTTTCGGTCCAGAGACCGAAAAGTGTGGAGTATGTTGAAGAGAGGGAGAGAGAAGGAGAACGAGTATGTCAGTTTCATGCTGAATCAGAGTAAAACCGAGAGCAAATAAAAAATATCGTGGCCTCGATTCCATAAAAACCACGTACCTCGTTCGCACATCGCCATTTTAGTTTCGTGTACTTGTAAAACCGCAAGAATGAAGTTGTGACTCGACGAATGTTTTCGTTTAATGACGAAACAAAAAGTGTTCCCGTTTCCCTCTCTTTCTGTCGCTCCGTATACATATAAAGCAAAACTCGTCGATATGAGAGACATGGTCGTTATTAAAATCAAAAATAAAAAAGCTTCACGTCGTCGCGAATACGTGGGTCGGATTTGTTTGCACGGGAGGAGAGAAACATACCGAGAGAAAGGTAGAAAAGTATGTGAGCCAGACTCGAGAACTGACATTCGTGGTCCTCTTCGTACGCCTGTAAAGTTTATTCGCGTTGGAAAAAAGCCTGAGCAGAGAGAAAGAAAAAGAGACGAGTCTAAAACTCGTGTGAGTAGCGTTGAGATATACGCTGGTGCACTAACAGACAAGCGAGAGAGTAAAACTCGTTACCGCGTATACGGAAACCCCGAATAGCCGATAACCGTTCTCCACAGAAATTGGTTTAGATTGGTTATCGATCGAGGCGTAAAGAGATTGCCACTCGCGCCTCTCTTTTCTTCAAGCCGTGCAAGGGTGAAATTTCGCTCTTTTTCCATTTTTCGTTAAGAGACAAAGAAATAAAAGATCGAGAGCAAGCTTCCGAGACACAGAGAGAAAGAGAGAGAGAGTGTCATTCTTGTACCATAATACAAGGGCCACTATCTCTCTTTCTTTTTTCTGCTGTAGAAACGAGAGCTCAAGCAAAATGGTATAGAATAGAGGAAAATGGACAGGTGCGGGGGATCTCTTTCTTTTTTTGGTATAACGACGGGAGAACCCTTTCGGGGGTCCTACTTTCGCGAAAGAACGAGCTAGGAAATTGAGTCTAGGAGAGGCCAATAGTCCCAAGACATAAGCCCAAATAGTACAAAAAACTCAACAGCGTTGCTATATTCTTCTACGTTCATACACGTGTGTGTCTGTGTGTGCTCGTATTTCAACGACTATCGTACAGAAGGACGCACACCCGTATTGCATCAAGTGTAAAATCATCTGGGTCAGGTCCTTCTTTCTCTTACCTATCGATATGTAGTATAATGTCCTTTTTGCTATATCGTCCTCACCTTTTTATGCTCCCCTAACCCCTGTAGTGTACTTGAAGAAAAGACAATCCGGTTGTTCCTGAAGATACAGATACGAATAGATCGAAATGAAATATCTGTACTTTCCAAGCAATCGAATACGCACACTTTTCCTTACACCGTTTCTTTCCTTTTAGATTCGCCTGTTTCGATGCAATCTCCATTCTCTATAAAGGAATTCATACACTACTCTTCGCTTTTATTCTTCATGCAATGTGAAAAAAAAACGTTATCGGAGCATTGGATTCTAATGGGTATCGTTTACCGGAATTATTATCGTGAATCATCGCGTGAGTCGCACACGAAGAATTCCGCTTCAAAACGTCAAGTAATTTTCTTATCGCAGTGATAATTTCCTCGCGATTTCGTTGAAAATCTCAACTCTCATTCGCGGAATCTTGTGTCGCGGTATCGGTCCGCATTTGCTACGCAAAGAATTCTGATCGACTGCGTGTTGACTCTGGTTGGGAAAATCAGCGGATGCACACACGTTTTTGACGGCAGAGTATTTTGCAGAAAAGTATAAATTTTGTGGGCGGTTTGTTCGCTAACTCGATACTGCACACGCCCTGACGCTGTGAATTGTAGAGGTACAGGAAGCTGCTGTATTCCTCGGGGGTTAACTCGTGCTTGACACTCGAATCACGTATCGCGTAAGGGAAATCCAGACCACAGCCAATGCGCTGTAACTCGTCCCTCATATACATCGCTGTAACTTGCAGCGGATAGTCGAGCGTGGAAAAGCTCCAACAAACGATGGGAGAGCCTACCCCTTTCAACCCAGTCGTTTACACCTTTTACGAGGTCAACATCATTCCCTCAACTTCTGAACTGTCCGACCATATGTCCCTGTAGCACTTTCGTCACTCATTCGGCCAAGACCGCTCACTTTTTCTTCACTTTTATATCCTTTTTCCGCCGTTAACCCGACTGCGCTTTTATCCTGCGGCGTCTACACGTCAGCGCCGACCGAACGTGCTAGTCATTGTTCTTTGCTCCACGCGCGACAATTGAAACAAACGCAATCGCAAAGATAATTGTGTAAAGACGGATTTACCCGCAGCGAAACATTATTTTTTGCAATTTTTTCGATCCTAGAATCCCCTCGTGATTGCGTGCGTTTTATTGCATCGATTTAAATTTCTAAATAAAAATGAACGTCAGTGCAAAGAGCGATTTGTCAAATTCGCTTAAAATATACTTATTCGTTTTGTGAGAAAATTTATCGAGTTATTAATGGGCATTATCACAGAATTCACGAAGCCCTTATCAAGCGATGATAAAATTGTTCGATCAAATAAACGACGCTGGCTTTGAGGCTGCTGTTTTTCGTGGTGGAAAATCGGCATTATAATCCTCGTTCCTTTCCCTTCGATATATACGCCCACGTGTGCGTGTCTCTATGAATACGTACGTACATGTGAGCGTGTTCAGTCGAGATGGAAAAGTGTTGGATCGAACTTGTCGATCCCATACTCAACTTGGTTCTCTCTAGGCTTTCCGGATGAACTGCCACGACGAATAGATTGAGAGACTCCGCGAAAGAGATGATAAAAGAGTAGACAAAAATTCCAAGTCCAATAACCTGGCTCAATTCCGCGTTTCAGAATCGAATCCTCTTTTCCCACACGCTTCTCGTTTACATCTACGTCTATATACTTTCCACATACATACACATACACCTTCGCGTTGTTTTACATTTTCCTTTTTTAACGCTCCTTTGTGGATGGAAACTTCACTGATATTATATCGTTAACGCTTCTTCGAGTGCCCAAAAGAGAGATGGATCGAGTGAAAATTGTAGGCAACTAGTGAATAATTCATGAAACGAAAAGTTCCATTTCACGAATCCACTATTTTTTATTTTATTTGTATCCTTTGTATACATCGATCCATAACTCATCTAGTTTACATTTATTTCATTAAACACCCACGATTGGCATTCGTTTAATCAAAACTTCGTCGAGACGTGCCGAAAAAAACGGAGCTCACGAACTTTAATATTTTTATATTAACAAATTGGAGATGAGCTGACAGTTGAAAATTGAGATAAAGTTCATCAAAATCTATCTAATTTGATGATAACCTTGTTTATTATTCATGCAGCGCATCTGTACGTTGGAACGAGTAGATATTTACGGTAGTATGATGAAGAAATAATTCAATTTGCACTACCGACAACTTTCATGGCTTAATGAGTTTGCAAACATTCATAACAAGTTTTACAGCTCTCTTGATTACGGGTTATTTCGCACGAGCGATTATTCGAATATTTTTCTATACTACGAGTGTTCGGGAGACTTGGGGAAAATTGTAAATATAGAATTCGAAAACAGAATGCAGGAAGAATCTCGAGATTTCGTTTAGAATTTGCACGATCCATGCTGCACGCTAATCAGCAAATTGAAAAGTTTTAGAACATTGAGAAAAAACATTCCATTTTATTTTTTATAAAGGAACTTTCAAGATATTAGGAACGTGGTAAATTTTGTATAAGGCGTTGGTAATGTTACGACGATTCTAATAAACGGTCGTTCGTGACTGCGAATACAACATCCGGATTCCAATTTTTCCTCAGCTTTCAGGGCAGCGGGACCGCGAGTTTGTATTCTGTTTTGTTGTCTGCGTGTGCCGTCTGTCTCCCCCTCGGTCTCTCTCTCTCTCTCTCTCTCTCTTTCTCAATCAGATTACTTTCTGCATTCCGTCGACTCTCCTTAATATCCGGCGAAGAATCGTTGAACGCAATCTCATCGAGTATGCCGGAATATCCGGAGCGCATGCTACGCAATGACGAATGAAAAATGAAAAAACGAAGCGACCGAGAGGGAGAAACGGAGAGAAAGAAGATGGAAAAGCGTGCCGAAGAGCTGGGGAACAAAAAAGGAAACGACAGAAAGATGAGCTCGCGGTTGGAAGAAAAAGGTTCGCTGTTGCAGATATACTCGCGCTTCTTCGACGATTAAATATCGATGAGTATGAACCAAAAGAGAACAGAGATTAAGAATTGAAAAGCAGAAAAAAACGTTCAACTTTTGAATGAAAATGGAGTTGAATGACGTTTTTTGTTTTGTCTTCGATAAAAGGGCTGTGCGATGTTTCGATAAACCCGATGACGCGATCAAAATGTCGCGATAGGGCCGGCTTTGCGGAAGATCATGTCGTTGCCCTCAAGGATTACATAAATTACGAAAGCTCCGCGAGGATAGGGAGAAGAAGCGAGAGAGGAGGACGAAAAAATTGTGGAGAAAAATAAAATAGAGATAGGAAAAACGGAGGCAAAAGTGTAGCCTCGTGTGTGTGCATATCATGTATGTATGTATGTATGTGAGGAGAGAACGAAGAGAGAGTTCTTTGGTCGTACAGGTTCCCTTCGCATCCCTGAAGGACTTGAGCTGTCGGAGCAAGAGGTTGGTCGAATCTTTCGTCTTTTTCTCCGTACGTCATGGCGTTCCCTCAATCGATTTAATGAGAAAAATGTTACGGGCCGCGCGGGGATTGGAGTCGTCTCCTTCTCTCTTTCTCTCTCTCTCTCTCTCTCTCCGTCTTGCTTTCTCTACGACTATCGTCCTCTGCTCTTTTTCTCGCCCTTATTCCTGCCTCGATTTCCCCTTTTCTTCGCCTCGTCGAATAGCCAAACCTCTCCCTCACTCTCCAACATTTTATACCGTAGAGCGCTATATCACTTTGACTCAACCCGCTCCCTCATCCGCTCTTCTTATCCCCTATCTCAAACGATTGATATAGGGGACGCTCCGCACAGCGTAGAAACGTCCACCTCTCCCCCTCTGTATATATCCCTTACCGCGTTACCCCCGCCATCGTCACTTCCCAATCCATTAAAATCCTCCGATATAAACGATCGGGCATTTTAAATGCTGTCTTTTACCCCGAGCCCTCGTCTATATATACCTGTCCGTATATATACACACGCACATGAAACCACGGTGTGGAGCGCTCCGTAATCTCTTATCGAAAAAAGCTTGATTAACGCCCCGTCAAGTCTGAGCACTACCGAAATAAGAGCTCAATTAAACAAAAATATAACCTTTCCAGGCTTTCATGAAGTCACATCGATAATGGGATTTGATATTTCCAAATTATGAACGCCCTTTCAGCAGAAGAAATAGTAGATAGCACATTTCCTTAATACTGATACACACTTTATACAGATACGAATTATCATTCTTGACATTGAATTTGTCAAATATAGTTGCTGCCTCGAAGTATCTGTTCAATTACTTTTCCATCATATCCGATCATTTCGCGTCTCACTCAAGTTCAGAACCTCAAGCCTACACTCGAATCAAAGTAAAGCGCAGTACTTTTTCGATGGATACTTTTTTCTTTTTTGTTCTTGATCTTCGCGTAGACGGCATTGTTCCGATGGAACAAAAAGAAGAATGCTATTCGCGAAACTTTTAACATTCCGTGAGCGCGTGGACGCGGGGTGTGAGGCAAGTCGAAGAAAAAGGATAGAGAGAAAGAGAGAAAAACTCGGCGTCGTATAAAATCGGGAAAAGCTCGAATGAATATAATATCGAAATATCGAGAAAAAGAGTAAAACATTTCCCCTAGCTCTCCAGTGTATACCGAGGTGCGAGTTTTCTCTGGAATAATATTTAACTCGGAAAATACAGGAGTCGCGGTATTCTCATGTGAGATACCCCGAGTCCTTGCGATCGTCTGCGCGACTATTATATATATTTTCTATGGTCTCGCATTGTACGAACTCTCCCGACTGCTATATATACTTGGGAAATATTATCGCGGCTGAGGATGAGAAAGAAACTTTTTCGTTTACTCGCTCGAAACGCCCTGTCAAATTCGCTCTGCGAGTGCGAAATCCTGAGAGCACTTGGGATTTCCAAAGATCGTTTTTTTCCCCCACGAAAAATCTTTTCATCGTGCTACCACATTGTTGATGGCAATTCAATTAATTTTCCGTTTGGGACTGAAATATATATTTCACTTATCATCGCGAAACACAGTTGCTGCACAGACTTAGAGCTTCTGAGAATTTTCATCAACGCGCACACGTTTTCCGAGTGTGCGTTCTTTTCCCGACGCCCTGCTCCCTTCCATTAGTATCGACATGCCCCAGCCTTGCAGTGGCAGCGGGTTAATTTGTACAAATCATCACTGAGATTGTTAGTTTTTCATCGCTCTTAGTTAGCTCTATACCTGGCAAACCATCATTACTGATACTGTTTTTTGATTTTTCAAGATGCGGCAGTGAGGATCGTACACGGAACGCAAACGACAAAAAAATGGCATCATGACGAAGCGTAACCGATGGATGATTTTTTTTTTGCTGGTAGCTCAAAGACCCACCAACGTCTTTCGTGTGCAACATACCGAGATTTCCACCAACGTTTTCAGGGTTTTGCTCGGGAAATTCTGTCGGAGCACGAGCGAGGCATGGATGAAAAAGCTCGTCAGCGAGGAAGCTGCACTAATCACCAAACGAGATCCAAACCAGTATATCTCTGTCGGAAATTTCATTCGCACAGCAATCTAGTTGCAAAGATCGCAGATTGTGAGAATTTTTGTACCCTTTCAAGATTTTTTTAACGACCCATGAAGTTACAGTGTCGAGAAACATTTTTTTCATTGGTACACTCATTTCGTGGGCTTGCCGTAATGCACTTTATGGATGTGCATGTCTTTTAGATATGTGGCGACGGCAATTCCCATGAAGGTTGGGTCAGAACCGAGTCAGAATTAATACAGATCAGAATAATTCAAATTTGATGAAAATTGAGTATTCAGGATTCAATCAACATCAGCAGATGTTAATTAAGTGAGAACCACCAAGTGCTCAAAATAATCAAAATATTTTAGTGTACGGAAAAGTATAAAAAGCGAAAAAATCGTGTGGCGGCGATAACTGTTTCAAAGTTTAAAAACCCCTTGATTTTAGCTAAGAAGTGGAGGAGCTCCAATTTTTATCTGCGCACTCAATAGGCTCTTAATTATTCGCTATTTCAATTTTCATTTTTGGCATTTGGCGGTTCAAGCTTGATAGACGTCAGCAGGACACGTGAATTGGGGATGAAATGTTTAAAGGTTTTCAGAATCGAATTTAAAAGATTATAATTAGAATTCCAAGCGACGATTTGCTGAGGAAAAATCTCATGAGGCAATTCAATTCATTGTTAACAGCGTGGTGCTTTTTCGAGAGAAAAGGGGAAAATTTTCAATATCACTAAAAGCATCGTCAATTGCAAGCTTGACTTATTTGAAATACAACTGCTCGTATCCTGTGGTGAATGCTGAGAGAGAGAGAGACAAAAGCTACTGCTCTCGGCGAGTCTGATACGCTCTTTAGTAAAGAGTCACGATATCTAAAGGACAGTCGAGCGAGAAAGGGTCATTTTCCTCGGGAAAAAGCTACTCTTCAAATACTCGAAGTGTATATAGATCGCCTGTGCAAGCAAAAGGGTCCGAGGTCTGCTGGACGAAGGGAAAAATCACCGGAGTTATGACCTTTTGATTGGCAGATGATGTTCGTAGCATTATGCGATACATATTGGTAAAAGAATGCTGCTAGCAACCATTTGAGATTGAGGAGAGAGGGAAAATGCAGCGGTGCTCGTGTCGCTCGTTACTTTAAAAAATTGGTAAAACATACCGTGCACAAGAGACGATGCTCTCCATCTCCGCAAGCTTCGTTCAGAGAAGCATGAGGATTGGAGTGAGAAATATTCTGCAAAGCAATTGAAATGGTAACCCCGTGCCACTGTATTTTTAATGTTTCGAGTGCCATTTAATCCTCACCAAAGTTTTCTCTCTTTCATTTGTTCCTTCTTTCTTCGACTGCCGCGAAAGACGCTGCCCACTTTTTCAAGAACCAACAGTCGGCAGTGTTCATCGGAGTACGATGCCCACTTTGAAGTCGAAACGAAAAGACGGTGGAGCTTATAAAAGGAGGAAATTGCCAATGAATAATCAAACTTTTCTCTAGTAAACACTGGACAATTAAAAAATCAGTTTATACCGGCTTTCACCGATCGGTGCAGTAAAGTAGCTGCTCGTTTGAATGACCGCTTAGACATGGTCTTGCCGGCGCGTTTCAATCAGCTAACGAACTGAAACTTAGTCAACTTTATCCATCTGAATAATGGACCGAGCTTTCAACAGTTTCCCTTGGCCCTCGTGCAAATGCGACCCAGTGGTGGCTGCGAGCAACACTCTGGAGGGTCCCACAGGAACAAAAACAGTCAAGTAGGGTTGCAGCGTTGGGAAGGGCGTGTAAAAGCCCGCAAGAATATTCACCAGAACGAAAAAGATGTAATCAACCAAAAAATGATATAAAATCTGTACTGACTGAAGATTTGGGTTCATCCCTCATTAAGTCTCGTCACCTATTCATGAAATAACGAAGTACTCTTCCAAGATTGATAGAGCACGATGCAATTATAACGTCGACTCCAAAAATCAAATCACCACGAATATAACTCGCTTCACTTGTATTCATTGAGGGAATTTAATTCCACAAGGACTAATAGGCAATTAGTTTGGACGCTCCTAAGCACAAACTGATAACTTCTCGACGTCATCCATAGAGAGTGCCTTTGAAATGCTCGAGTCAAGAAGCTCCAGCAGCTTCAGAAGTGTCGATATTTTCGTCGGTTGTACGTAGTTGATTCATTGAGGTCTAATGATCATAATTATTAATCAACTCGTTCACTTTATTTCGACCCGTTTGTTCCGAGGAATTAATTTTAAATGATTCAGTCTTCCCCTCGGAACAAAATGAGATGGAAGGCTATAAATACGAAATTGTACACTTGGAGTATCTCTCGAAAAGAGCATCTCGAGCTCACTCCATACTGAATCGCCCAAGATTTGTACAATGAAATTCAGGTCGTGCCGAGCGAAAAAAAAAATCGTAATTGGGCTCGCGGCTATAGAGAAAAAAGGTCAACCGCTAAAATGTGGAAGAGGCGAGTGGAATAATATTTCAAGCGAACAAAACTGCAACAAGAGAATAAAGAGCGGTGTATTTAATTTGTATAAAAAAAGTACGATGGGTAAAGCAATGGTGGTACGTGACTCGATGCGCTTCTGGAATACTTCTCAGTCAGTTTGAATAACGACTGCAAAACGTGCCAGTGGAATTTACTAAACCTTGATTACAATGTTCCATTCAATGATCGACTGCGCGATAACAAAGCCTGTAGCGAACTTCGAAAAATGGTTGTCAACGTTGTGAATCGTTCAGAAATCGATCCGCAGCTATTCACGACAGCACGCGATAACCGTTTGACGAGAGGAGATGTTCGAATTTGGAAATAATAGTGATTGGATTCATTAGAAACGAAGAGAAAGCACAAAAACTGAAGGAAACGAGACAGCAGTTGAAAATTATTTATACTTGCTGGGAAACATCTTCAAAAAATCTTTGCTTATGAATGCAGGGAGAATTCAACGCGTGACTGTTGAAGCCAAACACCTTTCGTATACGTATATGAACAAATGTTTAATCGAATTATAAGCTATTTGTTCAGCTGCATCGCTCAATTAGGATTCAGTTGAACTTTGATTAAAACAAATCGCCTGTCTCTTGCTTGATTAAAACCAATATTAATCAGTGTTTGTTGATTCAACTAGATTTTCATTGTAATTGCGATCGAACGCGACGAAGCCACGTGAGTTTGAAATCAGAATAATTAACAAAACTTGCTCGAGCAAGTTTCGTCCAACTCGTGCGTCATCGAATGAGTCTTTGTTAGGAGGGTCGTCGAAAACATATGCAAATGCCGAATCAAACTGTCTCCTCCTATGTACGTCTCCGTCCTATTCTATTATGCATGTCATATGGCAGAGGTCGCTGATTTTATGCAACCTATCCATACCACTGTCGCACATACATTTTTCGGAAAAGAGTAGCCGCCCTTTTCTCATTCCATTATACATTTTCCTCATTTGATTTTCTCCCATTGTTATCGCGCTAAAAACGAGCGAAGCCAGCAAAAATGTGGGACAGCTGCGGAGGCAAAGAGGCAGACATCGAGGCAGATTATGCTGGTACAGCGATAAATAACAAAAACGCGTTGTTTTGTCACAAAAACTGTTGTCATGCTAAAATCTTTCACTCAATCCCAAGAATTCAAACAGATCTTTGTTAAAATGTGTGAGAAAAAAGAAGCAGAGCGACTGGACGAAATAAATTCACTCAATGTTCAACTCGCAGTCAATTCCTTTGCAGATGGATCGATGAAAAGTGAATAATCCAAATTCCGAACCATTCCGCCATTTGCATAGTAATTTTTTCGCGAGCGTTCATTTGAGTCTTTTCCTCCGTGTCCATTAACTTTTAAAATCGTCTCGACTACCCTTCCATCGATCCCTCATTATCCCTCGTTTTCCTCGTCCTTTTCTCTCTAGTGGCGTCGTGAATGAAACAAAAATTCAGAAGCGTGAACGCGGACCGAAGAGAACGGAGAAGACTCTCGAAGGGGGTTGCTACTACTCACTCCTGTCGTCCGCTCTACCCAGTGGCGAAACTTCACTTCATTCTGAATTTGTAATCCAACTCAAACTTTGATAAGGAATTTACATTCGCGAAAAAGCATTCGGAATTGAATTTACCACGCTGGATGAACCGCCCCAGCCACTGAAGGTCTGCCGACTAGAGAGAAGCATTGCTTTTGCTCTCGCTTAGCATCATGTATTCATGAATATGGCTTTATATCTATAAGTGTTGCTTGTATACAGCGAGAATGTTTTCCTCACCCTGTCGACATATCTATACGACAAATTAATCGAACCATCAAATTCTCATTTCTGCAAAATAACGATCACAACCAAACCAAATCACATTTGGTTCGAATGAAAAAAGCTGGAGCAAACGATATTGTCGTTTATCTGTAACGCGACCGATTGATCAACGGAATAATCAATTTTCCAATTTCCCATCAATACAACAAAAAAAACCATACGTTTCGGAATTTCGCGAGAGAGAACAGAATTTCCATAACAGAGTGATTTTTCGCTTCGAAAAAGATGCAACACACGAATTTACCAAATTCAAATACTACATGCAGGTTGATCGGGTACATTGAAAGAAAAATCGTTTCTGAGCGAGGATTCACGAGCCTTAAAAGAAATAATATGTGCCGCCCGATCGACGACCCGAGGAATATGAGAAAGTTTGTATGAAAAACGTGGATATTCCTTTGAAAGCTGAAACGTTTTCATCGAAAACCAAACAGCGATACGTTTCTAAATGTTTGGGTAACGAATTTTGAACCATTTCGACGAAACCTCGTTCGATTACGAGGCTTGTCCGTTTTGAGTCCTGAAATTTTTATTTTGTCCACTTTGCCGGTGGTTGAAGGTTTTTTCTCCTGCAACTGCGACGGCCTAATTGATCCGCGCCCTGGAGTTGAGCATTCAATGCAATAAGGGAAGAGTTCAAATGTGCTGCTGCACTTGCTTCACATACATTTCAATTTATACATATATATATAGCAGGAACGATATGTATACTCAGGCCAATAGGGTATATATTATCGGAGTTCACAGGAGCGAACGCGAGTGGTCTGCACTTTGGCAAGATTCGATTGTGATTCTGCGATCAAAGTTACGCTTCCTGAATACTCTAGACGAGCACGAGAGAGGAAGGAGGAGAGAGATGGTAAAGCGAGGAGGGCTTGCTGGTACGGAGAAGGGAAATCATGCCGTTGAGGGAGAGAGAGGCGCGCTCACCTGACCGGTGGTAGAATATACGCATTCTGAATTTCAATCGCTTTCCGGCCAAACCTCTTTTTCCCTCTTTTTTCAATGTATAGATATATATTGACACATCCATACATGTATAAGGGTGGAAAGAACGACGGCCGAGCGAGCACACCGTCGTTTCCGTGATTTTCTAAAACAAACTCGATAACCCAACAGCAGCTCGAATCTCTCCCCCGTCCTATCTCTTTCCATCGATGCTCACTACGACTTGGTTTTTGTAGCAATTTTTCTCTCAATCATCGATGAAGCCAAGCGACCACGCGAGGGCACGAGCGAACAATGCCGACCGGCTATAAAAAGGAAAGAAAAATTCTGGCAGCTTGAATTTATTCTTACGAAACAAAAACTCATCCAAAAGGTGAACGCAGCCATTCAATTATTTTCTTCGATCCTGGTGGCGAGTCTCGTAGTTTCATCAGAAACAAAATTTAGAGGAAAATCGCGGTAATGTTATCTTGCAAAGGATCAAGCTCCATATGACGATAACTCCTTCGGGTATCGAGGCAAGGTAAATGGAATGGGAACCATAAACGCGTCGTATATGCTCACACGTGGAGCGTGAGAGCTCCTGTCATGTTTTGCATTCGCATCACTGATCGAACAAACATTTACCACCCCTCGCATTCACCCACAGCCCCACCTATTCCCTCAGTTTACAAATGGCGAGAGTATCAGAAACCAGCGACCGTCCCTGCATCATCACGCTGTAGAGCACTTGGGCAACGCACGCACGTATATACATTACACGCGAGAAATAACGAGGCTACAGGCTCCATCATGTACGTACAGGCATCTTGATGACAAAGCAGAAGATGTAAAACAACAAATGCTCGATTATCTCTGTTTCAGAATCAGTCACGAATGATAAATCAACTTCACTGTGACGAGATGAATAAAAAAAAACAGAGACGATGGAAAATAAAAAGCAGAAAATATCTATTTGCAGAAACGATCCTTGACATTACGAGTTCCGTTCGGGAAGTCGATTGAACTATTTACTCTGAATCATCGTCGCGCCCAAAAGGAACACACCGTTCGTACGTGCTTTTAGAACCGAAGAGCGGAGTCCATGGATAAAAAATAAAATTTAACGAAACAGTGCTCGCTAACCGTGCGAAAGGCCAATTTAAGTTGCGCAATTTATTCTCAACAGTTTAATACAAAGGAAAATTTGTATTCGGAGGGAGTGAGATATTCTTATTGCTCGGAAAGTTTCGGGGAAGATAAGCTCCGCTACATTGCCACTGTCTTTGGGCGGTAGCGTGAAAAGTACTCTCTGTCCCATTTATTCGTGAGAGTCACCGAAACGAAAAAGGTAAAGTGCGTAATTCGTAAGCCTTGGGAGGATCTATCCATCTCTCTTCCTGTCTTCCTCTCTCTGCTTTCTTTCTTTCTATATTCTTCTACTTTCTCCTTCTCTACATTTTCGCCGAAAGCCAATTACTTTCGATTGGCTGAGCGAAAATTTCTCTCCAATTTGGATCCGCAAGTTTCATAAGGTATATGACGAGTGGAACGAGATCGAGGGTCGAAATTACGTGGTGGAGAGTCACGACGACCGACGAGAATGTGGCAAGCCGAGGAAGAGGAAATGAGGGAGAGAGAGAGAGAGAAAGCGAGAGAGAGAGAGAGCGAGATGAGAGGAAGAGATGAAGAGAAAACACATACACAGAAAGCACAACGATCCAACACCCCCGAGTGATAAGGGTTGCTAGCAATCGATACGTATAACTACGACACGTCATAACGAGAGAGTAAAATCACTAAATATTTCCACATAGTCTCCCTCCCTCGGTACTTGATTACTCAACGAAAAGATCTGTGAATACGTATGTGGGTATTCGTGTGTGCTTGTCGATTGAACCTTAAGAGGGTACGGGACATTTAGCAAGGGTTATTCCCTCAAGTACTCCTTATTAAGCAAGCAACCCCATAAGGAGCTTCAAAGTGCTCGAGAAAATATAGCCAACTGTGTTTCCGAAGTAAGAGGAATGTTGTTTTTATTCTGCTCTGCGAACCAACGTGGAATTTGCCTGCAAAGTCGGTCTATTTTCAGCGTCACTTTTATTCCACCAAGAAAAAGTAATTCTGCAGCATTGCTGGCAAATTGTTTTGTACGTGAACGAAGCAAGAAATTTAAGAAATTCTAAAGTTTATGGAAGCTGCTGAAAACTGTGCACTCAACTGCGCACGACAAATGCTCATCGATGTAGAGCCATTCACCGTAAATGGAGGGTTGGCAAAGTCAGTTCGTCAAGTATTCACGTTTCTCCGTGTCCACTTGCTTGTATGTATTCGTCCACTCGCCCTTTCTCTCTCTCTCTCTCTCTCTCTCTCTCTCTCTCTCTCTCTCTCTCTCTCTCTATCGCTCTC
>JBAJMU010000004.1:7698226-7878475 GCA_037952995.1 Hyposoter didymator
TCTCTCTCTCTCTCTCTCTATCGGTCCCTTTCGCTTCCGTTCCTCATGTACAACCTTAACTCGCTCGTGTGCACTTTGTTAGTTCGCTACTAGTCTCGTTAACAGCTGTGAGCCTGAGTGGCGCGACGCTGGCAACCCCGTGAGAGGGCTGAGGGGAGGAGACGAATTGGTGATTTTACCTAGCACCAAATGCACTTCTCCGCGTTGTATCTTGGGCCTCGTAAGCACGTCTATTCGCAGCAACAGCTTTCACCAACTTCGTCGCCCAGTGGTTTATACTATTACATACAAACGTATGTATAGGTGTGCATTGCCAAGTTCCATTTACCTCTGGCGTTCTTCTTCTTCGGACATACGACACTGGCATGAAACTGATAGGGCCTTTCAGGTCAAGTATCAAGAGGTTGTGGTGCTCGGGACTTGCCGACACGACATCAGCTTACGGTCCAATGTATACGCAACTTTTTGCTTCAAACTCTCCACTCATCGAGCGTTCTGTGGGAGCTGACTGGCAGTTTGCCTGTTACGAAGATCCCAGGCCCTTACCTGAGATGCCAAGTCGTATTGCAAACGAAAAGTTTTGGTTTAACCGCGCCGTTGCTGATTATCGACCAGTCTCAGTCGCAAACACATCGATCAAATTGAAACAACAGATATTTATGTTCTCTACAAAGTTCAACGAAATCATATGGTTTCCGGTTCAATCAAATATTTCTGGGGCTTTGACAACGTTGAGCATTATTGTTGGAACATAGCACGCTCCACTTCATCAGACGTATCCGCTTCCAGCTCCGCCAGGCTTTTGTATAACCCGAGGCTCTTGCTACTATTCTACGACATGCTAAGGCTCCAAGAAAATGGAATTCCTGCAAGAGGTAAGTGATTATAATACTTTGAAAATACATCGAGCTCTCTCGAGCATCTTAATGAATAGAAAAGCCCCTTTTCTGCTCGTCGCTTTCTTTCCCGCACTCGCGCTCGGAGGCTGCTGCTGCTGTAACGTCCGGAGTAAAGCGCTAGCCTTCGAAAATAAGATTCCCATTCCCGTGATCGAGGCAATGCTCCATAGTGATACTTGGCTGTATAACGCCGACGCGAAGACTCGCGGAAATAAGAGAGACGGAGGGGCGCGCGGAAACAAAATGAGGCAACACGGAGAGAGCGGTCCGTCTGTGTGTGGGTCCGAGTGGGTACGTGTGCGAGAGAGAATGAGAAACCACGACACGAAGCAACGTGAATGTACATACTGAGAACTAGTGAAAAAGAAAAGAAGATGCCGAGGGAAAGGGAGCAAGAGAGGCTGAGATTCTTCCTTAATGAGTATCCGGAGGCTTAGCCGGTCCCTGGAAATTGCATGAATGTCGTTCTTTTCGGGCTTAGCTCTTCCATTTTACTGCCCGAGATACTGCCACCGAGCTCTTCCTTTATTCTTTATATTCTATCTCTTCGTACCTCAAATCTATTTCATATCCTATGACTCTCTGCTTATTTCCTTATCCTTTTGATTATACATGAGTACGTAGATACAGTCATACGATCCCTGAGGAAAAGGAAAAAAACATTCCTTTTCCGCTTGCCGTATCTCGTGTTCGTTAATCTCGTTAAAATCATTCGCGAATCTTTACTGCTATTCGTTCGACTCCCTCGTGGCGAAACGGTTAGGGTGCAATGTATGGAATATTTTGAAGGGGAAATCTCTGTCTAGGATTTTTGTCTCCCAGTAGTTATCGAAGCATGAAAAAAGGGAGCGATAAACCTGTCACGAGGTTCGATTGCTTCTTTCTACAATTTCAACAACGATCCGAATCCCTTTTTTTTTAGAGTGCCAACTTGCTGCAATGGTCGTATGTGCAAAATGATAAACGTGTCCCGTTTGTATGAACCCAAACGAAAAATAATCGTTCGCGCAAGTGCAGGTTCAATAGAAACAAAAGAGAATGGTGAAAAAAAAACGGGGGAATTCATGGAACATAGTTATTCAAAATTTAGGCCGGACAATCTATCGACTTATTAATCTATAGAGAATTTCCTGGTGGACTCGATCAGAAGGGAGAGAAAAGGAAGAAGGGGATGAAGAAACTTGAATGTAGGAGCGATGTCGAGAGAATCTTGAGACGTCGACGTATAGAATGAACGCCTTGCCGCTGCCAGGCGCAACCTTCAATCGTTTTCTCTCTCGCCGACGTACTACGTATATAGAAGCTCTTCCTTTAGCCTCGTACACGACTAAAGTTATATATCTATAAAACCACCGTCGCTGCTTCCACCGAGTACGAAAGAAGCGAACCGAAGTTGCTCTCGAAGCAAGCAGCTCTTCTGCCACACCATTCTCTACTCCGTACTACTCATCTTAACCCATCGCTCTTCGCGTGCCGTCTACGCGAATATACCCAATACACGTCTATCGCTCCGAGTGAGTTCCCCGGGCCGTGGCCCCTTCCACACCCCGATGCTTCGACATTCGCACGAGCATCAGCCACCTGCACCTCCGGCACATATTGAAACTTTTCCACCCTCGTGTAAAGATCACGAATGGATACGTCATGTGACCGACTCAAAATTTATATTTCTTTACATCATCGCGCGTCACTCTGATCCATTGAATATTCCAAACTCACAAAAAGACAAAACAAACGTTGATTTTTCTCGTCATATTGTTCCTCCGAGAGACGCGTCTCTGTCATCGTATAATTTTCGTATTATCGATCTTTTTTTTTCCTCAGAATGAAAACATGCCAGAAAATAATTGAGAGCTCTTTCAAATTAAATGAAAAAATTGCGAAATAATAATTTTCCTCTTACAAACGTTGTGTTGACTCTAATCGATTTTTTCGTACACTGAAAATTGACGTAGAAAAGCTAGCGATAAAATAATAATGAATATTCAGGAACGGATATTGAAACGGTGAAAAAAAAAATCGATTTCAAGGCGTTACACTGTTGGGAGTTTTGTTTAGTTTTTTTTTGTTTTTTTTTTTTTTTTGAACGNTTTTTTTTTTTATGAACGAGAGGCCACGTCGAAACCGGGAGCGCACCCGTTGCCAGAATTATTTTATCGTTTAACCCTGATATTTATAGGGTCAGAGAAGGTCATAAATTGGAGGAAGTAGGGCGGGGACGTTTTTTTTTTTTGGTAAAGCGTGGGCGTTGGAATGAGAGGGTGTAGGTGCCAATGCGGTCGCACAACGTTAAACGATTACCGCCACGGGAATATACCAAAAATCCGTAGACCCTTAAGCGCTAGAATAACGTATTGCAAATGAAGGCATTGTTGCGTTCCCTCGGTGAAGGATCGAAATTTTATAGCTGCTTATTTACGGTACGCGGGTATACGTCACTCTCCCACGAACTACATCCAACAAAAATGTGTGTCTATTACACAGCTCGTAATCGAAATAGGGTGAAAAATCCATACAAAAAGATGATGGAATAATCTTTAGAAAAAGATTCTATCAATCATCAACGAAAAGTTATTACAATATTTCAACGAACTTTGCCCAACGAAAACAAATGCAGAAGAAAAAATTGCAACGTTTATTTTTCTTGATAAATACAGACCAGCAGTTCGACTCCAATAATTTCGAGAATATTTCACGAAGCAATGAAAAATGTTATGATCGAAATTGTGATTAACCTCGAACTCCGTTCAATCTAGAATTGAGAGTTCGATCACTTTGAAAAAAGAATTTATCTTCTTGGGGAGGCCTTTGTGCGGAGACTGTCGCTGGAAGGTCCGGTGATCGTTTTTCCAGAGCTTTTTGGGTCGAAGACTCGGGGTTGCGGGATTGAACAGCCCGTCATTATAAGGATAATGGATCACTGCTCATCAATAAAACGTTCTCTTCCGATAAATAATTCCATTCTATGCCGAAACTCGGGGAATGGCGAGAAAAGATTGAGCCATTGGACTATATTTCGTCTTTGCCAAACGCGATAGTTCTGCTTTTCGAAAAAGCAGTTATGATTCATGAAAAAATACTCAACGACGGTGAATAATATGAAAAGAAAAAAAATAAATATGAGAGTCAATGATTGAGGCTGGTGAAAATAGTTTCGTCATTAATTGAAAAATTCACATACTTATAATTTTCCAGCCTTCCATACCACGCAGTTGTTTCACACAATAAAGTAATAATAAATTATTCTTCGCATTCAACGGTAGGCGATCTTTGGGTGCAATGGAGGGTTGTATATAAATATATATTAAGCAAAGAACAGGAGATGGTAGCGTGAGAGTCTGTGGTTTGGAAAGAGGCACGAGAGTGAGTAAAGTTCTCGTTTCAATAGGCAGGCGAGAACGAGGCAAGGAGTAAAAAGAGAATGAGGATGGGGGTGGGGGTGTAAGACCGATAGCTGGTAATAATAAATAGCGCCGGAGGATAATAGGGGCCCAGGAAATAATTTCTAAACTCGTGGCAACGACCACGAGGCTGAAAAAGAGAAAGAGGGAGAAGATGAAAGTAAGGGGGAAGAGAGTCTCGCGATATCACGTGGCTAAAGTCCCTCCTGCTTCTGGCTCTCTGGAATCTCCGAAGAAGACGGTGCTATATGAGGCCAAGTTCGTCCTATATAATAAATGTTATATATATAGAGCCCGGGGTGGATTCTCTCGTGAGGAGAAAGAGCGAAAATGCGAAAAGGGGGTAGCAGCAGTATGTGGTGGTGGTGGTGGTGGTTTAAAGGGTACGCCAGGCTTGCGAGGAGGGGGTTGGTAGGACATAAAATTCAGCCATTTTTCGTAAAGTTTTGGCCCCCGGGACACAGTAATGGCGTGCAGCGAGGCGAGCATAGACCCCGCGTTTATATTGGAATATGAGTATAGTACGCGCGCGTATATGGAAAGAGGGTTATGTGCCCTCGTGCGCTAGCTCGTCTCCCTTGCGCCATCTTTCTCTCCCGTTTTACCAAATGGATTCTCTTTTGCAAATGGCGATCGAACAGAGTCCAACATGGCTCTCCGTAGGCCTCCACATATATATATACAAAGATAAAATACGTATGGGTCTCTAATACTCTATCTCTCTGTCTGTGTCGATATTACATAAATCCCCGACGGCATTTCAGTCCCGCCTCTCTTTAATCCCCTCTCCTCCGAAGGTAGCTCTTTGGGCGCGCATCAAGCTCCTTCGTAATCTCTACATCTTGTAAGAAAATCGTACGTGGCAAGCGAAGCGTATCTTATCCTTGGAAAACCATACCGAACATGAGCACAGATTCCTACAGAGCTCTCCGCTCGCCATGTTCCTTCTTTGCACCGCGCCATCCTCAAATTGTGCAGCATCCCCCCTTCGCCCTCTTTCTCATCTGTCTTCTACGAGCTATGTGCTATACAAAAACTTCAAGTATGCGTGTACCGTCAATTTCCCTTTACCGGTGCAGCTGCTTGTACCGCTAATCTAATGAGAATCTTGAGCAACCCTTCGCTGGATATAAAGCATCCATCCCACTTTGATAGACCTCAACCCATCGTCAAGTTCAATCACACTACGCGACCAGATATTTTCATGCATCGATGTAATTCCTCTGGATTCTGAATTGGGAGCAACAACACATCGGTGAAATCTCATCATGATTTTGTGGAAATTTCACCATCTCCATTTTATTCGAGCCAATCGTTTTTTTATTTATTTTCTACTTTTTTCAAGCTCCCGAGACAAGGAATCGTGAGCCAGAAAACACGTTGAAGCTCGTCGCTGAAACTTGAACCAAGCATCGAAAGGGAGCACCAGGTGTGTAGCAAGAATGGAGAAAAAAAAAATAGCATGACAGTGACGAGTTTGTAAGATTTGTCCACTTACTCTTGGGAATAAACCAACTTGAGTGTAACTCTTGCTGAACATTTCCAGTCGCTGCTCAATTGAATACCTAGCTTCACCTCAGCCACACTTTTATTTCCCCTTTTTTTAGCCTTCTTCGCCCGCCATGCTTTTTCTCTCTTTCTATACCCATCAGTCCAATCGTAAGAGTCGATAGGGGTCTGGTGTGGGTGTGGGTACTTGTATTAGGTATCCCTGTCGTGCACCAGGTCTAATCCAATCGTTTACCGAGGTCCACGTCGCCGGACCGTTGCACACTTACATTTATTTTCTTTTTGTCTGCAGCTCGAATCTCCGTGGCTTCTGGGCAAAGTGTTGACCCAGCTTGCTACGTGTACACCATCTTCCCTTCGCAAATTGGCGACTGATCGAGTTCGAACATTCTACATTGAGCCTCTTCTTAAATTTGTACTGGTGCGCATCGTGAATCGAATGCTTGAAGCAGATCGTGCGAGATAACGGAATCCTTTTCAATGCAAACGCGAAGCATTATGATCCAATGATTTCGGTCACAAACGCTAAAGGACGCACGATCGTACGATCTCGAATACAACCAGCGATTGTGATTTACGAATTAAAATTATTCCAGACCGTAGGCTCATCTCCGAACACGAAAAACAATGAAACTTTTGACACGGAGATTGTTCGGGAGACTTTTACTACTCGAGAGAGATGAGTCCTCTTTTGGCTCTTCCACTTATTTCTTTCTAATTACTTAGCGTCACAGGATGCCCTCGAGTCCCTTAATGCGGACGAATTCACAATTACAAGCATCTTACTTCCCTCAGGCTTCGCGAGAAGAAAAGTCTCGTGCAAAAGATGTAACTCTTTGAAATTGGAAATGCGGAGTAAACTGTTTAATTCTCAAGAGTTTTATAGTGACATTAATTGTGCGGGTGAAAGTGTTCCAATTGTCCACGGTTTTGAGCAAACGTTTCTGATTCCACACAGATAGACAAAGTGGTTCTTAATCCGCATATTAATTGGCAGAGCACGGAAACCAGCTCTCTCAACTATATCTGCTAAGTACGCACATATAGATATGTATGTCTCTTTTGGCCCTGAAGCTTCGCGCTCTCGTATTAGGGAGACTGCTATTCCGTGACACTAAAGTTTCAAACAATGTACACGCAGACATGCGCATACATGGAAATATTCGATGGGAGGTGAGTTCTCTCGAGTCTGTAGTGTGAGAGGAAACGCGAGGTAACAATGCTACTTCACCAGACATTCCGGTTATTACTCATTCGGTAATCCCGGCACGTCGGTTGCGATACACTCCCGCGACGTACAGAGAATGGTCATACCGCCTGCTTCATTCACTTCTGCATATCCTCGTTGCCCACTATACGCATCGAACCCTTCAGTCTGTAGCAAACTTCAACCCTCTCTCACTGTCCCAAGCTATGCAACAAAGTACGTATGTTTTACGTGTAAACAAACACACCGCCACTTCCATACCAAATATTAACAAATTTCAATCCGAGGCATAAAATGGCTATAAAGGACAGCAAAGTGAACAATTAATTTCGCAATAACTTAGATTTTGGATTCATACTTCATCACAAAGAACAATCGTGAAACAGCTTAATTGAAACTTCAAAATTCACAGGGAGAAAAAAAATGGTCTGAAAATTTAATGCTCGATCTCGAAGCGTTCCTGGGGATTGTTAAATTATTATTGAGCAACCAAAAGATTGAAAATATTGAAGGAATATGCGATGGACCAGAAGAAGGCGATCTCCACGATCTTCGGAGAAAATTACTTCCGTTATGGATTAAACGTTGCCGTATTTTCAGCAAAAGTTCGAAACAGAACTGCATAGCTTAATATATGCTTCTTTCAATTTCCGCAGATTACGGAAGTTCTATGCGTAATAATAAAGAAATATGCTGTTTGGCCATTTAATTGGATGAAATATTGATGATTCAGTCGTTTCAGAAGCGAAACTGATGGGAGAGCTATAGATTTTTCGGCTATTTTTTTCCCCATACATCTGGTCAGCTACAAAAATGACCGATGTGCTCACTACTGGTAGAGTTTCGAAAAGTAATAGATGGTGAATTGGCCAGATTCCTGAACAGCATTTTCCATTCATTTCCGTTTCGTTGTTTATTTATTTGCAGACACTATAGAATGTATTTCAATTATGCTGAAGTTATTTTCCGTGAAAATCCCTCTTTTTGGAAATATTCTACGAGAGCAGAATAAAATGCGGTGAATTTCAATTTAACCTCATTCCTCAACGAAAGCGAAAAATTCATTCGCTTTTTCCTTTTATTTATCATTTCGACGTATTTTGAACGAGAGTTTCATTGTGACTGATATTGCCAGGATCGAATGCCCAGCACATGAGCTTATACATATATATTGGCGTGCATACGTTTGCAGCTGTATGGAACAATGTGTGCATGTTGCATCGGCAGATTCTCGCATCAGGGGTGAATTGGTCATTGAATATTTTGACAAGAGAACTGAGCATGTCGACAACGCAAACATATTGTATGGAGCGTTGAATCTAGTAATATAGGGCTCGGGTACATGATGTTTGTGCGAAAATCTACGCCAGTACATCAGTGTGAAATAAACTTGACAAGTATTTTCCACATATTTACTGTGTATCGAAATCAACGTTTTCAGTACATTCGATCGTTGGATCAAATGGAATCAGAGTTTACGACAGGATTAATTTTCCGACAAAAATAAATGAAAACTTATTTCGATGATAAAATTATCAAGCGTGCCTAATTCCATTATGTTAGAAGCGAGCGAGACGTTATCGACGATGCTCTATCAGAGACCGAAATATCGCGATTTGAGGGTCAAGAAGCGGAAATGCACTCGGAAGAAAAACTCATTGTACCGTAGAAGAAAAATAGCTGGGAGTGAAGGAAAAGCACGAAATAAAAGACCAAGCGAATAAAAGTAACGTAACAGAATATACGTAACGTCAAGCCCATTGCGCCAGGGAAATCTCGTTTTCATTCGTTCTCTAAGGGCGCTGTCACCGCAGCAACACCAGAAGCAAAGAAATGGAGAGACATAAAAAAATCTCTTTCGCCTCTGGATTCTTGTATAGAGGCAACTCCAGGCCGCATGAAAAATACAGTTTCCATTGAAAAATAGCTTGCTCCAAGATTTTTATTTACTGGATGATTAAATAATCACGTTTGACAAAATTGTTATTCCAATTTGCGTCCAGTTCCACCGTTCATCCTTATCCTCAGATAAAAGTGGACATATTTATGAAAAGGGAAGGTACAGTTGACAAAAATAGTAACAAGAAAACAAACATTCCGTTTTTCATTGTCGATTTGCTTTGGAGTGTCTTATACACATACCAGCGTACAATATTCTCCAGCAGGTACCTCGTTTATCAGATGTGTGTATTTTGTCTCCTTTTA
The DNA here is from genome assembly GCA_037952995.1 of Hyposoter didymator. Classification (NCBI taxonomy): domain Eukaryota; kingdom Metazoa; phylum Arthropoda; class Insecta; order Hymenoptera; family Ichneumonidae; genus Hyposoter; species Hyposoter didymator. The sequence continues at coordinate 7,707,448 of JBAJMU010000004.1, forward strand.
TATATTACGGGTGCACTCGAGGGACCTTAATTCTATATTTCCTGGAGCCCTTGGCCGTATACTTACGCAGTACAACAATATGAATGTACGTATATATACATTATGACGATGAGACCATATTCCGGTGTATACAACAATATATGCCCATAAGGGTTTTGTGCCAACAGCTTCACCCGCCGACTGTTTGTATTTTGAGCACACAAAATGATTGTTACACAGCCTTGTGGATCTTTCAATACGACAATGTGCTAACTCTGCCTCAAAAGACATTTCTCTCATCCCCATCCAATTTTCTTTTCTTTTTTTTTCTTTATCATCTCGACCAACATTTGCATTGAATTACCGTAAAGCATTTGCACAATTGAAAACTCACGCAAGCTTTCACGCGGAACTAAGCGGTCACCCAACCGAGTGTCGACCGCGCATCCATTCCGAGACGCGTAATAGTCGAAGAACATCGAGCGGTACGGTAACGGATGATCGGAGGCAAAACATTTCTAAAAAGCTGACGCGCTTGAGCTTCGCTGCACTCCCACATCCTCGGAGTGACGTTTTTCTATAATTTTTACAGTCGATAAGAAAAATAACTCTGCGTTGAAATGTTCATTGTATGGCTTCCTTTATTTCAGAGAAACTTCCGTACTATGAAGACTCTCTTCTCTTACAAACTGATTGCAATGTTTATTGGATTTCGAAATTCATTAGTCAGTCGTTGACGTTCGCCTTTGATAAGTGGGTTATATATTTCTTATTCTTATCAAAACTTGGAGCAGATCGAAAAGCAAGCATATTTAAAAAGAGCTGACGCGCTCGAGCTCCGCTGCACTCTCACATCCTTGAAATGACGTTTCTCTAGAATATTCTTACAGTCCTTACAAAAATAGCTCTGCATTGAAATATTTATTGTATGACTTTGTTCCTTTCAGAGAAACTTCCGCACTATGAAGCTTCTCTTATATCTTACAATCTTATTGCAATATTTGATTGAATTTTGAAATCCATTGATCAGTCGTTCGCCTTCGATGAATGGGGTATATTTCTTATTTTTATCAGAACGAGAACCTCGGTCGATTAAAATGTAAAGAATGCCATTGTCGTTGATATTATTTTCAAATATATGATTCCTGCATCAGTTTAAAGCCTCGGTCGAGACAAAAACTCCCTTTCTTGGGAAAGGCGATTCGTCCTTGCTCTTGCCTTTGTCCTGAGCTCTGAAGTATACATCTAGTTGAACTTTTTTTTCTTTTCCGATTTTTTCTCACTTTCTATCCTTTTTTAGCAAGTCTTTGTTTCTTTGGAGCCCGATATTGGTGAGCCGGTGGATTACGACAGAATGTTTCATTTTTCCCCCAAGGGATTTTTGTCGTTAAATTTTAACGTCGAAGCTTTCGAAGAACACTCAGAAAGTGGATTTATATGTATTTACGGTAATCCCTTGCCAACGAGAGAGAAAATCTGATCGATTGCTTCTTTGGCCTCTTTTCAATGTAGCGCGGAAGAGAAGGAGAGAGAGAAGGAGAGAGGGAGACCCAGAGACTCGCAGCTCTTCGGCGATAACTGTTCACCACGCTTCACTGCGAGAGAGACGCGTTTTTATTTATCGCGAAGGGCCGGTAGAAAAAAAAAGGAGAATAAAGGAAGAAAAAATGCGCAAGAGAGCAGAAGCGCGAAGTAGTCAGAGGATGAGAAATGTAAAAGGAAAACAGAATCTACTTCGAAGAGTCCAAAGGCTGTATACTGATTGCAAACATCGCATTTCCTGATGCCTACGTATAGAAACCAGAAAACGTCACAACCCTACGGCGAGAATATTTCTCTTTGAGAAACGCGAAACCGAACATGAAAATCTCGCGTTTGAGAAAAATTTGCACGCTGGACTTTTATGTATTTACAGTCATTATGCTCCGGAACTTTCAATCCAACAAAGTCAACAATATTGTCTACCAATAAAAAATATTCGTCCAAGCAATTCCTCCGTCATATTATATTCATTTATTTTTTTAATGTTTCCAGATCATGGATCGTTTTGCTTCGCATCTAAATAATTTGAATGTGATAATTATTAAAATTATTAAAATAATTATCATCCTCCGATACGACGTAAATGCGAGGAGCCAGTAAAATGGTCTATATGCAGAACGCTTTGTCCAGAGTTGCCATAAAAAATAGAAAATTCGATATCTGAGCAAATATTTCTGTCTTGGAACGTCTTTGAAATTGATGAAAATGAGTTGAACACGAAAACGTGAAAAAGAGAGAACGAGATAAAGAGCAGCATGCAATAATGCAGCCCACCGTAGGATATTTTGAGCCCCCAAAATTTGGCATAAACTATAATCCCATAGCGAGTGCTCATATATTTATATTGTTACACAAACCTAGCGAGGAACAGCGCACGTTCGCCTTAAGTACATGGAGGAGAGTAGAAATGGTTGTGCCCATAGCTTTGAGCGCACGTGTCAACCCTTTCGAGCTTGAACTTCCAAAACGTACATTCGCAGAACGTACGACGAAACTGCAGAGACTCTGCTCGGCAATGATACTTTTTTCTTCCAACTTTGAACCTGAAGCCAAATTTGCTGTGTATATTTTCAATGATGTGCAAGAAACACACTGTTCCTTTTAAACGATAAACAAAACTCATGCAGATTATTGCAGTTGACGTTTCGATGAGCATTCGAGGAATTTTTTTGCCGCCTCAGATTTAGAAACTTGAGAAAAAGTAAATAATCTCTTTAAATGTGTAAACTTAAAAAAAAGATTGACTGCTGGGGATTCTATCGGCAGAACAGACAAGGGGGAAGCTTGATGCAACGTCCGAGAGTGATAATTGATTGCAATGCAACGTCATCTGCGTTAGAAAAAGAAAAAGAATTTAATTAAAAACGATAATCGAAGAAAAATTCGTTTCTCCATGAGGCAGCAGTCCGTAATTTCGCCCCAGTCACACCGCGTAATTAATTTTCTTTTCCTACTAGGGTGTGAAGTCGAGTAGAGAGTAGAATAAAAAACGTGAGGCGAGTGAGAGGGAGATAAGCACGTGTGCATATTTGCAAAGTCCCGCTGTGCACAAATACAATTTAAATTAGACAGACTTGTACGTTCTCCAGTGTCCACTGGACCGTAAGTCTTAACCCTGCGGTAAATGTCATGACCAGACAGTTGCCCCAAAGCCCACTTGCCCATTTTACTTTCGCCCATCTCTTTTCCCCGATGAAAACGACGTTGGCCTGTCCGCGCGCTTCTCCTTTGCCAAAAACAGTGCAGCCTCCCTCTGCACTCCTCATCCCTATTCCCCTCCCCGCCCTTTTTCTATTAAGTGTTCCCTTCGTCACATAGACCGAGTGTACAGTGTACATTTTTTCTCATACTCCGTTCCCTCCTCAAATATATGCTCAGCGAGGGAGACAGACACATTGTAGCTCGTCGGATACACGTGGTCGGAGCTGGGGCACAAAGAGGAGGAACGCTAAACGTTTCTGTCTCGCGCTCTCACAGCTTGCTTAATAGAGAGCGATGACTCATCGCCCAAACGAGCTAGACTCTTGTGTATCTCGAGCGCGAGTGTCATTACGAGAGAAAATTTCATGCTAAAAATAACGGAGAAAGAAAAATTTATTTTTTTCCCACGAACAATTAGTTTGCTCCCAATTCTCACCACAATTATCGACTCCGAACGAGAGTCTGGTACGGGCTGTGGCAAATGTACAAATTATCATCCTCAACGAGCGCTAATATTCACTGTTAATGTGTACAAATTCTCTGTATTAGAATCGAATAGCAAGACCTTATTATTTCCATAATGAGCTCATCAAAGATTCGAATTGTTTGCTGTCACTGAAAAAGTGGCAGTCGATCGCCTGGAAAAGTCGATCCAGGATGAATATTGTCAGGATAAACATCCAACTAAAATAACTCATAGAAAATTTATTGTTTTTTTTTTTTTATCGCTGGGTTACGATTTCTAGAAAAAGCAAAGGGTTTCACTTCCGTCAGTGGTTATTAACCATAATGAAAGGCTAAAATAGTCTCTCGATTGTCTCGTTCAAAAGCTCTCGCAAGACTCGCTCTCCCTCTCGTTTCGTTTATCCATACATATATTTATAGCAGACGGATTGTTGGAATCCCTCTCACGCTGGCTCTTCTCTCTGTTCATTTAACTGTGTGTGCTTTACGTCGGGCATACATTTGCAAGCCTCATCTGGGAGGCATAAAACTCTTGCATCCCTCGTGAGATTAGAGAGAAAGAGAATGAAAATTGGAAACTGCGACCTCACTTGTTCGAATTAACAGGCAATTTCATTCGATTCACGTAGAAATTCTACAGTAACATAAATATCGATCAGTTTAATTGGTAATGAAAGAAACAAAACAAAAAAACTGATTCATTTATTCTGTCGCGATAAATATACTGAGCGCGTATATTTTTAGGCGAAGTATATTTTATGGAGACTGCAATTGAAACAAGCGAGCAATCAAGCGAACGAAAACATTTTCGGTCTGCATACACATCTAGGTTTTCTATTGACGGGGAATAATAAGAATGAATCCATGAATACGAAGAAAAGGAAAGAGATAATTTTCACCAAGTTGCTACATAATCTATATATTTTTGTTTATTCCGCGTACGCTGTGATGAGGGAAGGGACCAATGGCCGACACTTAATATACGTATCCGGTTCATCAGAGACTCGAACATCCTCGTTCTCTTCATACTCCTCTCTCTCTCTCTCTCCCTATATTCTGTGTATGGATTACATTCAGTACAGACAGTCGTATAGGGGATATAATTGGGTTATCCGGTGATTCATTCACATCGAATTCGTAGAGAGTTGGCGAACGGTAAATTAGCAAACCGATTCCGTTCTCGGTTCGTGAGAGAGAAAGAGAGAGAGAGAGAGATCGAGAGTTTCGCGAGTATAAATCTATTCATTCGTCGCCCCGGGAACGAGCTCGCTTTCCTCTTTCCCCTTGTCCATGTATTCTTTATTCGCAAGTATACATTCATTCGTATATGCCTACATGTGCACTGCGTTTGTATTCGGGCGTATTTTGTCTGATCCGAAGAATGGAGCCTGAAGAATAGGAAGCGAGTCGACTCGAGGGAATTCAGGTATACAAATGCAGCAAAGTAGCAGAAGAAAAAATGTATATATACCTATGCATATTCACTGTGTAGCTTTCTTGCATGTATGCACGAAGGCGAGGCGGTCGTTATACGGCGGCACGTAAGAGTATCTTCCTGGAGAATTTGACCTATTAAACTTTACCCGTAAAATTCTAAAAATGCGCAACGTCTTTGTTGTTCCCGTCATTTTGGGGAATTGCAACGACAAGGAGTGAGGCTAAAATGTTTTCAACAAAATACTCCGTCCCTCCCATGAATGTTGAAGCTTTTCGATCGTATTTTTGGGAATATACGTTTCCGTTGTTGTTGTTGTCGTTGATCAACGTTTATTGGCGAAGAGTCGACTCGGTCGAGTGAGCTTTGTTCAGAATCCAATAAAGACATTATCCCGAAGGAATTCTTTGAAAATTTCGATTTGATCGTGACTCGAAAGTTCATGAAAAACGTGTGCTCGAGGCAGGAGATATTGCACGGACCGTTGGCGACAGATCTGAGAATCATGGGATCGGCTTGTCGATCCTCTCAATGGTTATCAATTTCAAAGGTTCTTCTTCATCGTATATTTACATACATATACGTATATATTTTATCCGTCTTCTATGTACACATATTGATTGCATACGCGTGTACGTATGTGTATGTTTATATAGATATCCCGCGGAGGTATTTCCCATATAAAAGGGAGAAAAAGTGCGACGAGCATGCGGATGGGAATTGATCACGTGAGACTTTGTCAATGTCGCACATATAAAGGGACCGAATGTGATAAAAATGTAGTAGAAGCGTATGTATGTGCGATTCTCCATGGTAAACGGGTCGTAGCGGAAGAAGGAAAGTGTAAAACCGAAGGTATAGGAGAAGGAGAGGTTGAAAAGTTGAAAAATTTTCAAATCGCTCCGATCCAACCGAGTCGATACTACATTTTGGAGAAAGTGTGCAACAAGAATGTATCCGAAGTATGTAGTAGTGTGTGTCGATGTTTTTTCTCATATTCAACGAAAAAGCATCTCCGTGTGTTCCCTTGAAAGCTCATAGAAAAAGCTGGACATCACAGACGCTCTCAAATGCGCTCAAGGCTATTGTCAACGGATGTATACTGGCTGCACATGAATATTACTCAACGAACAGTGAAAGAAGAAGGAGCAACGGCGACACACAGAGAAGATGGAGAGACGCGAAGCTTTGCGCAACATTCAACCTGATCTCTTGACAATGCCCGTTTTGTCGTCAGATCGGAAGAGCTCGAGACCTCGATCTACGACTTGCATACATCCCCAAGAAGTGCTCGAATACAAACCATCGACATGGATAAAGAGATGCGTGATGAGGAAGTTGTTCGACCTTTTGGAAAACGAGTGACAGGAGCAGAACTTCGATTCGCACCTCACATCGTCTTGTGTGCACAGCGACGCTAAATTAAGCGAATTCGTTTAAAAATAGGAAACAACTTGATTGAATTTTTTTTTCATCGTTAACAATACGCGGTCCATTCATGCTTCAAATAAAAAACATCATGGAATTTTCATGGCAAGGAGCGCTGCCAATCCTTGGTATGAATAATTTGAAAATACTCGGGAATTTCCTTGAAAGGGAAATACTGATTTAGTAATCGCGAGTTGGAACAAAAAATTCGAAAAAGCTCGGTGATTGATATTGGCACTTGCTTCGCGCCATGGCCGCGTAGCGCAGAGATGCCAGAGAAATGTGTTTGTATATTTCTTGAGGTGTGGAATTCAGGGGAATGCATGGTTTTCGTTGGAGCAACGGCTACGGATATGAAGTGCGAATGTCGTGCTTCTATTTATCGATTAAAATACTAATTGGAATATGATAGCGCGGAGCGGAGAGGGGCGGTGGGAAACGGATCCCGAAGGAGCGTCAGCGTTATTAAAGGCTGTCAGCATCGCTCAGGGGCATATCGTTTGATAGTACAGTTACAAAGTAACGCACAGGAGAAAGGAGACAGGGAAATAAGAGAGAGAGGACGTAAAGTCATGGCACGCGAAAGCAGGAAATGTGAGAGAGCCAAAAACACGATACTTGTTTGCAACCTCGAAAGGAGAGGGAACAAGTTATACATTTCATTAAAACAAGTTGTACACACGTTGGATGAGGAACAGGATGAAAGTTTATGTCGCCAGGGAACGTGCACAAGAGACGTCCAACTTGAAGAAGCTCCCGTCAACTGAAACGCTTGGAAACACGCCGTAAGCTCGCAAATATCTTGTTTCATCCGGGTTTCACCCTTTTGTTAAACCAAGTCCCATAATGCGGTATTCCCAAACAGAAATGAGAACAAAGTAGCAAGGCTGCACGTGGGGATAATAAGGAGCGCACACGAGAATGAAGGATAAGGCAAAATGCGCCAAGACATTTTTATTGCGCGGAATGCTCGTTGAAAATAAACGCTTCATTGATCCCGCGGATCTCAGGGGAAAGAACGAAAAGTAAAAGAGCAGAGAAGAAAGAGAAAGAGAAAAGAGGCAGAGAGAGAGGGGCAGGCCATAAAATGCCGAGAGCAATTTGGCATTTCCTATTCATGAGACGTTTATGCGAATGAATGAAATTTTAGGCGTCTCGCTATCTCGACTTATCTCGATCCACTTGGTCGGTGTAGCGTTACACATTCCCAATATACGCCAAGAACGAAACTATTCCTATCCATTTATCCGTGTGCACGCTCATTGCTTCTGGTGATTTCGTTGCATCGCCAGGTTTCCTTGCAATTTTCAAGGACACTTGAACGTAATTTTTTACTTTACGAACCATTGGCAGAAAATGATTTTTCTTTTACAATTTTCGGTCGATTGTTTGCTCAATTTTACTCTATTGCGAGTCTCGAAAACCGTGCGATGTACGTCTCTTGAGATTGAAACCGCCCAGCGCAAAAAACGGCAAGGAATTTCGAAAAAAAAACGGATTTTTTACGGAAGAAGATCGCAGTCTCGATACTCGGAATTCTCCGAGCTATTCGTTTGAGTAATTAGCCAAATTACGAGCAGAAGGAATACGAGAATTCTCCTAAGATGTTGAATCTGACTTGGCAATCATCAAAGCCATGACCAATGGAAGGTAACTGATGGCAAAGTACGATTCGAGTCTCCATAACGCTAAGAACCCAGTTGGGACGTAGAGTCGAGTCGTTGCATGGGCTTTGAATTTGATTTTGTATCCTCCCGTGAATGATCGAAATTCCTGGTAATCATTTGGCTCGAGAAACATGCATCCTGATGCACACTCCATTCAAGCTAAATATGCAGAGGTAGAAAATAAAAAATGGAAAGATCTCGAGAATCCTTTCCAGAACTTTAACCGTCGTTGCATTATTCATGACGAATATATTTTTTCATGCCTCGAATGAACATCGTCCGGTTCCAGTTCACCGATCTCCTCGCTACCGGCATATCCGATTCGACGCTCAACCCAACCCGTCAATATTCCGTTATTAAAATAAATAAATGTTTGCCGATGGTAATAAATGCTGTTGAACATTGGCTGTCACGGTTCGCTACAGGCAACAACTTGGGTATTTTACAATGGCCGGCATATTGTTACATACCAGTGATATCGGAATAGCCGATGAAATAAAGCCTTCGGCGGTATCCTGACTCAATAAAAAAAATGGAGACACTTGTGATACCCACGCTCCGTTAGAACCGAAGGTATATCGAAGCGCCTCGAGCGTTGTTACTACTGCGGATCACGGGCTGGATTTCGCAAGCATATTTTCCTGAAAAATCAACCGCTCCGTTACGAATACATCGTTCAATAAAGAAAAAAAAGGAAAACGTTGAAAAAAAAAGGACAAGTCGACAATTTCGAAACGCGGCATAGCTGAATAAAGAAAAATTAATGAAATCCAGCGCAGATGTGTATTTTGTTCCCTCATGAATCCATGCAGCCGATCCCGGAAAACTTTCGTCCCGTCCATTCTATACTATCACGCGATTTGGCAATAAACATTATTTTAGCACAAAAGTAAGAATGCATCGATGGTAACGCATCTCCTAAACAAATTAGTCCCGATAGGGTAATTTCTGGTTTTCCGGAGGTTGCAATCGAGCGTGTCAGCGACGAGAGTACCCGCACGGATTACGCGAATCACTCCGGACGTTTGAATAACTGCATACACAATGATATTTATCGTGTTCGGGGGTGAGTATACGAGAGGAATTACACCGGTGTAAGGGCCGAACGGAGAGGGAACATCTAGTCGCGATATATATCACAGAATCGTCGTGAATGACACATCTGTACGTTCTAATACGTGACACATGTGTTTGTAGTCATAACCCATCTATATATACATACGAGATAAAGACATACGTGTACATATTTGTTTATTTATGTACGTCCAAGTTTCTATGAGCCCCGATGAGCTATATATCGAGAACAGACCGAAAAGAAGATTGATGTCTCCTGTACGCAACGTACGACATGATCGGAAAGCCATAACTCCCGTAAATATATCGCGCCCATAGCAGTACGTAAAAGCACAGCGCATCATGCGGGTGTAATATTACCGTCCGCATCATCCACGCATATGCAAGTATATGGGATTATCCTTTACCAATATCGCCATGCACAAACGTATACCAAGTTCCTCCCTCTCCGGTGGCTCCTCTTGCATGCTGTCACACAGCTTGATCCACGTTATACGATATATATCATCCGATCAACAGATTATAATAATCCGTTCAGTTCTTCGACATAAACCGTCATTTCTGAAGAAACGATAGCTTCATCGATATTTATTACGACGTAGTTATATATATAAAGCCTCATCCAAAACGCGTCGACGCACAGACTCTGCTAATGATGAAAAGGTTCGTGCAGCTGTATCAACGGAGCATCAGCAATGAAGTTAATTTTTTCAACTTTTTTCCTGATTTGATCCCACGAACGTTGCGGTCTTTTTGCGGTCGAATGAACAATCAATTATTTTTGATCGTTCAACGAGTGCATTCCGAATCAAATAATTCCAATCGTTTTCATTTTATTTCATCGTCATTTTTATTTTTCATAGGACAACGATACGCAGTCTAGATTTTTCGAAACCACACGAGGAATTATTGAAATTTTGTAGGTCGCAGAATATCCAGTTTGAACGAAACAATTTCATTAATTCGCATGCGATATAAACCAGCTTGAAACTATTAAATATTACGCAATTTTAACAATCGTCAATTCCATGGCTAACGATGTTATTTACTACTGGAAACAAAACTTGCCAAGTATCGTCGATGCTTTGTGTACTCGTCATTGTTACGAAGCTCCATCATACGATTATCAAGGGAATTTAATCTCCGGACACAAAGTTCCTAATTGGAAATTGAAATGATGGAATTCTAGGGAATGTATGAAATAACGAGACGGTATTCACTGGTAGGAATGATAGGAAATGAGAGGAAAAGCACGAGCAGGAGGCGACGACGGAGAGAAAGCAAAGTCTGGTCGCTTATTAGCCCGGGTCAAAGTGGATCAATAGTTGAACCTTCGGGAGACTCATGCATGCGATTCAACAAGAGGTTTGTCGAAATGCCGCAAGCGAATGGCATTTCACGTATGTGGAGATCCTAATGAGTTGAAGTTTAGACTCGATGCAGAGTCGCGAGAAAAGCGATGGATTACAGAACAGTTAGTTCTGCAATAAGGAGGGCGCATCTGACGATCGCGCAAACGCTTCTATTAGAAACCCTTAACAACAGAAAGGGCATGTCTCCCAACAAACTTGAGCATCGAATAATCCGAGCCCAGCCCTTTTCGCTATCGAACAATCGAACGCACACATCGAAGAATTTAACCTGTTACACACTGGAGTTTAATGCCAATTAACCTAAATGCTTAACTCCGCGAGTCTCACGTTTGATCTTCTCCCGTACCGCAACGTAATCACGTCACCCAAATTTCCACAAGATAATCGCAGCAATTAAGGGCATTCTGCAAAATTTGCAAAGCTACCATTTTCTCCTATGGATCAAAATTCCCTCTTTTCAATATACATTCTGTTTCGAGCTTTCGAGAGAAAAAATCTTTCCCTCAAAGCAAAAAGAGTATCACCCCCAAACTTTATTACGAAAAAAATGAATTTAAAAATTCAACGTTGGACTTATTTCGCGACCAAATGAAACATGTAAATCGCGAATAAAAGTGGAATTAAACGAATGTCTTTCTGCTAGAAAAGATACGAAATAAAATGTCCGTCCTATTCCTCCGGGTTCACGTGTTATATAAACCGTGAGATAACATATTTGGCCTCCACGCGTGTACATTTAATGGCCTTCGTACACCTGTTTTTTTTTCTCTTTTTTTTTACGTTCGCATGGTATTTTTTATGTGGACATAAAGTTGAACAAAAAAAAAGCATATCTTACAGCATGGGACGCATGGCTGATCCCCGTAAACAGTTTGCTAACAATTTAAAACTTAATACAAACGCGTTGTTTATCTTCGAAACGCTTGGAGCAAAATCACAAAGAGGTAATTACTCTGACAACGAGAGTTCAAAGTTATTCTTTCAAATATTTTGGAACTCGAGTAAAAAAACATTGTTTCAAAGACGTTTAGTACAAGAATCACGGAACGGCAACAGCTCTGGCACAAAAAAGTTGTAAAGACAGTTGCCATTAATCTGTTGAAAAAGAGCCGACAAGAAAGGAAAAATCGTGATTTTTTTTTTTCGCGAATTCATTGAGCCTCTGGGATTAAAAAATCTGGCTGAGCACATAAATTGATTTGTGTAATTTGTCACTCCGTGTCGTGGGAACCTTTCACGGAGTTTTTCATTGGTCTGCAAAATACATGGGCAAAAAAAGGGGGACCGAGAGATCGAGGACATTAAGGAATCCAATCAAGGGTTTCGTAACTGCTATGTGGTATCTCAGTGGTGTCATTTATATATACGTGCATATATATATATGGACTATGTACTAAATGCGGGGATACCGTTCGGGATCAAAAGATCGTACACGTGATTATACGTCTAGTGGGAATGAAACGTTGTGATGGATGAGCTCGATGACGACGAGACATTTCCCTGCTATGTATAAACGCTCACGTACCTACCAATGATGAAGATCCAAAGGGCGTAAATTATACAATTCATATAAATCAAACGTTGCGGTATTACGCCCTTAAGAGTATTGGGAGAAATGCTTGTTAGTTGTGCGAGATTATTATACAAATTAAAAACTCTAAACACCAGACGCACATTTACACCTCGCGATTGACTTGCTGTCAGCACTGCTACTTCATTATTATCGCGATCGTATTGCACGCGCATGATATCATGGTGTGTCTATATTCTTTGTGAAACAAGAATTTCTCTACATCGCGTCTCTCTCACTTTCTTTTTTTCCGGTGTAAATGGGCTGGATCGAATTGCGACAATAATCGCTGAATATTCTAATGTTCATCGGTAGATCGGAAACATAATATTTACGATACAATAATTAATGTTGTGGCGATTAATTATGAAGATTTGGCTGGTACACGTAAGCGGAACTAATAAATCGTTAGCAGCGCGGAGAAGCAAACAGTCCACGTGTACGGGAAAAATCTGTAAAAATAGTGTTTTGTGAAAATTACAGTATACAGAGTTGGTTTTCCATAATTCTTGGGATCAGACTAGATGGAGAACGAGGACAATTTTTTCCGAGGGTCTCTGGGAAAAGGGTCAATAGCGATCGCGTGTTTTTTCACATCAATCTCTCGGACCCTTCGTGCAATCAAAATCAAGATCTCGTTACGTTTCTCTAAATTTATCGTCGTTATTATCGTAACGGAGATTTGCAACAAGAAAAATAATGAATGTAGTGATAGTAATGATCTTACAACTAATATACGTAATGCTAATAATAATATTAATTGTTATTGTTGATGTAGTGTATCACGTTGATGTTGACTAAAACCCTACGGCATTTCCGGATTGTAATTAATACCAGTAAAGCTTTTGATCCGTAAAATACGGAAAGCAGTCACCCTCCGGAAATTTTCGTCTCTCTCGTAAAACATCGATCCTGCTCTCTCCCCTCAGCTCAGTCCATCTCTCTCCCTCTCTCTCTCTCTCTCTCACTCGCACTTTCGTATTATTAATGATCACTCTAATTTCATTAATGCGTGTTGTGAGTAACGCGCAAAACGTTATAGCCGGCAGTGTTGTATACTGTAACGAGTCAGTTTTGTTTCTCTCACTCTTGCTCGTGGGTAACGCACACGCGAGACTTTATGTTACATACGTCGGACGTAAATACAGGAAAGGGAGGAGAAAAAGGGGCGAAGGGGCTAGCCGGGCAAGCTACGCAAAGCGTGTATGGCTTGTAACTTGCGGTGGAAGCTTTATATACGCAGAGAGCGTGCTTGCGGCAAGTGCAATGTGCAGCAGTGACCTGCCAACATATCTGTATGCATTTTGTGATCCACGACTGCATATAAGCATAACCTCCACATACATATATAGGCGAATCCAATATGAGATGAATAATTAACCAAATTTTATAGAGCCAATCTTCCCCATTATTGAACGGCTCGTTCGCGAGGAAAAAGAAACAACGCTTCTAGTTAGTTTGCTTGAAAAAAAAACCTCCACAAATCTAACTTATTTCCAGAAACCACTGAAACGAGCTTTAATAAACGAAAAATTGGGTTTTCTTAGTCGCTACGACGCAAGCTAATTGGATTTTTTTATTAATATAAAAAATCAATAATGCGAGGCGATCATGTGAGAATGAACGATGGAAACAAATATCGAGAGATATCGAAATTCTTTCTCCCTTTGGAAGCCCCATAGTTCCGGAGTCAGCTTTTCTGCGAGCACGTACAATGAACATTGTAAACATGTATGTAGTACATATATATGTATATCTGTCGACCATGCCGCCGACACTAACTTATGTTGTTGTCGCGTGTCGTAGAACTCTTCTTTCTTCCTCCATCTCTGTCTCCCTCTGCCTGCTTGGCCAGGAAACAACCCTCAGCGTTATCCATGAATATAAACAATAAATAGATGCAAATAGGGTGGTTTATCGGTGGACTACGCTTTTCCACCGCTGAGGACATCGCGCGTATCCCTACTTTCGTTTCCCTCTTTCTCTGATGGAATACATACTCGTCCCACTTACAATGGGCGTTGTTTATATATACACGCCTATCGCAGTGTTATACGCTACTCCCTGCTTCGGCTCAGTCATCTCTATACCGCTGAAATACTTGCTCGTGGCTTTATCCCCCGAAAGATACGAGGGTTAGTGAAAATATCCCATATTACGTCAGACATGTTGATGAAAAACATACCCATATTTCCCTCTCATACTTTTTTACGGACTATGTACTGTTACTTAAGGTAAACCCTTTGAAAAATTGTTTTCATACGAAAAATATTTTTTTTTCCCTCGGACAATTCGTCGAGTTGCGAAGCGCTTTCGCTCTGGTTTGTACGAACGATATGATTCGGCTTTTGTTTCCTCAAATTTTCATGACAGAAAATTGAATGAAATTGGAAATTCTCAGTTTAAAGTTCGGGAAACACAGAATAATTGTTCGTAACTTTCGAAAACTGCAAAGAACTCTTTTTCAAGTGTGGTATACCGACCACACGAGCTCTCCCTTTTCGTAAATTCTCTTTGGCTGTATTTCTATTTGGTTAAAGACTTGCGGCATAACTTCGAGACTCTAAGTAGCATCAAGGCAGCGTCTCGGCGCCAAGTAATTAAAGAGACGTTCAATGTACAACTTTTATCGTAATATATAAAAGTTGTTTAAAAAAAATTTCGAGCTATTCTGAAACTCGAAAGTACTTCCTTATTATTTTATCTCCATTCTTAATCATGGAAACGGGCTTTACTTCATTTTTTTATTCTGTTGGAAACAGCTGCATTGGAAAGTCCTGACGACGATCAATGGAATGGTGAGAAAAATCGTAATGTACATTTTCGCACTTCCAAAATGTTTTGTCTTTTCTAACGCATGTTGTCCAATGAAATTTCGACACCTCGAAACATCGGAAATGCAATTTTTTGCTATTTTTCTTTTACGTTATGTCCACGCAACGAGTTTCGGAGATTATTGCTCGCTTCATCCTGCTGGCTCCTTTATTACTCGGTGCATACCAGACCAGTAAGTTGACTAATACAGGAGAAAATCCCAGCGGGGAGATCCACTTGTATATTCTCGAGACAGGGACCTTTGTGTAGTCGAGGACTTACTCTCTCAATTATGAAGATGCGGAGGTTAGATAACTAGAGTGAAAACTTTACCAATCACGACCAAACCATGCTGTAGAAATGTATACATGTATCAAAGCGTTTTGAGATTACGGAGTGGACTTGAGGTGCTGCATAAACGTTGTTTTAATAGGTCGAAAATTCATAGAATGTCTGAACAAGCCTTAATCCCTAGTAAACACTTTGGCAAAATCGATTAAGATTGTTTAAGAAAATAATCAACGTTTTAGCATAAAATGCAGTTGACCTGAATCATTTGGTAATTTCACCCCCGAACCGAAGATTCCAAGGAGTTTTTCTAATCTGACGAGTATTTATTCGCTATTTTCAAAAAAAAATGAATAAAAAATGTCGACCTCGTGGTGCCGAAACGTTGAAGGCGTTTAATCGCGAAATAGCAATGGAAAATCGTGGAAATTTTAATTTTTTGCTTCATTTTTCGATATCTTGGTGCTACTATCAATTTGCCAACGTTATTACACGATGTACGACTTTTCAACGTTGAAGAACTCGTTTCAGAACATTTTCGAGCAGTTTATTTTCACTTAATTCTCAGACGATTGCTTTAATAATTGAAAGAGTTAGATGAAGTGTCAGCTCTTCGTCAGCATGAAGCATCTGCTGACACGATGACATGATTTAGAAATTGGAGCTGGAGAGAGGATTGGATATTTTCACCTGCTGGTCAGTTCTCATCGATTTCCAATGCCATTAATGGAAATATATGTGAATCCATAATCCCAACAAGTCACTCTTGTTGTTTTCGCGATTCTGTCCTAACAAGAACGAAGACGAGTATCTATTACTTTCATTTCAAAAATTTCTCCTTCAGCACACGTAGCACCATCGCTCTTCTGTACTTTTTCTCATCGTCCATTGCATAAGAAACATATATGTATAGGTATGTACTTAGGGTTGTGTATGTGTGTATTCAAGGCCATTATATTCAACGGGCTTGCTCGGAAAGACGCGATTCTTCTACTTTTCTCTTCTTGAGAGCTATAACTCTTGCCCGAAGGGAAAAGCGGGCACCACGCGCGAAGGTATAACAACGAAAACGTTCGTTTGTCGTAAATCATCCAACTGTGACTTTTCGGGCCCTATAACGAGAAATGAGAGCGGAGGAGTGAGAAAGGAAGCGTGAGCGGAGAGATAGGTAGCTGCATCGATACGAAAAAGTCATAAAACCGCGGAATAATATCAAAAGTGTATGGTGCATGGGAGGAAAAGAAAAAGTTGACGAGAGAGGCGGGAGGAGGTGAGAGTACGAAAAGGATAAGAAAAGGAGGAAAGGAGCGAGAAACTCGAGTCATCGGCGTCGGCAAGCATTGAATTTTCTATCGATAAAAGCACACATGCATTTTTTATGCTTCGACGTGAAGTTCTCGCGTGAAACACGCATGAAACAAAGATTTTCATGGATAAGGTTTTGCGATGAAGCTCGAATTTTGCTGTGCGATCGTCATCGTCACGCGTATGCGTCGCGTTCTACTTGTGTCGTTCACGGGATGAAATATATGGCAAAAATCGTGCTTGCTCCCTAAGATTGCTTCGCGGTACGGTCCTATTATGGGAATAAAGCCAACGCAGCACATTTTTGCGGCGTCAAAAAGCACCCCTTGCGGGATAAAAAGTTCCAAGACCGCGTGACAAATCGCCGAAGCCATTCCTCACTTTCTACAAATGTGCGGAGGGCTTCTCTGTGTTCCTTATCCGTGTGACTGCGTTCACCATTGTAAGCGCACCAGAAAAGATGTGATCGATATAACATGGCAGTATCGCGCGATTCGCTTGTCTCTGAGGAAAAACACGATGAAAACAACAAGGGATAGAAAAAATAAAAAGAACTTTAGCTGTTGGTGCTTGTTCAACAATCTTTGAGTTTCTCTCTTTCTTTGTGGATCACTCGATAAAATTCAGGCCATTTGAACTTGCAACAATTCCCCTCGAGCCTTCCGTTCATGGGAATAACCCTCTAACCACTGTAACAATTTCCATAAGTAACTTGGTCCAACGATCGTGTCTACACGCGTCTGTCGTTCGTATGATCGAGCTCACAGCTGTTCGGAGATAAAAATTCCAAACTGACGCCACCATCGGACCCACGTTCACGGATCCATCCTCTTAAGATCGCATTGGCATGCGACGGATCATTAGAAAAATACTATGGAACCTGATTGATTTTGAATAAAAATGGGAGAGGAAACGAAGAAGTCAGCTCGTCTGAGAATCATTACTGCGAAGTCAATTGCTGCGATACCTGTTTCATATTCGAAATTTGCCATCTCCAGCTTACGCGTAATATGTAGATGCAGACAGCAATATCGTAGTGAGCGGCAATACATGGAGAGAGCGAGGAGGGAAGAAGAGGAACGGAGAAGCAAGAAGAGCAAGTGCAAAGCCTTGCTATAGTTGGGGATCTGCCTGCACTTTGCCTTGGACTAATAACGCCGAAGGTTCTGTCGTTCAGGCTTCGATATATCTGTACACATGAACATGTTTGTACAAATATATATATATTGGGGTAATTGACCCCGTCTGAGCTGCACCGACAAAGCACCAACGTGTATTGAGAAACGTGTAGAGACGTTCTAATAAATTCAACGATGAGTGAATGAAAGCCTCACAGTCATAGCGGGGCCTGAATTGATACGCCGCTTCAACATGAATCAGTTTCGTTGATCCGTTACATTTGAGAAATGACGACGGAAACCGCACTCCAAAGGGTAACATTGATCCTGGTGATCTTGTCGTTGACGACTAGTATAGGAGAAGTGTCTGTGTGGCTGTCTGTCTGTCTTCTCCCTTTCCCTCAGTATACCTACGTTGTCCTACGTCATCATCGCCATCATCATCATCATCATCATCATCATCATCGCTAACTTGAAGATTCACGAACACACTAAGCCGGATGTCGGTTATGAAGGGATAGGTAAGTACTCGAGCACCTCCGTAAGCTTTGAATAGTGTGGAATTGAAGCTTCCTCTTTGAGAATAGTGCATGGATGCTGTAGATGCACGGAGGTTTCGAGCTCAAACGGACGGAGCTGAGAGAGCTTTCAGAATGGTCTTTGCGTGCGAAGGAGAGAAAAGGGAAAGGACAGGAATGTGTACTGTTGGTCGAACATTGGTCCCAAAGCTGGTAAACTATTACACCCGGATGTGAGATGATGCCGCAGGCGTTCAACGAGACAAACAAATCTATCAGAACTCGAGGAAACTCTGGGAAACCGGAAGAGTGTCAAAGTAAGGGAGAGAGAGAGAGGATATATATAAAGAAATCGAAGATCCTGAAAAAGGAAGAGAAAGGTTGTGAGCTGAGTAAGAGCAGACAGAGCGAACCGCACCCCTATTTGGCTAAGAGCCATCGAGCTTATTATTTCCGACGGATCGAAATATCACCCTCGACATGCCACTCTTTTCTCTCTTCCTCCCTTTTAGAGGATACTGGTGTAATATTCCGATGCTCACACGGATAAGCCAGAATCAAGCGCCCTCTCTCGTCATTCCGTTCGTTTACCACGTATTGCGCAGTGTGGTGAGCCGATCTTTTGCATCCCTCTCTTCACTCTGCTTCTCTCCATCTCTTTTCCTATCACGGATTATTCCGAAAGAGTTTTCGTCTCCCGCGCGCTCGCTGCAACGTGCCCGTAACCGGAAAAAGAAGTCGATCGACTGGAACGACTATGTGCTTCTTTCTGTACAGCTCACATACACGCGTATATGCATATATCTATGATAGTGTGTGTCTGTGTCGGTGTGTGCTAAAAACGAGACTTCCAGCAGTCCGGGATGATATGTGCTGAACGTGATGCACCCCTGTCAACGCAAAAGCGCCACGCTCGATCTCATCCCCCGTCTACTTTATCCTCACCCTCTTTTTGTCTCTGTCGCGCGCTTTCTTCTTTTCTTTCTCGTTTTCCCCTACCTCCCCATATACCCCCGCCGCCCCGCCTTCCCAACTTTTCCGCTCGGTGCTCTCTTGCCAAACCAAATATCTGCGATTCCGTACGCGAATTCATTTCTACATAAGCCTCTATACCCAACCACCGCGTGTACAAATATACGTGTAAACGTATAAACATACAGCCTTAATGTTGAATGAACAATCAATGATGCTGCGCCTGTTAAGTTTGAAAATACTGATGACAACGACGGCGCGCTTCATTGATTGATATACGTTCATCGTTTAGGATCAAACAAAAATTTTATCCACAGATTCACATCAGTTGCTTCGATTGAAATTCAAACAGTAAACAAAGTTCAAATTATTTATGTAATCGACCCGATATTTCTGTCGCATAGCTACCCGGGTTCCTCGTTCGCGATGGTATCCAACAACGGAATCAACTCGGTAGATTCTCCGCGGCTCGTTTCAGTGGATTACTGTTAAAATTTTAGGTATGCTGTGAAAAAAAAACTTGTCTCTTCCAGTGCACTCACTACCACTCTCGCCACTATTTTCGCGACCATTTTTTCACGCACTTTCTTTCTTCATTGTTATCTCCATCACTCGCGCTCGCCTCTCTCTCTCTCTCTCTCCCTCTGATACGAATAAGAAAACGTGTGCCATTCTTTCTCACGAAAAACCCCGTAAACGTATCAACTGCATCCCTCTCGGGTACTCCCTTTTTTATTATGTACCACGAAATAAAAAAAAAGGAACGAAGAATCCTAACGAGCTGGAAACTCGTTGGCGCGGCCCGACCAACAATTTTTATTCCATTTTTGTGTATATACCTCTCTATTCCGGAAGTCAAATATAATCAAGGTCGAATGAGAGGAAAGAGAGAACGAAAGTTAGGAAGAAGGCAATAAGAAAAGCCCGAACATTTTTCGCCTGACGCGCAATGTGCCACGACAAATTATCAAACAATCAGCGTGAAAAATAAATCCGAACGCGGAGGCAACGAGAGTGGCTGAGATACGAAGAAAAACAGACCAGATTCCGAGCCAAGAATCCTGTGAACCGCGATTATCCGCAAGTAGCTTTCATCACCCAAAATCCGTCAACTCTGCTGGAGGACAAATTTATCCTTTAATCTATTTTTAACCTCCAAAATCTGCTGTTGATAATTATTTTTTCAATCAACATTTTCCGTTTTTCTTTTCTTCGAACCCAAAAATCACAGATGATTTTTCTCTCGCCAAAACTTTCTAAAGATTTTTTGATTGCTCGTTAATTTTTTATCAGAAAACTCGTAAGAGATAATTTTTCATTTCGCCCAACTTTCTATACACCAGATATTTTCCGTCATTCGTCTCTTGAGACACCGATTAAACTCTCTGTTGTCAAATGATCTGAAAATTGTGTTGTACGGATTATCGGAGTTAATTCCAGACTCTAATGAGATTGTAGGAGAATCCCTGTATCAAAAAGTACAGGGTAGACAAGAAAATAAGCATCGGGAGTGAAAACAGAATCGTGGAGCACGCTCGAATGGTCATCAACAGGCGTGTAAAATCGGTGCATTGAGCATCATCGTTGCAGCGTGAAAAACCGCAATATAGCTGAGTCGGATCACCGTCCCACACGATTGGACAATTGAAGGAAATAATAATGACAATAATATCAATAAAAATAACGTATGGGATGGAAGAGTTGAAAAAAAATCAATTATTGCCACGGCAACGAGAGATATCGAATAATGGAAAGGGGAAAATAGCTGAAAAGGAAAAAGGAGAAACGGTGAACGAGAGTGCGAGAAAATAGCCGCGATTATATTGTATTTATTGGATCGGTCCAACTTAGGCGGATGCTCGAATCATTGGGCACCGGCGAGTGGACAAAAATCCTGCTCCAAACCTTTTCGGCATTCTCGCGAAATCCAGAAATATATTCGTGCAAGTTGTGAGATTGATTTTGACAACGAAACGCCAACCACGTTCCTCGCAACATCAATTGCGTTAATTCAGATTTCATTGGTTCGGCAATTCCGTACTCAGTTCATTTTTCTCATAAAAGATACACGAACCCATAGAATATAAACCGCACGCTGCTGAACTATCGATTGATTCCGATGATATTTAAAAAAAAACTGCAGAAATTGCATGAACCACTGAAGAAAGATAATTAAAATTTCCAATTATCGCAGTTGCCAGACATTTTGCCAATTATTATCAACAATTGAGATATCGATCGATGCCTGTGGTAAAAATTGTTGAATTTAACGTTCAAATCTTTACGAGAATTAATAACGAAGAGAAATGAAAGTCGCTTGGGAAAAACGTAAAAACCAATGCAACAGAATTGTGAAAGGAAATGCTACGAATAAATCAATAATTTAAATACTTCAGGTTCTATAAAAGTTGGCGAATCGACTTAACATTAAAATACCTCAGGATGAAATATGCTCGGAGCTATTATAGTCGGTTGATGCGTTAGGACTATTATTTGAATTTCCATTTAAGGCTCCCGCGCTCTCTCTCTCTCTCCCTTACTTTTGAGTACTTCCGAGCAATCTTTCATATGCAATATATCTTGCCCAAACCCTCTCCCTGCTGTAAGCGAACCTCTCGTAATAGAGCGTCGATCCGCCAAGCCCACACGCTCTCACGGATGCTCTCAAATCTCTATTAGGTGCTGTCCTACGGTACAAATAGAATGAAGGAAAATAAAAAGGAAAAAAAATATTACTCAGCCCCATACATCGAGAATATATTGTGATGACATATTGCACGTGGTACATCGACGATATGAGTAAATTCCAGGCATAGCGGACCATAAAAAGAAGAATGGAAAATAATGGAAAATCAGAAAAAACCCTTGAAATAGATTTACCGTGCGTCAGAAATTATGGACGTTCTAAAGTGTCATTGAATAAATTATAAACAGCAGAATCATTTTTCCACAAACATAAAGAAGGAACTATATATTCAATTTCCCAAAAATGACGAAATAATTGCCATCATTCGCACGATGCATCGTATAAGACGCACACGCTTCTGTTTTTTTTCGCGTAACATTTTTTCCTTGAAATATACGCGGTCGTGGCATACGTCTCACTGATTTATCTGGAATCGTGCAGGTTACGAGCTTTTTTTACGACTCAAGTCTATACGTACAAAGGTATGGCTCGTGGAATATAGTTTTTGGATGTTTAGTGCGAAGATGTCGCGAGTGTTGGTTACCGGATGAAAGATGGCCTGCTACATGCCCTGATCCACTCGACAGAAAGTTCCAAGCCCTTCACACCCTTGGTTGTGGTCAGAACGACCACACATCGCGAATTACTCGCACCCTCTACTGTACACGCCACTTCCTCTCCCTTTCACCAACTCCCTCCGAACGTAATATATAGCGAGACGTATATACACGCGGATAGACATATATAAATACAGTACATGTTGCTAATACTAGCCGAATTGGGCTAATCCTAATAGGCCAGTTCCGACGTAGTCTCAAGGATAAGCCAGAGGTCGGTTGTCGTCGCACAAAATCCGTGTGAGCCACGTCGTTAGACGAAGATGAGCGTTACTCAGACATGCACCCTTCTATCAATCCTAGCAAACAAAAGGCCCGGATCCAGACGATTTAACCAGTCAAAAGGGATGGCGATGATGCCCTTTTGTTTTTACGATCGATGTATAAAGTGTGCACGGAGGATATGAGGACGATGCGTGTGTGCGAATCTCGTGCAAAAAATAATGGTGTGGCAAGGGAGAAAGAGAGGAGGTGAATGAAAGGGAGGGAGAGAGAGAAGGAGGAACGGAGACGAGGCGCGAGCCACAAAACAAGCACCTGTGATATGAGGCAAGTAAACGAAAGGTGCGCCATTCTATAACGGTCGCGTTATACTCGATTCGCGCTGTTTCAGAGCGACAGCGAAAGCTGGATAGAGAGAGAGAGAGAGAGAGAGAGAGAGAGAGGGAGAAGGTGGTTTTGTGCGAGAGCAGCTCACGATGTTAGATAATCCGGTGAAGGGGTGGGCGAACAGACTGCCGTAAATCAAGGCCGATAGTCAGCGGGGTTAGCCGCCCACCACCAACACCGGGCACGCCCGTCCCGTATATATCGCTATTATACCCTTATTTTATTTCTTCTGTTCATTTTTTTTTCTTTATTTCTATCTCCTTCGTTTTTTTCCCTCCCCTTATATATTTTTCGCCGTAAAGTGATTCCCCGCGTGGCTATAGCGCTCCTTTGTTTCCCGGCACCGACGAAGAACCTCTCCATTGTAACTTTCGTGCAAGAGCTTTCCTCCAGCTTTCATATATCCATAGTCAACCTGTCTAAATTTCAGATGGCTTTATGTACCGAAATGAATAATTCCAGATACGAAAAAAAAAACTTGTCTCTCTTGCTCTGGATCCATTCAGCCGCGGGGGTTGCCCATGGCTTTTCGCGCGTACACACCAACCCCGAATTAAAAATTGACAGCTCGACTTAACAATTCCACGTGCAAACTCAAGTTGCCCATAGAAAACATGAAACATTGTTGGAACAAGCGCCTGCTACTCCGAGTTCTCGATAAACCGTTGAAAGAATCGAGAGATGAAGGTAAACAAAAACTTAGCTAACCGCACGAACGACGTCAAATGCGATTTGTTCTCTTTGGCATCGCCAATCGCTGTCAATATCGCGACGCCCTTTGAACTAATATCTCGTAAACTCCTAAATCATTCCAGAGGCTCTATATTGCGGTGGGTCTGCAAAGTTTCTTTTCAGATTTTCATCTAGAATAACAAGGGGCTATGTCACTGGTACGACAAGCAGCCCCCGTGTTCGAGCAACCCCCCATATTTGCATATGTAAATGTCGAAGGGGGAGGGTTGTACGCGTTGTCATTCGACCAACGCGATGCAGCGCATGCGGCAACAAAAGATTTTCTCACCCTATATGCACAAAAGAGACTCTCGCGGCGTGCTGGCATATCCGTCCCTCTTCTTTTTCTATCGCACCAAGGGCTTCGGCCACTTCACCTTCTCCCGCGTGCACGGATAGACATTCCCAAAGAGCGACTATCGAGGACGACGGCGAGGATCGATCGATCGTAAATATATGTATACGGATATATCTAAACACAACAGCCGCTGTGTACGGAGATTTACGATCTACCCAAGAGTAACTCTCTAACTCTTTTATCATAGCAAAAGAAAGCAACAGAGTAAAGAAGTGTGCCACATAAAATCCTCCCGGCGTGGTTCATGGGACAGAGCAGGAAAGCGGTCGCAACAGCGTCACAAGGACGTCGCAGGCGACACCGTGAAAAAGACAGAGAGAAAAGCTAAGAATACGGTCTCGTGATTCCATCAGCTAATTCCAAGATTTTCAACAAAATGAAATTTTACTAACCGCTCGGACGTTTCGAGACGTTAAACGTCCTTTACCGCGATGTACACTTAAACGCTCACAGACCCACACACACGTATACGAACGGTTGTATATGGCCACTCGCTCGCGCCTTGATGCACGAGACTAAATAAATTCTCACTCTCTCGCAAGTCTGCACAAACGTGTGAATACACTTTCTTCTCTGAGTGGGACAATATATTGGAGGGTCTGACAGACACGAGGAAGCCATTTTCTCACTCGATATTTGTGTAAATAATCAAACGTCAAGTTAATTCTTCTTACGAGCCCCCAAATGAAAAATTGTGAATTCGATTTTTTCTACCAAATCCTTGGAATGAAAACTTTTTTATTCTTAAACAACGAAGAAATCTTCACCAGAGATCGAGCAAACAAATATAACTTTACAGCTGAAAGATCGCCACGAGAATTTCAACTTGGGCGAGCTCATTTTATGAACGAGCAAACTTTTGCAACGTTCGTCAATTGCTAAAGTAATGCGATACAATGCCGAGATGATTAGAAGTGGTAATCTCCCATGCTGCTGGCATACAAAGCATTTTTTCAAGCCCTAATTTGGAGGGGAAAGTTTGGAATAATTTAACGACTTTTGTGGAGGAAAAAAAGAATAAAATGAGAGATTAGATCGTTAGAAAATATCTCATACTTCAGTGCACATATATTTATCGCATACGTTACACAGAATATATGTATATAGAGGTAATTATGTATGTAGACACAATACATGACATATGGCGTGTAGTACACGCTAATGTAATAGTATATAGAGAACGAGTCGTTTCCGTGTGCAAGGAACGTTAAGGAGGACCAAACTGCCGTCTCCTTATTTACGATACAGACCGCGTCTAACGGTGGCGTATGTGTTTCCGAGTTCGCCACCCAGAGGCTATACTATACAGCCTGGTTTCCTGAACTTTACCCACCGGCAAGCTCGCGCCGAGCTCACGCGAGAGCAAATACCATTTTCCTCGTGCCTTTCTAAAGCGAAGAAAGAGAGTAAAAAGATCTGCGGTGCGGTAGAGAGAAGGAGAGCTGGGAGAGCGAGAGAGCGAGGAAGGGGGGAGAATCATTGTCGGTTGGGCTCTGGTCGAAGGGATGGGAGACAGTAGAAATGGAACGTCTCGAGCAGCCTAATTGTATGTGACTCCTGACTCACTTATTTCCACTCTGACCGGTCTCCGATAATAATGTTTGCTCATAAACCCTAATTGGCCTGAAGTAAATTAAGATTGACGATATATACGCGTTCACTTCGTAATAGCAATCCGGGAGTCCCTCGAGCAGCTTTATTTTCATGCCCAAGTGGAATTTTATTGTTCTAGATATTAACACGAATTTCCCGCTATTTTTGACAGTAAAAACTGAAGGACGGGCCAAGTGTTTGCGTTTTTGAGAATAAAGGAGAAAAGCACGGGGACTAACGAGACTCCAATTCACTGGTAACTTGAGCGAAACGCGGAATAAAGGCGAGAAGGGCGAAAAAAAGCAATTCATCATTTACTTGTATTCCTTTTTCTTATTTGTCTTTTCATTTTTGTTCCATTTTTTTATTCCAAATTAAACGGGACCGGTCCAGAATGTATATGTGTTCACGGTGACGAGGGTAAATTGTCGGGAATATCCGCGAGGGAGACAACCAGACGGAGGTACGATGACGAGGAGCTCTTACCTTCCTGTCGGTTTTATACGCTCTGGGATATCCTGACGAAACGAAAATGATGGACATCCCGGGCCCTGGACCAGAAATAAAAATAGAAAACGGAAACACCGGAGGAAGGGGAGACAGCGAAAGACAAAGACAAAGATGGAATCCTGAAAGAAGAGAGGATAAAGTGTAGCTTTCCTCGGTCTTTCTAGCTGACGAAGACGACGAGTTTTGAAATTACAGGAGTGATCCTCCAGTAATAGACTCTCCGGTTGGACGACTTATAGGATTTTGCCGAAGCCCGCTCCCGGAAAGAGAAGCAGCCGAGTATTAAAGCGAGCGTTTTCAAGGCGGTTCATTCGACGCGATATATCCGCGCACACATCACTCGTACAGGCTGACGCACAACAAAATCAGTCAAAATCTATCCACGACTATCTTTCCAGATTTCCAGTTCATTCAAACAAACACTCAACGAAATCTATTTTTCGTGCATACCAGAGTGAATGATTAGGTAACTGTAAGAAATTCATTCCGCGTTTCGATTTTTTTCCCCCAAAAAACGACCAACACTTTGTTACAATAAAAATTCGTAAAAGCTTGAAACAATGTTCCAATATGTTCCTCACGAACTTCGGATTTCGGGGTAACGAATGTTTAAAACGGAAAAGAGAACAGAGTATCAAGGCAAGCTCTGGAATCCGATAACTTCTAATCCACATTATTTTTTTATCATCTTGTAAGTGTGCAAGGCGTAAACGATGAAACCATACGTCTCTCTTGGATCTCCCTCGCGAGTAAAAGTACCATAAACTATGAGAGTATATAGAAGCAATGTAGCAGCATCACTTTTATTTCGAATAAATCTATATTTCTCCTCGCTCCACTGGATCCAAGTACAGATTGTTTTCTTAGATGATTTTCATTTCTGCGGAATACAGCATTCGATCGAGTAAACCCCTTGAAACCTCTTGCGTTTTGTAAGCCACGTATCTATATTATCGTATACATTTCTTCTTGTACGTCAAGTGGATCGAATAAACTTTCGTATGAGTCGTACAATTTATTTATCTAACAATAATCCAGAACAGCTACAGAGAGCATGGGTCTAGCGCATCATTTCGCTTCATAAGGAAAGGAAACGTGGAATAAATCAAATTTGAAATCGTGGTTTCATACTTCGGTTCGTGATAAAAAATGGAAACGAAATTACTTTCTCTGTTTGTCAAAAAACGTGCGATTGTTTTGATTTTTCGATTTGTAGCGAATTTCGAAATGTTTGGTCGATTGAAAAAAATAAAAAAATCCTGCGTTACATTTTTTCGACGACTTTGACGACAGCGTTGGCGTGAATCAATTGAGCTATCAGGCTGAATATAAGGAATGACAGGATTAATGCCATTGGGATATTTAGTCGTTGCAGGAAGAGCGGAGGAGATCGAAAGTCCCAGGCACCGAGAGGCTAAGTCAATTTTGCATTACGTCTTTCAAACCTAATTCCGTTTCCCGTTCTGTTTCTCTTCCAAAGGAACGGGCTCTGAATGAAACGGAGGTAGAGAAAAGGATATTGAGAAAGAGAGCGACGGGGAGCGACGAGCTCGTTTCACGGTCGCGCGATCGTGTTATCGAGGGACGTATAGACGGAGACTCAAAGAGAGAAAAGAAAAGAGATTCGGAGATGCTGTGGCGATCGAAAAAGTTAGCAGGGTGCGAGATTTCTTAAATTAGGATGAAAATCCACCACCGATCTTATACTTTCCCAGTTGTCTTTGACTTTTTATTTTTCTCTTCGATTTTTCCCTCCTCTTTCACCTTTTATTTCGATGTTTTCTGAATTCTGATCGAATCACCATAGCTCGCTATTCTTAGAAGTCAATTTTCACCAATTTTGCCAACTATTGAACTCGAAATTTTTCACCATTCATACGTACGAGAATATTCCATAGCCCGTTGATTCCTATCCACAATGCATTTGTTTTTCCTTTTGTACTTTCCGCACAATTTTTTACAATCGATTGTGAAAAAAAAACTATGGAAATCTATCCGCAGTGACTCGGTGGCAAGTTTTTAAAATTTTTTTCTGAAAAACCGTAAAAAATCTCGCTCCCCGTAATGTACGTTTGAATAACTTTTGGAAAAATATTTTAAAAAATATATTTTATCATTATCGTGCGATAAAAGATGCTGTGGGTGGAAAAAATTGGCAATATCGAGGTAATCTAAAAATGTCATCAAGGAAAAATACACCTTGGGGTATTTCGTGGTATCGAGCAACTTTCGACAGTTATATTTCGGCACTCGGAGTCTTATCAGAACTCTATTGTCACGTATAGCGTCGAGGGAGAAGCAAACTTTGTATTTATTTCAAAGTGGGATGAGAGATCAATGACTACTTTGTATGGATCAATTGTCCAAGGGTTGGCATTGGAATCGGAACAGCCTCGGGGTTTTTGTGTTGGAATAAATTTAAAAAATAAAAAAAAAACACAAGTTTTCGAGTAAAAGTTCAACTTATTTATTGAACTTTGCAATTAGCCGGTTTATTCAAAATCAAACTACGAACTAACGAATGGCGAATGTTTTTTTTTATGGTTCTGCATAGTCGAAGCCTTTGCCCCTTTCGGTACTTCATTAACGAAGAGATTTATACATTTCCATAAATGGAGTTTTTCCATATTTATACGGTAGCAGGAGGCGTGTTGGTTTGAGCTCGATAAACCACGTTTATCGAGGAACCACCGCAATATACGGTAAACCAAAGAGACTCAAGTGGAAAAAGCGCAGCGCGGTGCTGGACGAGCAACAAGGAGTATTAAGGGAGTAAAACTTTGCTGACTGAAAAAGTAACAAAATGTTGGTACATAAATATTCACTCGTGTGAGACTAACAGGATAATCTGATTGTCACGAAAATCAGGGAGTTCTTGCTCGCGTGATATATATGAACGAATGGAAATATTAAAAGAGGGAAAAGAGACGACAGGAGAATGAGGAAACAGGCTTGAGTAAGGCAAGTGGAGAATATTGAAGCAAATATGAAGTGTGGGAAGATCGCTCGGAAAGTACAGGTATAGGTTGACTTATATATACACGAAGAAAAGAAAGAGCGAAAAATTTCTCGAGTGGATACGGCGTACGTGTCTATGACGTTTTCTGAGCTCACGTGCTTGTGTAAGTATCAACTCTCATCGGCGTATGTCCCACCTTATTCTTTCTTCTCTATGTCTCTCTCCCTCGCCTCTCAGGCCCTAGCTTGTACGACGCCATAGATAAATATGTGCACACGCATGCAGAGGCGTGTCCGTGTGTGTGTGTGTGTGTGTGTGTGCGTGTGGTGTCTCGAAGCGTCGTTGGAAAGTTGCGCAGGTGTCACATGATTTATCGGGGCGACAGCTTCCAACGACGACCGGCATCCCGAAATGGCGAACCCGGAGACGTTAACCCAGACTATATACGAGACTTCTCTTCTACGCAGAAGTATACACGCGCTGTGTGGGACACCCGAGAAACAGAGCACTCTTCGATATATATATGAACCCGTTTCATCTATAGCCTCATACATAAAAATATGAAAAATTTCAAGTCAAATACGCGCTTGCCACATGATGCAGCATTTATATGAAATTTGGACAAATCGGAAATACATTGTTTGACACTGGATAAAAAAGATGACTCCATTGGTTCTTTCTCCCTCGGAGGCCATCAATGGAATTTCAACTTTGACACTCTATGATAATTTTCAAAGAATCCCGTCATTTTTTTGATAATTTCGGTTTAATCGAGTGGAAATACGTTTGTAATATTAAAATATTGAAAAACAGATTTGTGTGTTTTGTCAAAGGGCCGAATTAATAAGGATTCGAGTGTGTGATGCTCCGAACGAAAAACATAAACGAAAGTCTCTTTGCACAGTTTGGTGCGTACATTGATAACTACGGTGGTGAGATTGACCCGAAACATTTCATTCGTTCATGTGTACAGTTCACACACGCATCCGTGTGTTTGTGTTCAAGGGTTTAACGAATTGTGTATACATGCGTTTGTGTACGGGCGTTAATGAATTTCGGTGCTAATGAAAATGTAACGGGTTGCGATCGGGATAAACTGGCGTGTAAAAACATTGCGAAAGAGAGAGAGAGAGAAAGAGAGAGCGCGAAAGCGAAAGAGAAAAAGACAAACACAAGGCGTAATATAACGGAACGAAAATTCATCGAAACGAACGATTTTTATTCCTATCGGTGGATCGTCAATATCCGTGCATCGATATTTCAATCTCTTTTTAATGGGAGCAACGAGTAGTCACCCAAAAGCAAAGTGAGGTTTCCATCCATTGACATGCACTCAAAAGTGCGTTGTAACGGGAGTCGCACGTGTTAAAGCTCTAGAGGAAGTTGAAACGAGAGCGGATCGTTTTCTCTCTGTGATCCGAGCGCTCTGATAAAAAACGCAAGGGCCTCCTTCCACGTCCTCGAAAATCTACATAGATAAGCTCGTCAATGACAATCAGCATATTTTTCAAAATTCTCTATGCACTTATGCTGATTGCGATTCTTAACTTTTTTCTCTTTCTATTCATCGAGAAAAACACATTTAGTAACGATACCGATCGAACCGAATCAAAAAATTTACAATCATTTCCGAACGATCCGATACTCTCGGATAAACGAATGAAAAGTTTGAAGCTCACACCAAAATACGTGCCAACGCACACAACCTTCCGTTCGCTTGAAAAAATCATTCAAATTCCGAACAAGTCGAACCTTTGGCATCAAATAAAAATGGAAATAACTTGCAAACCCATATTTCCAGCTCGATCTCTATGAAAAATAGTTCATAACTCGGTTTCGTTAACATACGTCCGATAAAAATAACATCCAGTACTTAAAAAAATGTCAACGTTTCACTGAAAAACTGAAAAAGTGAAAAGCTCTCTCGCACACACCGTGCTCTATCTCATTCCGTCCCTCTCGCCTTCTCTCTCTTTATCTCGTTGGCTGAACCACGAGCCCGACGACGGTATCGCGGCGCCACAACGAAAACCTCCCCCGAGAAAATGTGAATAAATATTCCAATCGACTGCTTACTCTTACGGTTTATACGTCCCTAAGCATGCACATATATATTATACCTCGGGAGACCTTACACGTCGAGAGAAAGACTCTACATCGTAGCATCTCACTTGCGAAATCTCACCCACTGCAAGATTTCGGCACGCATCCGGAGAACGATGAATAGATGAAATAAATTATGCACCCTGCGACATTTTGCACTCGGTTGCTACAGCCACAAGCACTATTTACTATCCCCTAATATGTAAGGGTGTCGTCGGACCGCGGCGTACACGCATTTATCCATGTGTAAACATATATAAAATGAACATGTGTATCAGAGGGTAAAAGACGTGCTTGGTATACAGATATATGCATGAAAGTCTACATATAGAAACGACACGGAATTCACGCATCGTCGATTCCCTTGGTCGTACAAATTACGAGAACTGGTGCGTTTAATGCACAACCCCTCCATGACATTAAGGGACATTAGGCTTTGGTTTGTTCAAGGGGACGTCGTCACAGCCGCAACCGCGAGAAGCAAACAAAAAAAACGCACGCCACAAAGAAGAACATAGGAGAACTCATTTTTCGTTGGGAACCCTCGTTCGTTTCGAGAGTAGAACTGAAATGAGACATCGACCGGGAATAACCAAAGAAGGAAATGGTACGTGCCCATTCAACGACGCCAATGGAACGCAAGAGAATCACTGATTCACCGCCGATGGGTCATTTTTTTTTTCCTTTTTTTTCGTCCACACTCGAGATTGCTTTCGATATAATCCATGTGATCGTCAGAACGGAGATAAAATATATAAAATAATAGAAAAACGTGGGGCCAAATTGTAACAAGGATCTATGTATTATATAATAACTGCTTGCATGTGTGCCTGTGTGTGTGTGTATGCATATATATTTATTGACCGAGAAAGAAGGGAGACAGGAAGTAGCAGCACCCCTTCGCGCACGCTCCACCATATCGGCACGACCCACTTTCCTTCGCTTGTAAGCAATTTGTAAACGGTCGGAGTTTTGTGATCGCATACATATATATCGTTGCCTCTGTGTATATTCGTATACATTGAGGAAGAGAAAGAGAGAATAGATAAAGGTGGAAAACACGATAGCCGAGGTGCTGGAAAGACTCGGATTGAAGAACTCTGCGCGATATATATGCAGTCTCGAGTTTAGAAAAGCAGGGTCAGTGATTAAATGCCGGAGGCGCGTATCACGCAAACTTCTAATTATGAAAGACAACGAGCCCGACGGTTGCGGTCACACGAATTTCCTTACCGATCACAAAGTTTTTTCGATCTTTCCTTTCTTCACTTCCAGCTCCTTTTTTCAGCCCAAACTCACGAACATTCGCTGTGCAATACAAGTTTTCACCATTTTTGTAATTACCTTTTGTTATTTCTGACGAGTCGGGAGTATTTAACGTTGCTCCGAGGTACTGAGGGAAATAATTATTATTCGAAACAGAAATTGTAACGATGACACGCGCTTATGAAGATTTTAGTCAGTCTGAGGTTCTATTTGAGGATTTTGCGATAATTGTTCGGTCCCTTTCCTTCAACGGAAGCGAGTAGAACTTGAGTTTTGGAACTTGAGTTATGAATATTCGCGAAATTGTAATTCAGTGGAAATAATGGCGATAGCACGGCTATATATATACGTTCGAGCTAAAATAACTTTTCCAAAATTTTCAATCACGCACGCCGAATGGATGGCATTGATGAGAATAAGTAATGACTCTGGTATCGATACCGCATCAAGTTTATCGAACGACAACGCTATACATTGGATTCTATGGATGACAGTGACGAAGATAATTAATTCATTTAGTATATACTGACGGCATCACCTCGATCGAACGATCATTGCGCACATACGTATATGAACCAGGACGACAGTCATATAACGCTCGTATAATAGTATTACGGGGATATGTGCATTTATACGTGAGCGCGTATGTCGCTGAGTCTAATAAGAAAAGCCACGACATTTCATTCTCCGAAATCATCATTTTCTCTCTCGGATTATTATTCCGTAGCTGTCAGCTTTCTCGCCTCTTCCCTCGTCATCTTCGCTAACGAAATGCCAACTTCCACCCACTGAATCTTTAATCGGGAATTGATCTTCCATCATTGGCCGTGAAGACCAGCGAAGAAATGATTTTCACGAGTTCGCTGCGATGGGGAACGGCGAGCCTGCGTGTCTCCCCCGAAACGGACACGCGTGCGTTCACGCACGAGGGTCAGTAGGGTCGTTACGTGACGCCCGACGTCTTTATATTCCTATGAGCGCGCGCGTAAATAAATCACGTGATATAACGTCTGGATATTGTGTGAATGGAGGGAATCACGAGGATAAGATAATAATCATTTCGAAGCACAACCTATGCCAAGGAGTCAAAGTGGAGAGACGCTAAATTCACCAAATAAAGTTGTCGTTCAAGAGTAAGGAAAAACAACAAAGGGTTTCGCAGCATCCACTGTTGGCGAGAGCGGAGCTCGATAAGGGTACGACTCGGAGGGCTAAAGAAAATGGGCTGAGACAAAGCCGAATAACAGGGATGGAAGGGGAACTGCAGAAGAAAGAGGAGTATTAAGCCACACGAGAAATGTGCTTGAGCATACGACAGGAGGAAGTGTACGCTCTCCCGCGAATGAGGAAGAGGAATGAGGCATGTACACCTTCTCCTAACCAGAAACTTTGAGAGAACGTAGATTGTTAAGGCTCTCTCAACTCCCTCCTTCCTCCCGCTACTCCCCCTCTTTTACTGTCTTCCTACCTCGGTTAGTCTCATCGCTCTCCACCCCCATATTCCTCTTGGATCTACTATCTACTATATGCGGGAGAACTTTCGACGAGTGAACGTGCAAGCGGAGAAGCGCTAATATGTAATACCAAAAGTTTGTCTATATCCGCGAGAGCAGAGAGAGAGAGAGAGAGAGGGAGGGAGAGAAGTATGAGGAGAAAGCCCACGCAGCAAGAATAATATGCGTCCTGCAACGTGGCAACATGAAACCCTTCGACGGTGTTGTGTGCTTCGCATCGACTCATCTCCTCATCTCCACCCAAGAATTCATCCATCCATCGTCCGTCCCTCTCCCTCTTCTCGGTCGTTCGCTTTCTCTTCCCTCCTCCTCTTTCTTTTCCTCTCTCTCTCTCTCTCTCTCTCTCTCTCTCTCTCTCTCTCCACCTATTAACGGCGAGATTTCATCCACCTTATGATATTGCAGATGGAGTATTCCAACCAAGTGTTATATAATGACGTGTTAGACGAGAGAGATGATTACCCTTCTGGGCTCTTTGCTGATACTCCTGCTTCTGCATAATTGCCTGATCCCTTTATATCGAATATCCAATCCAATACCTCCAAGAATTAATTCGCTTCAACGGATACCAAATTATAGAATGAGCTCGAATCATCTCTCTGCTGTGCATTCATTATTTTCCAATTTCCGGCGATTCTTTAAAATTAACACTTTTTCTGCAGTCATTTATTTTTCACAGAGGGAAAATATCATCATCATATTCGATCGAATGATAAGAAAATTCGTAAAAGACTTCAGAATGGTTTGTTCCCTTAATAATGCAGGAAAAGTCGCAAATTATTCACGAAATCCATACGAAACGAGAATTTCGGTTCATCATTTTTTAATGCAACCAGAGAAATTTTTTCGAAACAATTTTTTTCAAGCCGTTTATCTATTTTTGTACATCAGTCTCGAGTCTGCTCAGGTACATTGAGTTTCTATCGCGACAGAATTGTCAAAACAGCGGTACGTATCTCCTGCTTTTATGTTTATACTGTTTAATCCCTTTCTCTGTCTCTCTATTTCCTTCGGCTCTTCTAATTCTGCCCGAGTAAATAACAAGGTTCTCTTAATTCCGTCTGTTTTCACTAGACAAGTCGAGTAAGAACAGTGTACGCGGAGAAAGTCGCGTAGCAGAAAGCTGACGTTACCGAAACCTCGGCTAAGTAGTCTCCCGAGACGAGTGCGTACATGCCAACCAACTTTCCGACGTGTTTCTATTTCAAACTTCCTCATATATACGATAAATAAGGAAAAATAAGCGATCCTCTGGCTCTCTCTCTTCCCCTTATTTCGTGGAGTTTCCCCTTAATGATTCTACGTGACAAGCACCACCGAAAATTCAGTCTGTCAATAATATTATCTCAAGCAACATCGTCGTGAATACGAACGTCGCATGAGGCACGAACTGTCATTATCCGAGGAAATAAATTTCCGTGTTATTTAACCGTTTGTTGATAATCTACGAGACCGTTACAAAATGTCAAATGCCAAAAATGTAAGAATATATAAATAATTTCTATTGGATTATCGAAGTCTCTGAAATTCGTTGTAAACACAATTTTACTGGATAGATTCAAGAAATGTTGCATATTCGAAGCATCAATTATAAAAAAAAGCATCCGTGTGATGTGTCATACGTCGATGTTAATTGGATTACAGTTCGCTCAGCTCTCACTCAATGTCACTTCCTGGATTTTGAGTAAAATCGATAAAACGAGGAAATAACTCGAATCTAATATTCAACTGGCAGCTTGAAAGTTTGTGTCGGTTCGCTCGAACGTCGAAATGCAGCGTTTGGCAATAATATTTCGTTAAAATGAATTGTTTTGACTAAAATTATTCGAGCAACAGAGACTGTTCATTTCTTGAGAATAAATATTTTCGAAATCGGGTAGATTTTTGGAAATTCGGAAAAATATAATTGAAAAAATCCGAGCATGTTATGCACCCATACGAAAAATCGTTAGATTGGTTAGATAGCATCAGAGTTATCGCATCCCCTCCGGACGTCTGCTAAGGCGAGGGAAACAGCAGAAATTAGATTCACTGAATAACCGCACCGCATATAACATGAATCAAGCGAACGTGAGAGCGCCTTAAGGTTTAAGCTCGAAATAGCGTATCCCCGTATAGTTTAGTACTACGAGGACCGATAGGACCTGCTGCGTAGAGGTAAGGACAAGGCGGAGGGCATGCAGCAACGGAGAAAGGGAAAAGGGAAAGTGAACTACTTATATGCCTGTCCCGGTGATGCCACCAACAGTGGACCAACTAATCCAACCCTCGGGTATAGCGTTATATCACGAGAATGTATTATACGCCCTAAATTATATTTAGCACTTCTTTTGCCCCTTCTCTCTGCTCCCGCCCTCTCGTTCTTACTCTCTGCCAATCTCTTAAATCGAGTTTTTTCCGAGGTTGGCAAAAGCGGGGAAGTTGGGCTATTTAGAATAGAAAAATGTACGCAACGGCCAAAAAGCCTCTGAGAATAAAATATAAGAATGGTTCGAATTATTCGGGAGCACGTATATATCAGATCTTCTTTCCACGGATAATGCTCCATCGCTGTAAACTTCTTATGCAAACGGCAAAAAAAAATTCATATGCATTAGAAAAGAAAGAATTGCAGCAGCAGACGTGAACGTCCGTCGAAAATCTTTCTCTACTGCGTTTGATTCGTCGACTTGGGAGTAAATAACGACACTCAGCTTTCGATTCCATGTCGCTTTTTTCTTATAATGCTATGAAAGCTTCCTCAACGATCTCACGGGACGAGCATAAAAGTCTGAGCCGTTCCGATGGATGTGCGCAAAGATAAGACTCGGAAAGTTGGTCTAATTGAAGGATTGACGGACAAACGATGCGATAGAAAAAAATTTGAATAGTAAGCGTTATCTCAAAAATCAGCTCGGCGACAGATTCATGGGGAAATATGCAGATTATTCAGAGGCGATAACGCGGCTGTCCGCGGATAACGACCCTGCGACTAAAAATCGCCGTTGCTAGCAGAAAATATTTTTGTATTTTGAATGACTCGGTACCGCATGATTCCGCTGGCAAAAGTGACTTTACAGGAGCAACATTTACGCAGATCAAACGAACGTGCGAAATTTGTAAGGATATGACGCGTATACCGTTGGTGAGAAATGGAAATCCTCTTGGTCGGAGGAAGTAACATGGGAGCGAGTGGATTCGTGTTGCGTTGTCACGTATCCGGTCGCAACATCGCAGGGTATTAACGCAAGAGAACGAGAAATGATATGGACATGAAACAGAAGCTGGCAGTGGGTACATAAGTATTTACGACGAAATTCGTATCATCTACATCCATTATGTACAATATAACTATACAGGAGTATTGGAGAATCAGAATTACATGTGGCACACACGTTCGAGATGAGTTGTTCCAAAGGGAATGTGCATGTCGGGAGGAAACAAGACTGCGTTCGCGTACGACGCTCGTTATATCTATACGCCTTAATCCACGTACACAAAACACGCATATATACGCCAACATGGACGAATACATGTGTACATCGTATTTATATATACACGTATGTAACGAGAGAGAGAGAGAGAGTTAGAAATCGCGCTAGACACGTTTACATATAGATACATCTTGGAAGCGAACTGCAGGGACTCAGCACCCCCAAATATACGGTATGTACTCAACCGATATAATGCATGTATGCATGCTGCGATCGCGCGAGTTTACATTCGGTTGAAATATACATACACACATATATACACGTATGCAAGCATCTATATATATATATAACGGAGGATAAAGGGATGTACACGTAAGAACTAACCTGACAGTACGGGAGAGAGAGAGCGAAAGAGGATGCAGAGAGTAGCGAGTAGATCTCTCTCTTTCTCTGCCTCTCTCTCTCTCTTTCTCCCTGCTTCTGATGCTCTGCTTGCACTTGCGAATGGTGCTTCTGACTTATGTGTCGTGTATATATATTGATGCTGCATACATGTGCGTGTATTTGCATGGATATACGCACACAGGTATGCAACAAACTATGTTGCTATCTCGTGGTACCACAGCAATAGGAATCGATATCCGTACGCCTCAACCTGTTCGCTACGTGCGCTACTAACATACCTTTCTATCTCTCTCTCTCGCTGGCTCGCTCTCTCACTCTCTGCATCACGCACATCGTATACCCCCATAACGAGAAGCTATACCTGCGGTCGGCAGCTGCGGTCATTAGAAGACGATGCAACACTACTGTACAGGACTTTCCATACTAACTGGCAAGTGACAGCGATAGCCACGCGGTCACCATAGTGTTCTGACACTATCCCATGTACCCCACCGTTCACTCGCTCGATTAGCTCGATCGGATATCCTTTGACCATCCGCTGAACCGCCACTAAACGTGCAACGTAAGGTACGACAACAAACAATACTTGTTTTTATTTCACGGTCCAGTAACTGGTTCAGAAAGGAACGGGGATCTTGGATGTTTTCTTTCCGATAAGATAGTGACGAAATGTTTCTCGAGAAGTTGCAAGTTTTGTGAATCATCTACTGGACGCTTATCAACTGAGTTATGCCGCTTGATGCGGCTCATTTTATTATTCACGCGTCCACGCATTTATTTACGAGAAGCTGTGCCGTTTAGTCTAAACGAATTTCTCGTGCATTCAAATGTACTCGATGTCCGGCACGACAAACTTTGTCTCTTCTCAACTCCTGCGAAGACTTTTTCTTTCTCGTATCGCACCGTATCATCCCCTTGAATCTCACATTTTCTCTCTCTCTCTCGCTGCTTGCTTTTCGCTCTCTCCCTGGCTTCCTATCCGCAGCTAGCTTTCCTCTAATCGTCTAACAAAATTCAATTTCCTTGCGATACCAACCCCGACGTCTCCCCACCAACTTCTTCGAAGTAGCAAGATCACTCTCTCTCTCTCTTTAGCTCTCTCTCTCTTTCTCAGCGTCTGTTCCTCCTTCATTGCAGCCCCCCATGAGCGACACGCTTATACATTGTAAGCGTTTCACGTGTCTTACCCTGAAGTGCCATCTTCGTCGTCGTCGTTGACGACAACGTTTCCGTATAATCGTTCCTCTAAGGACATGCCTTAGGTTCCAGGATCTCTTACCATCGCGACCTGTCAGGCACACAAGCTTTTTACAGATTGTCAAACATCCTTGATCTTCCAAAGATTATTAACAATTCCATCAAGAAGCTTGGACGTCACCGGAAAAGCATCACATCCTGCTCCTCATTTCAAAATATCGAAATTTCATTAACTTCCTGTTGACGTCGTGATAATTGGAATTCAGTTTTCAATATAACTAATCCGAAATTGTCGGGATTTCCTTCTCCAAACATTCGTTTCGAAAACCAAGCCGCATATATTCATGTATAATTTTGAAAACCGTGGTAAAGCTCATGAAGATTATTAGCGATTGAGAATTGGGTTTGATAATGTACATTAGTTGAATCGAATAAATAGTCATGTTCTAATCATATACGAGAAGTCTGAATATTATAATAATTGAATTTTGATGGAAACGAGCATATAGGCGACTTCGAAAATCTATATATTTCGATAGAATTCTCTGATGGATAAATTTTGAAACATTAATGCGAATAATCCGTAACAGGTGAGCTGATAAAGAGAAAACGAGGG
This sequence comes from Hyposoter didymator, assembly GCA_037952995.1. Taxonomy (NCBI): domain Eukaryota; kingdom Metazoa; phylum Arthropoda; class Insecta; order Hymenoptera; family Ichneumonidae; genus Hyposoter; species Hyposoter didymator. The sequence goes on from JBAJMU010000004.1 coordinate 7,747,275, forward strand.
AGTGAGATGGGAAGATAAACAGCGTGGATGGTCGCTGTGGGCACAGATAGGAAACCAGTTAATTTGAATTAGAGTAAAGAAGGGGTGGGTGCGGGTAAGGTTGGCTAATGCCCCGTCGGAATAGAGAGATGATAGAATGCGCATAGATCCGATCAATTAATATATATATTCTCGTAACATTCACAAATGCGTAATTCAAACACGCAAATGGCTCGATTGCCTATTAACTCTTGGTCCACACGTGCCTCGGCTTATCGTTCTCATCCATACGGACTCTCAGAAGCAAATCCATTCGTCCATGGACTCGGGGGAGCGAGGGAAAGAGAATTTTAAAAACTGTTTCTCGAAATAATCTTGTAAAGATTGAATAATCGAATGGCAGAATTATTGTTTCCTCTTCTCGGTTTCATCAACGAAGGGAGTTACGCGGACTTTTGGAAAAACAGTCGTTGGTATATCGAGTCACGTATATATTGGCGCATTTTGTAATCTGTAATGAGTTATCTAATCTTTCGCGCTAATTTATTTACTGTCCAATGTGTTATTAGCGCCAAGTCGATAACCCTCTCTGCTCCTCACTGATAACGTCACATTACGTGTTTCGCTGTAATTATCTTCTTCATCGTCGTCCACCGTTCTTAATAGCACTTTTCCACGAGTTTTTTTTTTACAATCATTCATTTTCCGTTGAAATTCACTTGCGAGCTGACAGCGGAAGCTCGCCAGCCATAAATAATTTCTGTGAAAAGCATTTGGACGAGATCGTTTAACTAAAATATTGTAATCACGCGTCCACTCTGCGGCTAAAAAAACATCGTGTGGATCAACCATTTCGAGATCAACGTTTTTTTTTTCATTATTCTAAGAATTATTCGGTGAGTGCGAGGAATAAAAAAATTTCAAAAGTCCAGACTTGCCATTGCACTTTTGGGTCAAAAGTGTAGAGTGAGAAAAATCGCTAACACGGTATGAAACACTCGATGCGAACGTTTGCATATTACGAAGGGACGTTGAACACCAGAGTGCGGGAAACCAATAAGAACCCTCACACCCCTCTGCTTATTCTTTCTTGCTCTCTTTGGTCTGAAGCTTTGTCGATTACACGCGTTAACGGATCCGTGGCAAGAGACTCGACGGCGAGCTCGACGCAGTACTTCATTTTCGTTAATTATCTCACAGGGAACGTTTTCAAACGAAATGATACGAAAGCTCCTGCCCACGAAATAAAATCTGCATAAAAGCGTTTGAACCGAGAATCAATGTTCGCTAATTGATTTTCGCGATATTTCCGTTTCCCGTAAAAATTAATTGCTTCAGCACGCGAAAAGGAAATATTCGATTCAGCTGAATTGACTTTCAATTACGCAATTAATTGCAAAGTGTCATTTATACAATATTATCAATGAAGTTTCGTCGAACAGTCGAGAGTACGAGAAAATTCAATAAGAAGAAAAATTACGAATAGCCAAACACAGAAATTCGAAATGCATTGAAACGTCACGATCGATCAAACATTGACAGTGAAAAACAGATGGAAATTCGAACATCAATTTATTAACCTGCTGGGAGTAAACGAGAACGACGAGGCGTTCCGATTATGGCTATAATTTCATGTTGATTTCTCTTTTGCATATTTTATCACACAGCTTAAAGGCCCTCTCATCAAGAGTCAACGCCGTTGTGTGTGAGTGAGTGTTTTCTTCTTTCGCCTCATTTGCGTCAAAACATGAAAATTGGAGCTCGTAAAAATGGGGGAAATCATGCGGTCGAGGGTGTGCAGAGTTGAAATTTAACGAGAGTCTGACCGAGATGAATAATGAAAGAGACATCGAACAGTGTTTTCGAGGTCAAACATCGAACGGTCGATTGATTGTTTTTTTTTTTTTTTTTTTNACCACGAGTGGACTTTGTCGAGCAGGGCGGTATGATGAATGAAAAATATATTTCAGAAGTTTACGCTATATGAGGCCAAATGAAAAAAATATGAAGGGTTTCGATCCGCGTAAAAATGGAGCAGTCTGAGGATTCTGTAAAAGAGATTCGTTGGTTACGAATTTACAGAAAAGTCGAATCGAGTTTTAATTAAGAACGGAAATCGAAGCTTTTCGCGATCGCTTCAGAGTCGAGCAAATCCAGAGAAGAATCAGGGTTTTTTAATAATTAATTAAGTCCCTGGCAAAGGGCTAAAAAGGTCAATGAGCACGTATACCAATAAAAATATATTGCGTGCATGCATTGAGTGAGGAAAAATGGTTTCTCGCCGACGATTGCTGGACGGGATAAAAAAAGAGAACTGCAAGTATACGAAGGATTGTTTTAAAGCTCTGAAGGACGTGCGAGTATCGGAAAAAAGGAAAACCACATGTAATCGTGAAATGAACGACATGCAAACATTTGCCAGACGATCAGCAGCAAGTGAACGAAAACTATCGAATAGAATAAAAAGAGAGATGATCCGAGAGGATCGAATGGTCCCGCCGCAGTATAGTCTCGAAGGATTAGGAACATGACGGAGCAAAAAGAAAATGTAATTACGAAGGGAAATCGAATTTCTCGTATTCTCGATGGAAACGTCAAACCTCGCCATAATCATTGTCACAGCTGTCAGCATTGCCAATAGATCTGCTTGGAACGAAACTATTGACTCTTCTTTTTAACAGGGACGAGGGAAGAGCCCATGCACCCCGAGGAAAATCAATTTCGATAATGACTGGAGGAAAATTCAATTTTCTTCCAATCTGGAGCGGATACACACACACACACACACACACACAGTCACATACAAACGACCAAGATATATGGATATGTGTGAGATATGTGAGTGAAGAGTTAAATAGACTCACCGAAAACACGGCCCGCAGTGACAGCCCCGATGACCAACCAAAAGATATACGCGCACCAGATAATCCAAACGTGTCTTCTTACATCCATCGTTAATTGAAAAGTTTTGCCGAACTTGAAGGAAAAAACAAAAAAACAGGCAAAAAAAACGTTAACGAGAAGATGACGTGATCTGTCCGGATCTTCCTTTCTCCCTTCCTCTTCCTCTCCCTCGAAATATCGTTTAACGATGCCAATGGGGTTTCTTTAACTTTGTTTGATCAGCGTTGATTTCATCAAGCCCGAGAGATTGATTCGTGAAAACTTTCGTGTATCTTTTCTTCTCAAACAACACAGACACTTGCACGTTTCATATATATATATCCATGTACACACGCATATTTATATGTGTATATATGCATATATATATCTATATACAAATACATATATATACACACACACACACACCTGCACGTGTTTTTAAAGCCAAACGTCGTCACCGTAATCCGTTGATCTCGCCGCGAGCTTTTCCAAATTGGAACCTCGATTCGTGATTGTTCGCATCTTTGGTCCCTTCGATCCGATGCTCGACTGTTTTTCTACTTTTTCCTCTGTTTTTCTTTATTCTTGTCTTTTCTACACATTTGTTTCGCCCTTTTGTTTCTTATTTCTTCTTCAATTTGTTCCTCGCGCGGCGAAAAAATTTCCACGAATCGTTAATTATCGATGCCGGGCAATTGTTTCTCGTTGAAATTCACCAACGCGCGCGGCAACAGACCGATAACTCCATACAGCCGAATGCAGAGGCGGGGTAATGAATTTTTATGGTCCACTCGGACAATTGGATCACGACACAATTGTCTCTTGGGAATCTCTAGCTCGAACGATCGTGTTATTTGACAACGATCCTTGCTCACAAAGACCCGGATTTATACGTTCATATTTATGTAGGCGAGGGTAGGTGTGTGTGGGTAGATTGAGAGATTTCCGATAAAGCTCACATCGAAGGTATCACTAATTGTGCTACGTCACTAACCCGCACATACGCATATACGGAATGTCTTTTACACTCTGATTATGACAGCCAATATTTATGGGCACCCATGAGTTTTATTCACTCAACGAGCTATATATTCGTAATTTTATTTCACGAAGAACGATCTCGAACAATTGTTTGCGAGAATCCTGAAATGTTGATTCTCGTAAAAACGTCGAAAGCTGCGGGATTAAATTTTTTTAATTAGTATTTTTTCCACGATTCGGTCCAGCGCGGTTGTTCCGCTGCAACATTGGGCAATTGATGCTCTCGAATTCACATGGCAATGCTGGAAAAACCATCCCCCGGAGTGGGAATTCGTAGAGAAGCCATTAATTCGCCGATCCTTGTTTTTCTTTTTATATTCAGTTTTTTTTTCTCTTTTCACAAGAAAACAAAGGCAAATCATTAATCGGCACAGTCCATAATCGATAATTCATTATCGACGCACTCTTACAAAAGTTTCGGACGGCTCGAAAAAACTAAGTCCACTCAAAGGTTTGAAAAAATGCGAAAACTGCACACGTTGGCGGGAGATTTTGTGGCAATTGGCAAGAGTCCTCGTTCGGTGCCAACGCAATTACATCGAAAGCACTTTCCTTTTTATCGACACACTCTCTCTCTCTCTCCCGCTGCCTCTGCGCTCTCTGCGTATCGAACGATAAAACACTTTTTTTTGCACCCCTCGCGAAAAAAATGACGATGTCCTGAAATATTAACGTGTGTGTAATGAAAATGGAGAAAGGAGATAAAAGCTTAGGGAACGGGAGAAAAACGTTAGTTGGAAGAGGGAGAAGAGTGGCAAAATGTTTGCTCAATGTGTGAGACAAAGAGTTCGAGACCTGGAACGTAATCGTCGAGAATCTAAAGCGATGGTCGCATATCGTTTAATCGTGCGTACGCCCGAAGCTACTTTCGACAACTCGTTAGTGAACGAAAGCAGCCTGGCATGCACCAACGCTAGGGAGAACAGTCTCGGATATCTCGCACTTGTTGCCGACAATTATCCTCCCAGCTCGAGAGAAAGACAGAGAGAGAGAGAGAGAGAGAGAGGAGCCGAGAAGAGTGAGAGAGATGTAGAGACGAAGAGAACTCAGTGAATCTCGAACGCGAAAGAGAACCGTTCTTCCCTTGATCCGTGAAGCAAAAGCTTTCGTCCTTCACAAATGGTTACTCCAAATGTATATGTGTTGCTCGGTATGTATCGAGTGTATCAGTGTCGTAGTGAAAACAGCAACGTACGTGATTCGAAAGGCCAATTTTTCTGGCAATTTCCTCCACACACTTTTTCTATATAATGATAACAATATTTGCTCGTATTGTTGAGAACGATGACAACTGAATACAGCATTTTTATCAGGCCGTTGTAATTTGAAAAACTGAATGCTCGGAGATTTTTTAATTTGGAGCATTCACCATCTCTTATTTTTATTTTTTATTTTTTGGGCAATTTCGTTTTTGTTCAATAATTATTATCAAGCTATTGAAAATATGAGATGAGGATGTTTTAAAAAGTTGGAATATGACAAATTTCATCGGAATAAAATGACGAATTTCGTTATTTTTAATTGCAGTTTGAAGAGAATTGGAGTGATCGTCAACACAATAAAACTCGTTATTCGTTTCTCGAGACACTCGTGAAATTTTCGCTGTAGTCGAAATGGGAAAATGTAAGAAAAAAAAAGCACTTGAGCACACGATAAGATCGACGGTTTTGTGTCTTTGAGCACAGGACAAAATCGGTGAATTGAAGTTTGTAGTCGCACTTTGAAAAATCATCGATAAGAGTGTTGGGAAGAGTATATTTTGTTTGACGCCAATGCCTCCGGTTCTTTTGGTGCTTTCGCATTCTCTCGTTCTCTTAATTTCTTTCTTTGGTGATACTTGAGACGAACATTACGGGTCGCTGCAACGAACGACATTTCTCTTTACCATAAAAAAAACATTTAGCCAAGGTTCTCTACCGTGCTGACTCGTGGATAGGAGACAAGACGAGACGACAATTGTAGGAAAGGAATATTCTATACGAAGATTCTCCTCTATTGTTTATGACCTTCTTTGGCTCGTAAAAGGAAAAGGACCCTTCGAGCTCACAGTAAATACCCTTAGCCTCTCTCTTTCCCTCGCGGTTCTGCTCGTTCGCAGACTCTCGCAGCACAGAAGGTCGTAAAAAAATGTCGAAACGACGAATAACTCTGAGAAATTTCAGCGATTCAATAACGATGATGAGAACAAATGCGAATGGAAAATAAGAGAATGAAATATTATAACCCTTCGAGTGCATTACCTCGACCGCGAATCAATCGCTCTCTTTCTTTTCCTCTCGTTCTTACTCTCTCATTCGTTCGATGGATAATCCGGTCTGAGCTACCACGGTCTTTGACCACTTGAACCCTCTGACGCGCTCACTGTTCCTCTCTCTCTCTCTCTCTCCTTCTCTCTTCCCATCCGTTGCTCCCTCTCGCTCTTGGCGTGAGTTTTTGCCCACGTGTATGTGAGAACTTGTACGTGATCTTACGAAGGAAGCTGAGATTCTCCATGAGCAAAAGGACTGTATCTTTTTTCGTTCTCCGACGAGCTCGTCGGTAGCACGAAGGGACTTTGATTCAACTGCAATGCAACTTGTCTCACATAGATCGAGAGCATTTGATTTTTTCTAAAGGTTTTCCACTCGTCTTATTGTTTTTAGCCAAAATATAACTTTTCCAACCGGATTGCAGGTTTCAGGAGGAAAGCAGAGAGACGAAGACCAGACGGAAACGCTGGAGAACGATCGTGGACGTTTCACCAAGACTCGAACTCAGTGAAAGGACCAAAACATTTATACACGTTTTCTTATACACACATACATGTTTATGTTTAAATCGATATATATATATGTAGTCACGTATGTATAAAAGAATGTGTATACGTTTGCTACTTTGGTCCTTCTGGTCTAACCGGTTTCGCGAAGATCTTCGTCGAGACTACCTGCTGCAGCGAAAGGGGAATTCCTCTGTATCGTTTTTTATTCCCCACAGTAACTTTTGTTTTCCTCTCGTTGCTCTCCCTCTCTCTCTCTCTCTCGCTATCTCTTTTGTATTTCGCTCCGACTGCACAACTACGGAGATGATTTTGCGCGGGGACTTTCGTTAAGAAGTGTCGGGTATTGTAAACGCGATAGATAATAACGAACAAACGTATTTAAAGTCGTTCGGTATTGTTTACCTCTTCTTTTAATCCATAGCATCCGCGAGAGGAGATTTGAACGTATACACACGACGATTTTCCGGCAGTTATAAAGTAGATAAATAATAACGAGTCATGATTATTCAAAGGGTGGAATTTGATAGCACGTCCTGATTTTAATATTCCACGCAAATCGTCGAGGCAATGATTATTAATGGTGGTTATCACTCAAACGGGATATCCGTGGAGAAGGAGCAGCGCGCGCGGGCGAGCGCGCGACAAGGATCGTGTGGGAAATTTTGACTTGGTGGGTGAAGGATCTGGTGTCGCGAATCCTGCACCCGATTTTAATGAAATTGCCGCTGTCCGTGTTTGTTTTTATCCACCGAAACGTTTGTGTGTGTGTGGTGGTTCGTAAATGCATTCATCAAAATGATTGCATTTTAATTTATTCGTACGTTTTTTACTTGCGTATTTATATGTTTATCGATAAATACATATGTATATATTTATATGGTTGAATAGAGAAGAGCAACGCGCGCGCGATTCGAGCTGCGCTCCCCGCAGAATCACGATTCGCACTGGTACGCCATCGAGCGTTGAGAAACTTCACCAAGCTCCAACTGGCACCCCTCTCGCTCGCTCGCTGTCGCTTTCTCTCTCACTCTCTCTCGTACTCACACCCGCACGCACACACACACACACACACACTCATGCGCGCGCGACTCAACGCTCTCGGGCCCCACCACCCCCCGAGCTCGCTATCGCGCAACCCCATGGCTTGTTTCCGTACTAAACCCGCGGAACTCGGCGCCTGCGAGAGAGAAAGGGCGACAGTGAGAAAGAGAGGGAAAAAGATAGCGAGGGAGGGAGAGAGGGAGAGAGAGAGCAAGAGAATTTGTTCGCACGCGCGCGCATCTCCCCTCTTCCTCCCTAGCCACCCAAAAAAGCAAGGGGGGCTTCGCGCGGGCGCACAGTCTCCGAGCATCGAGCACCCTTGAATCCTTCGCCTCGCCGGCGGAGGATGACAACCGTCCATAGCAAGAATGAGAAGGAAAGAGACGAAGAAAGAGGAAGATCGTGCCAAACATCCTTCACGCGCCTCTCACACACTCTTCCGCTCGAGTATTGCGTATGAATGCGTCTCGTAAATAATGTTGTTGCCACTATTTGCCCAGCCTCTCATTTTAACCCAGCCTCATTCTCATCCCCGTCACAACCTCGTTCCCAAGTCCGCGAGGTGAGACCTGATTTTTTTTAATTGCTCGTTAAGCGCTCGCTAAAAGTTCGAGCCTTATCTTCACCGCGAATTTCTCATCAGCCTCCCGGTTAAGGGATCTTTCTAGAAAAAAGTCTCTTTGAAAATTCAACGATTTTCGACAGCATCCTTGAGCTTTTATTCCTCTTCCCTTCGATATTCTCTATAACATTGAGCCACCATCAGTATTCCGAAGAATTCTACGATGACGTTGATGAAACAGACTCCAAGGGAATTAAGATCCAACGTCGCAGCATTCACTTTCCCACGCTTACCGTCGGCTTATTTTATTGTGTCACTTCCTCCCGATATACGTAGCCTCCCACGACACCCCTCCATTCCTGTCTTGCGCCGCCGCTACACTTGACGCGACTAAACGTTTATTTTTCACCCCTTTTTCTCTCTCTCTCCCTCCCTCCCTCTCTTTGTCTTCAACTTTATTTCTATCTCTCACGTATATTTGAAATCCTATATCCAAAGTATCTTCGTACACCTCACTCTTTCGTTCTCCATAAAAATATCGACCCGACGAGGGATAAACTTATGTTATAACCCTCTGTCACTCTGAATCTTTCTCATTTCAGTGTGCACTTTATCACCTGTCGTTTTCAACTTGTAATACTGCTGCATTGTCGCTGTGGTTTTACTTCAAAGTAAAAGCGTCATCGGTAAAAGCTAAACTTTTCTCATTTCAACGAAACACAGTGAAGTATTGTTTCTGTAGCTTTCGAAACCCACTCTCATTATATTCAATAATTTTTAGTTGTTAATGAGGAAATGAGTTCCGGAAGTTTGCCAGTTCATTTTATCTTTCTACTTCGTTCGGAACTCAACGAGCAACAACTGCCAGTTGACATTTCATCATTGCGTATGCGCTGCACTAATCTGCTACAGGATTTTCGACGCGATTCACTCTTGCAACGAAAAAATGATGCGTTTGAGATAATCATTTGTCATGATGTGTGTGTGTGAAGTGCTTGAGAAAGCGTTGGTACACCTTTTTCACGTAGTGGCCCCGAGCGGTTGGCCTCATCACAGAAAAACTGCGACGGAGACAACGTGTGCAACGCCCCGGAGCTTTCCAGCAATTAAATTATGCACGATCACCCATCGCCTGCAGTGAATCCAACAGAATCCCTGATCCATACGAGATGGTGAAGGACGAGGTATCAGAGAGCCCGAGAGCAGGGAGCGAGGAAAAAACAAAGTTGGGCTCGAAAAATAAAAAAATGAAGAAATTTAATCATGAAATCTGCTCATCGCATCGCAGAATCGACACGTTCTTCACTGACTTTTGTATCTTTGTACTGCTCCAAATTTTGTCCACTGTGGAGGGGAAGGTCACGGGAAAAACTAGCGAAACAGCGAATTTTCAGGTGAATATTCGACACAGCGATCGGTATTCCGGAATTTAATGACGAAAACCTGGTTCACTTTCGAAACGCGATGGCTTCGAAGCAAATGCGAAATTTCGAACTTAATTATTGGAAAACGTTTTATTTTGCTCAGAGTAATTTTCAATTCGCTGTTTGGCGTTTGATCATTTTAATCTCATTGACTGGTGACCATGCAGCGGGAAATTGAATAATAATCGTTCAACATCTCGAGCCCGCGATTACAGTGTCGGCTCTGATGAAAAATGAAATGCTCATCCATACGGAGTGCGAAATTTGTCGAATTATGGTGCCTTCATTCTTGAAGCCTTATCATTCTGTTTTGGCAGAAAAAATCGACGCGTTAATTATGAAATCAACGAGCAGAAGGTCGATATTAAATTAAAAGCTTTATTCATATTAAATGAATCGAAATGTCACTGATGGCCGCTCCAAATTTCTCGTATCAATTGAAACATTCATATTGTCATGAAAATATTATATAATATCTTTGGCGAACGACGAATCGAAATGATGATCCACATTTCGGTCAAATGGAATGACAATAATACGTTCGGTTCGCGCACCACAAAGATCGTTGCTCAGTCGCGCGGGTATATAGAAGCAGAAACAGTACGCAGACTGCAAAAGTTGGCTTTATTGATAAGATCCTTGTGAACGACAAGTTTTTCAGTTCAACCCGCGGATAAATTCAATGATTCTGTATATATTGATAGAATTGATTAATTATCGACATTTCGGCCACACTGTCGAATAAAAATAACAATTTCGTCATTCGATCCCAATAACTGTGCTGAAAAAAAAAAGGAAAAATTGAGATTTGCCAGTAAAATCGAGAAAAATTTGGGAAACTAAAAACTCTGACCTTGATATTTTCTGATACGTGAATATGTTGAGACACGTCAAAACTGGAACGGAGATAAGTGGGGAAATGCGACTACGGTCAAGAGTGATTTGTTTCATCTTCCCTGCTACGAAGCACTCTCGTACGGAGGGACAGAATGAGGAAGAAAGTATGGAAGCGAATTGTTGAGCTAGGCCAACTAATCCAATGTTTTACAGGTTTACTGATTGCGGCAGAAAGCTCCATGCGCTTCATCTATATATACATGTTGCCAGCTTTGTTTCGCTTGCTTCGTCTCCGTTCTGCCGCGGAGACTATCCCCGTGCGTCTTTCTTTACCGAGAGCTACTTCTGGTTGGATGGAAGTGGGAGAGAAAATCGAATCGTGGGAGGACTTGCGTCGAGACTGTCCTAATTCACCAGCAAATAAACGCATCATTGAGCCACGGTGGCCTTTTACCAATCAACCATGTGACGTATATACGATGTGTTAATATATATATATAACCAAATACATCTTTACATCGATGTATGTATCCTTTGGACGAAGGAAATGCACTATTCGTGCGGAAGTTCGGACGCGATTCCCGGCATAACAATCACGAAGAACGAGAAATGGTTATAGGACGATAAACGCTTCGATCTTATTTTCTCTCTCTCTCTCTCTCTCTCTGTCTCTCTCGCTCTCTCTCTGTTTCGGGTTCTCTATCCGCGCCCATCTCGCTCTTGTTATGTTTGCTATATCGGAGAATCTCACCCCAGATCTCAAATCCAGCGCCCATCGATGGTGTGTATATATAACCACGAAGGATACCAATAAAACGATAAGCGATAAAGACAGGAACCACCTATCGATAAAGCTCGCCCGCATTTTTTTTTATCATTTATTTTTTATCAAAACAAAAAGACTAGCGATTTTTTTTTACGATACTCGTTTCCGATCACACGTACCATTGCTATCGTAAAACTAAAAAAAGCAAAAAACAACGCTTTGACTCGGTCATTTTTCCAAGAGAAAACACGCATTTTTCGACACTACAGCTTTTATTAACACTCCCTGGTGTACACAGGATTTCGGCCGAATCCCCCCTCGATCCACAACCGTGTGAAGGTCCTTGCCATTTTTTTCACCTTTTATTTCTTCAACGTACGGTAATTGCGCATTACGCAAATGCTCGTCATTCTCGTGGGATTCATCGTGAGCGCAAGAATAAAAAGGGCTCTCGCGTGACGTTACAATCTTTCGACGTACCTATAAAAATTTGCGTTCTACGCGCTCCTGTTCACCTTCACTCGTGTGCTTATTTTTATATTCTGCTTTACCCGCCAATCGCCCTTTGAATGATTAAAAACTAGTCACGATTTTTTACCATTGCTCAATTATTCGTATTCATTTCTCTTATAGCCATGGCAATTCATTTTTTTCCGAATAAGCGAACAACGCAAAATACAACAAAAAAATAACGACGAATAACGAATAACGAAGGACGATTAACCGCAAGGACTCGATAATTGCAGAGAAAAAAAATGAAGAATACGTGTATGGATTCAGTTCCATTCGCGACCCAATTTCAAGAATTCTTCGAAAGAGTTTCGATTATTTTTGTAAAAGCTATCGCTAGAAATACTTTTCCCAGTCTGGTTAATATTTAAAAAATTCTACAAAAAAAACGTTCTGCCTTTCGAAATAAAATGATTCAGAATACTGGGTTATATTTATCTATTTTCCATGAGAAAAGATTTAAAAAGCATTGCGCATGCGAGCAGGTCGATTTAAAGAGGAAAACCTCATGTACCAGTATTCTACGCTTTATCCAAAAGTCTCTCGCCCTTTTTCGTTTTCTCTATATTCTCTGGTACCTTCGGGCGATATGCAAAAACGCTTGGATATCCCCGGGACGACGTTACTTCTCTATACTATTCTCCATACGAATACAGAAAGAGCGAACAAGTGAAAAAAGACGTAACTCCAGGATAATAAGAATCTCGAGACTCACCCACGATGCCCTTTTTTCTCTTCTCCCACGCAATATTAAGCTGTATCGCTCTCGGATTCAAAGCTTTTGCAAAAAAAAACAAAAAAATGTATCTTCCTCGAAGAGCAGCAATATCGTTCGTAAAATTTTGTATTATCGATTTCTTGTTATAATTTCTGCATTTTTAAACCGCGACGATAAATTGGGCGACTCGACAATGGCACAATTGCCAATAATATGCTTTTCATGCGAAATTTCATGACAAACGCGACACGATATCAATAAAAAGTGGAACAAGTACGAGTCCGAGTAACGTTTATTTCTATAACTCTTTCTCAGAATTTCAGAACTGCTGTACTTTCCCTATCACTTGAATAAATGATCAATACTCTTGAATTTTTGACTAGTGTTTATCGTGTAGTTTCTCAAACGACGGAAACAGTCAGATCTTTTGTTTTTTCATTTTTGTCTTTCAAACTGTAACGAATTTCATTTTGAAAAATTGAAAGCCACACGACGTCCCCACGATATTTCAAATTCAATCTCATCCGCCGTCTGCTACGAAGAATAAAAAAATTCATTCAATGAGCACGAATTAACGATTTGGTCGCAGCAACAATTGTGATTATATAATTATTCAACGATGGGTTATCGAGGTGAATTTCGAATATTTGGACTTTCACACTGATTCGTAGATACAGCAGGACTGCATCGCTCCTATTGATTTATAGGATTTAAGCAGGTGGTGATAAAAAATACTCGAGTCGATCGGTCTTAACGCGTCAACGGATAAAGCGTAGCTCTTTAGTTCGAAATTATATTGACAGCTGCAAAGTTTCTTAATTTATAATATCGGACGAGAAGTTTGTAAAGAAAATTCTCGAGCGTTGTTTGCCTTGAAAATTAAATCGTAATTTCTTTGATGCTCTCAGCATTGCGAGCTTTAAAACATTTTTTGTTGTTGTTGGGAATTTTCAGTGATGATGTGATGGAAAAATAACACAATGGATAATTATTTTCTTGATGAAAAAACAAATTCCAGGTCATGCGGGAATAATGAAAAAGGAAACTGCTCAAAAATTCTATGGAAAATTCTATGCGAATTAATTTCGTCACACAAAATTCATTTTCATACGAAAATGCGTTTACCATTGAAAAAACCAAATGAAGGAATGCGTGTAAATAGAAATAGCAGTCTCGATGCATTATTCGAAACAGAAATGGGAATTGTACTCGTTGAGAGAATCCGCTGGTGAAAATCGTCCGCTGACTCCCCCATGGACAATATCGTGCCCATAACGCGTATAGTCAACACGGGATGCGACCCCAACGACTGAAGTTGTATGCGCACTTGGACGTTTCAACGACGCGACTATCACAAAATATACATTCGTAGTTGGCAGATTTCGGATGCAGCCCCTTAATCGATCCAGGAGAATTGTTCGATTGCGAAAAAATAATGAATAAAAAGTTTAGATCGCAAGAATCAAAGCGCAATCGACTTTTCAAAATCCTCATAAAGATTTTCAACAAATAAAGTTAATTCGAAGAGTTCACCGCAATGTGAAGTGCATTTTCGTACTGAATTCCCCAGCTCGATACAAAAGTAAATATACTCGCAGCGTTCACTAGTTATTTTCGATATGTTTCGAACATATAAAGCCGCGCAGCGTTGCGGTGTGAATTTCATCTGCGCTGATCGCAATTGATTTTTTCATTATTTTTCTATATAATCGACACTGCGCCTGGACCGTTTACGCGGTGTGAAAATTTGTTTGTTGAATAGAAATGATTGATTCGGAAAATACGAGAGTCTGTCGGTGTATAGAGTAACGTTTGCATTCGGATTTTACAGCCGAAGGGGATTTCTTTACAGGGTATAATATGTTGGCCTGAAAAAGCACGTAATCCTTCAACGACGAGCTCGAATGTGTTTCGATAATGGCTTTACGAGACATTTTTTCCCAGCAATTTTCCCAGCTTTTGCGTACATAGTCTTTCTTCGTGTATTCTCGCGGTCCCTGCGCCCCCGCCGCGCTTCGTTGTTTTCTTTGAAGGATATTTTTTATTCAGGAGATCAGTGTGGAAAAGCTACGGAGCTGTCGGTGGGATACTGGTCTCAGTGTGTCCTGAGAGCCCGGCTGTCCCATGGCATCGGTTCCCTAATCCAAGCTTTCGTGGGTGTCGACGTGCTACAGTGGAGACGACAACGATGACTGAGACGACGTTGCTGCTGCTACGGCGGGTCTGGCTCTCGAAGGAGCAGCAAGCACGAGAGAGAAAGACGCGGAGCTAAGCTCGCGGAGAACGTTTCCCAAGAGCGGCGGGTGAAACGGCGCTTATGCAAGAGACGACCAAAAGACATCGCCAACAAAACTGAAAAAGGAAAACTACGACGTCGACGTCGACGAGGGTGCCATAATTTTTCCAAGAGCGACGACTCACCTGCTCCTCCACTCTTTCTCTCTCCCTCTCACTTGCCCCCTCGCCTTTCTCTCAGCCTCTTTCTTCCTGTCCAAAAAGAATATAAGCTCCCGATATTTACACCGGTTTATCTTTGATTTATAACGAGCCTCTACCTCCCTCTCTCTACTCTTTTTTTTGGTATTTTATCTCCTACCGGAGACTCAAAATTACACGCTCCCGCGGTCACATCTGTGTCCGCGGGTCCTTTCCTCCTATCGCCTTACCTGCGGAATATATCCGGCAGGATAAGATAAGACGCGCGAGATGAGAAGAGCCCAGCAACCGCACAAACAACCCTGTACAGTATGATTTACAGCGGTAAATCCATTGAAATTGCCACGCGGTGTAATTTTACTCGGATCGCAAGAAAAACTATAGTGTCACCTATATTTTTCAAATTTGCCGCGCAATTCCATAACTCAACGCAACACGCCCGTGACATATATCACGCCCAACAAACTTCCTCAAATTCGGGTATCAATTTTTTCATTTTTCTGACAAATACATAAACCATCCGCGTATAAACGAAACGGTGCTCCATCATTCCTTCTGAATCGTTTTCGTATATATATACATATACGAGAACGTGGCTACTTAAGCTCGCGTCAAATGTAGAAGGGATAAGATCGCATCTCCTGCGAATTCCGCGTCGGATCTCTCGCCAGAAGAACACAGGAAAACCGAGGCATTCGCTAAAGACGATTCTCTCCCATGAACCGATTGTATACCTACTACGTACATTATTATCTATACAAAGTGTCCCGCGACAGTGACGCGACCAAGATTTACTGGCAAACTGAAAAAAACGACCATCTCTTTTTCATAATATCGTTCACCCTGCTATCCCGTTCGCACCGTGGCCCTTAATTCGTATTGCCCAATCTGGTGCAATTTCAAGAGATGCATCGCGGACTTTTCTGCTACTGGAACGATCTCTCGCCATCGCGGTACATGGAAAAAATCAAAATTCTTGAAGAGTTTTTTCTCTTTGGAATTTTATGATCCCGCTGTCTATCGGGGCTCGCACATTAATTTTCCAACATGCACTGTATATGGACGATATAGCGAGGTACGGGTCTCTGCATTTTTATGCGACTGAGCCGACCGATGTTGTGTATGTAAAATCAAGATAAACCCGCTGCGAGAGAGAATTTCCTAGTCGTCAGATACTTCTTCTTACTCTCTTCGCTTTTCCCTCGATTTTTCTGTGTCTTACTCTCCATCTCACTAAGCGCAGGTTTTGGTCCTTCGGATCGAGCTACTTTCTTCGCGTGGCTTTTCTTTTTCCACAGAACATCCCGAGCTTTATTCCCAACCGTAAGAATTTTCTTGAGCTACGAAAAGGCATTTTATCTCGGAAAAATCTTCCTCTTTGGATGGTCGTGTTACTCTATTGTTTTCTCTTTCTCATGACGACCGGGTTATCATCGCGCACAGCGCGGGGTTCCGAATATTCCGGAGCGATTGAATTACCGAATATGGAAAATTTTCGCACCCTTTGCTTCGCGATTGTCCTAATTCGTGTCTAATTACCGAATCGCCCATTACAACGTCGAGATGTTTTGATTATGGACGCTTTATTCAATCCCTTCCAATGCCCTCCGCGCAGGGGAGATATTGAAATTTAATAAATGTTCATTTTCAGTCGTAATCATTAATATTAATAAACCGACCGGTTACTCTTCGTCAGAACGTTGCTGACGTTAATTATTTCTGCCTGCACATATTCTCAGTTCGCAACTTGGACGTGCACACCGCAGCAGTCCCAATTAATTAATTATATCGCTTCCAATGTTTCGATTAATAACAAACGAAACTCATTCCCGCGATTCCATAATGATGCATGGCTTCTGTTGAATATGAAAGGGGTGAATTGTCTTTTTCACGAGAAGACAATGTAGGCGATTCCTTATTCAAAGGAAAGAGTGGAAATATTTATGGGAAATAACCTTTTCATACTTTCTTCGATGTCCACGATCCACGAAGGTGGCTGAACAAAGGGAAATTGTCTCTCTTTCAAAGCAGCAACTTCTTTTTCCACTAGCAAAACTATAAGCACGCAGGCTTTC
This sequence comes from Hyposoter didymator, assembly GCA_037952995.1. Classification (NCBI taxonomy): domain Eukaryota; kingdom Metazoa; phylum Arthropoda; class Insecta; order Hymenoptera; family Ichneumonidae; genus Hyposoter; species Hyposoter didymator. Next base: position 7,764,305 of record JBAJMU010000004.1, read on the forward strand.
GTGGTCCTTCGCACTGGGAATTAAATTTTTTCAAAAATCGTCGACGCATTTTGTTGAACACGGTAAACTGAATATTTTTTGATGATTCCTGAGTTTTCGTTCATTGGGCAGTATATTTAGTTTCTAACGGAATCGTCAGCAAAATTTACGATCCGGATTGAGAAAAATTCACTTCCGAAGAGACTTTCTAGAATATGTCTTGCTGCGATGACACAATTTTTGGGATTATCGAGAAAAAAAAACGTAAACGTTAAAATCAGACACGACCGCGTGCAAAGACGTGCGCAAAATTTCTAAAGGCCCCACCGCTTGGTTTCAATTTATTCGGCACAATAAATATAAAATATCGATTCGATTTAAACGCGTTTGCGATTTTTGTAGAGAAATCGGGAACAATAATGCTCGGAAATCACGACGATTGGATAAATAGAAATTTCATTAAGAATCTCATCGTAACCAGGTGCGTAAATTCGTCATCTTGAAAGATTGGAAAAAACCGAACAACATTCAAGCGCTCTCAAAGGAGGCCGTGAATTTCACGATTCGGTGAGAATGATGCATTTTTTATGGGTTCCCCTTGTACGAGGAAGAGCAATCTGCGAGAAACTAGGTATCGTACGAATGTACCGGGTGTCTGAATGCTTAGGAGCATTAAATTCGATAAATCTCATGAGTCATCTGTTCAAAATGCGAAATGACGATTTTCTTCAAGGATGTGAGTTGAAAATGCTCCGAGGCACATGCACGTTTTTCTCAGACACGCTGAATACTACGAGAAACAAAAGATTTCCACGTTCCTGTCCGATGAAATCGTTTTTTTTTTTCTCAAAGTATTTAGCGCGCTAAGAAAAACGTTGATCCACTTTTGGGTTCTCTCTCACACTCGTACTTTGCCTCACCGACTGCTCCGGATCACCTTAAAGACTGTACAGTGCGTAAATATTTACTACGAGAGTTCTGACACCCTGTGTACATCCCTCCACGTGTTTCCGAGTTGTACGAGCGTTTACATAACACTCCTATAGGAGCAGAATGGTACGAAAAAGGGATGGAATACAGCTCGCGAGAATAAAGAGACATCTGGGACCTTTATGCAACATCTTTCCGCTCTTGCTGCTCTTCCGCTTGGCAATTTCTACCAACAGGAAGAACGCGAAAGGGCCTTGTACTCAAAAATGCGAAGCTTACTTTCATCACGTTCTCTTTGACTGTCGATACGTCATGCAGAAAGATCGTTGCTCCGCATGCATTTTTCTGTCATATTGAACCAACAAGCGAGGTGACGATGGTTGTCAAATTCCATTCAGTTACGAGGGAAATTTTTCGTCGTAACGAAAAGCCAAATCATCGTTTTTGTCGAATTTATTATTTTTTAACGTCAATAAGAAAATTTCTTAGTTTGCGATAAAAAATCCCAACGATCTCGTGAATGCTCATTAAAATATTAGTAGCAAATATTTTGCATTTTGTTTTGTTATTTCTTCAACTTTGTGAATAAATATAAAAATTTCCTCATTTTTTTTTTTTTTTTACACAGTAAAAAGACTCTGGACAATTTAGTATCGCGGAATATTTTTTTATGTCTCCTGATGTGATTCTCCATTGTGTTTGTCGCGCTTCTACTCTGCACAATTTGTCGGAAGTGTCTTTTCTTTTTGCGCGTTCCACCGGCTCTAAAGGGCCTAGTCAATTCGCCGTAACGGACACGGTGGATGTCCTATACATATAAAAAGAGAATGTCATCATTTCGTTTGCCACCCCGTGTGTCTCGTGGCCAGGAGTCCGGAGACAACTGGATTTACCGTATGATTGATGAATGCAATCCAACCACATATACACACAGTCTTCGGGCGTTTCGAAACGCACGGGACATTCGATTCGAACCTGCGATCTTTTTGCCAATATTTATCGGGGTGGGGGTTAATATTACGAAAAACCAAATTGTCGAACAGCTAATAATTCGGAATTTTGGTATTCATAAAATAAAATAAAAGAAAAGTAAGAAAGTCGAAATCAAATTTTTCAAATGACTAAAAATTCGAAATGCAAAATAGCGAACGTCAAAAATGGCGAACGTCAAAACGGCGAGCGCCAAAATAACGAACGCGGGTGGGAANGCTCGATTTTATGAGGCAAACTTTTTCAAACTAAGAACAAAATTTTGTTGAAAAATATCGATATTTTGTTGGATACGTACGACCAAACTTTTTTTTTTGTAGAAAATCTCTTCGTAAGCAAATTTAAATCGTTCCAATCGTAAATTTCGCCGACTATTCCATTGAACACCAAATATTTTTTCGAAATAACGAAAATTTTGAAATTATCAAAAAATATTTAGTTTACCGTGTTCAACAAAATATCGACGATTTTTAAGGAAATTTCATTTCCACTCCAAAAGGAGGTGGTGCAAAGGGTCTCGTGTAAATAGGAAACGCATAAAATGGAGCGAAAGGTGATTAGAGTAGAAACGAAAGGGCCCATACGTAAGGAGCTCGTATATATATGAAAGAAGCGGCGAAAGCCCCGGATCACATTTTCATTCATGATATGCGCGAAATCGGGAAGGTGTGCGAAGGTCCGAAATTGCGAGGAGGAAGGATACGAAATTGATGCCGCCGCTCGTCTCGCTCCACGACTTACATCGATCCTCCTTGCTTTTTATTTTATTTTTCGACTCGCGCGTGCCGTTTTTTTGTTTTCATTATTTTTTTCCGTAACATCGTGTGAAAAGCGCATTTCCAATTCATTTACGAGGATCGTAAGCTATGCAAACTGCAGATACGTGCAAATAAGCGCGATCGAAGAGAAATTCGCGCGCGAGGTTTCTTTTCGCGCGGTATGATTATTTTGGCGCGCTGCTGCGATTCAAGTCCGGGTGGCAAAAAATAAAAATAAAAAAATAAAAAAATAAACGAGAGGGGCACTTTAGGCCTGTTCGCCTCGGCGTTAGGGGCAATAACAATTCTTCTTGTAGACAAACATCGGAGTGTATATCTCACGCGCTTCACGCGGCAAGAGTACGAGATAACACAGCGGAAAAAACAAAGTGGAGAGATATAAAAGAGAGATATGGGGGGAAAGAGGATTTGCTTTCGTATATAGACCGAGTCTACAGTGAATCTAAACAAATAAAAATCAAACTGAAAATACACTAAAAACATCGAATAAACATTTTTTCCCAAGGTTTTCAAAACCGACGATCCAACTTTCCAGTCGATTTTTTCCTCCGTACAAAAAAATCCTCGTCTTCACTTTCCAATTTCAATTTTTTTCCCTCATGCAAATTTCAGAAAGCTTTCAACGATTTTTCGCTACGTTCGCATATTCGGCTATCGATTTCTCATGAAAATACATTTTTTTTCTATCCCAAAGATTTCTGGTAATCACTTTTAAAAAACATTTCTGTGAGGTAGAAAAAACTCGCCTCGATTTTAGTATTTTTTCACTACCCAACCCCCTGGAATCTATTTTTCTCGATCGTAAAACTCGCAGTGTACGCGAAACAGAGTTTACCAAATATTTTGTTACAAAAATTCTGAAAAAACACGAATCGTCAGTCATTTTTATTTTCCGAATGATTTTTCTTTCGATTTCATTGAATTTACAGGTTGGATCACTACGATACGATGTTGCCATGCTAAACCACGTTGAAAACATGAAAAATTTCAAAAATATAAAAATCTAATAAAATTTTGTCAATTCTTTAATAATTTTCGTAACAAAACAATTTTTTTTAGATTTTTCCACCACGTAGTACTCGAGCAACGTGTATCAGCATAGAGATTACTTCATATATACCGACTCGTATACATCTCGTGCAATTGTTCAATAACCATGTGATAAAAAGTTTGGAGAAGAAATTTTGTGACCAAATTTAATCAAATTCTGATTATTTTAATTTGGTGATCAAACCGCCTTAAAATAATTGTTGTGTTATAAGCCAAGGATGTTTTCAATACTCTTGACTCGAATAGTGCTCCCTATTCACGTCCTCAATACTTTTCCTTAATAGCCGAGCTTCACAGAGGCAAAGTCTCGTTTGATCGGTCACGATCGAAGGTCTTCGAGAAAGAGGAGGTTGGAAGCCAAAGCGCGAATATTGGGAACCGAGCGAGAGCAGACATTAGCAGTACTTGTGATGTATCGGAGGGGAGGGGGGAAGGCACATTTGGATGCGAAGCAACGATTCCTCGCTTGCCGAACAAACACATAAAGTCAAAGCCAACAAGTTCTTTCCTTTCTTAACTTCATCGAGTCTTTGCCTCTTTCTCCTTCGCTTCCTTAAATACCCGATTGCCTACATATACATCGACTAAATCCGCGGTTTCGTTTCACGAATTTCTTTACTTTTTAACCTCGACCCTTTCTTACACAATGGGAGGCTTCGTCTATTATTCACGACGCTCGGTGCTCCGATGAATTCGCGTCAGTGATCCACGTAACCGTGTAAACACTATTTCCCATCAAACGTTTCATCACTTTCAATTACTTCGTCTTTATCGTTGATCACTGCACGAAACTTCAATGTTTTCAAGCACTTTTTTCCCAAAGGATTCATGCGTCGGATTGGAAACTCGGGTTTTTGTTGGAAGGGGCAATTTTCGTGTGGAACAGTTCTGAGAATTCACGCGGATATCGAATTCTACGAAAACAGAACCCGCCTCCGGAACTCCGTTTCGTTTGGATTTATATTTGACCTAAAGCGTGTGACTTGGCGGGTTCCCGGAAGACATGTAGCGAAACAGATATCAAATGACCTTGGCCTGAGTCTCGTTAAATCAAAACATTGCAGGAAGAAGCTTTCTCCCACACGCAGATTACTTTTGGAGGGAATTCGAAGAACCAAGTCTGCCTCGAGCAAGAAACGATCAGTATGGTTTTCCCTATTTCCCGGAAATGTATATTATACGTTTTGCTGTAAAACTGACTTATCACTTACAGTGCTTCGTAGATTCCTAGAGCTGATAATTCGCGTTTTACCAACGAAACTCGAGAACCACTAGCAGCGCCAACGACGAATACAAATACTTTGTTTATTATACGCGCGGAATAACGGAATTGTGGTAAAAAAAACGTCTCTGTTTCTTGAATGATCGCGACTCCCGCCAACAACAATCCGATTTTCACAGTGCGTCTTATTCAATTTTCACATCGTTAACGCGTCGACTTTTTCATTACTCACGAGTGTCCTTAGTGAAGCCACTTTGGAGCTTTTCACCGTTCGCCGCCATACCAAATACTACCCAACAACCACCAAACTGTTTATGCATTTTGAAAAAAAAAACCGTTGATGTTATACGGCAGAAGTGGGGGCGGAAGGGCAACGGATTGGAGGTGTCGGTCACGTGGCTCGCATGTCACCAATGAAAACTGGAGCAGCAAAAAAAGGGAAAAACTGACCTATCAAATTGCAATCACAAAGCGCCCCTAAATAATTCGTCTGCAACAGTATCCCCGCGACAATAGTGTTGATCGTGACAACGACGTATATCGCGAATCCCAAAATTCCGTCACAACTACTTTGGCAGTATATTTCGCAATAGACAAAAGTGGAAAAACATCGCAGTACTTCGTTCGCAGTTAAATAATCCCAGATTTATCGATGAACAACCGAATTTTGAGGCTTTTTAAAAGGTTAGAGAATCGATGAAACTTTGGTTAGAAAATTCCGATGTCAACATAAAAATTTTGCCTACGAATTCGTACTGATACGGAAATGATATGAATAAATAACAATAAACACAAATGAGTTTTCTTCGACGACTCTGAAGTTTGTAACGTTAATATTCAACGAAAAACATTTTATCTATTCATTATTTATTGAATTTTTGAAACTGTGGCAATTATTCGTGTCGATTGAGTTTTTTGGTGGTAAGGGATGATCGTTTGATTGTCCAGAGCAAATATTGAATAATAATTACGTGTTCTGCTCGAGAGAAAACAGAGTTTCGTTGCATTCCAACGATGCCAACTCCAGTAGCATTTTTTTCTAGCGTATCCCCCTCTCACAATTTTCTAAAACATCGAAAAAAACACATTCGAATAACCTTTTGTCTACTTCTAGAATTCACAGATGTGTTTTGTTGTTTCCCAACCATCGAGATTCAAGAATCTGCTCATCCTGGCTCATTACCATTAGAAATAAAATAGACATCGCCATGCTCGACGACGATAAATATCCCGAGACAACGACCTTTCATACAGAAAGTTGTCACAATCTCACGTGGTTGCATAAAGTTGCGCCTGGTTTTAGGGTCGACGGGTCAAAGGTAATTCCGCTATTATACTTTTCCTCGCAACGCGACACTCCCATTTTCCACATTTTCCAGATTCCTCCGCGCACCATATTCAGAAAAAATTACATTGTACAAAGTTCCTTGATCAGAATAAACCCGTGTGTGACGTTTATTTTCCTCAAAGTATAGAGACTCAAAAAAAAAATGTGTAGTAGGCTTTTCGGGATGCGCACCAGCGAATCTTTATTCAGACTCTTTTTCTTCTAGATTACCGTGATACACGAACCGAAGGAATTTTATTCAACCTTGATAGATGAATGTAAGGATGCAAAAACAAGAATTACGCTTGCGTCTTTGTACCTTGGAACAGGTCCGCTGGAGCAGGATTTGGTAATTCAACAAAAATTATCGTCAATCTCAAAAACCCTGAATGATCCGAAAAAAAGAACAAAAATCATGGATTTTTTATTATTTTCACATTTTTTCTCAATTCTTTTTCATTTGTACGGGTTTGAATGAACAAATGCGACGTTTTTTAGAGTTTGCAGCTGAAACATGGGGCGATAACTCGGCACAGCCTCAAGTTCGATAGAAAATTATTGCCATAAATTTCCATTCTTTTTGTTTGGCTGTTGATTATCATTTGAAATTAAAATCAACAGGTGGATACGGTGAAAAAAGCCATTGACAAAAGCAATGGTAAATTGAAGGTGACGATACTGTTGGATTATATGAGAGGAACGAGAGGAAAGTGTAACTCCAAAACGACTCTTCAGCCTTTACTGCAAGGAAAATGGGCCGATTGCTGCAGCATTTTCTTGTATCACACGCCAAAGTTACGTGGTATAATGAAACGAATAATTCCACATCGTTTCAATGAACTCATCGGTTTGCAGCACATGAAACTCTACATCTTCGATGACACGTTGATCATCAGCGGGTACGTTTTTTATACTAAATACCAACCGGATGCTTAACATTTAGTCTGTAAACGTTTTTTCCGCACCTTCCGTCTATAAACCTGGACGCACCGTTCTTTCAGCCTGTCATTCGAAAAATTCTGATATAATGCAGGCAACTGCTCAAGATATGCAACTTGGACTTTGAATTATAAAATTGTAGGAAACTAAATTTTTTCATCCATTTTTTATTCCATAAATAGACCGATCCGTCGTATTTGCCTGGACACGAATGACCCAGGTTTAGGGACGAAGGGCAATTACAGGAAAACATGACAAAGAAATTTGTTTTGTATTTTATTTTGTCTCGTTATGCTGGATCGCTGGTTACTGATAATAATTTCGTTACCAGATTTTTTTCGACGAAATATATTGAAAAAACGAGAATCTGGATGTTTTTTTTCTTCTATTTTTAACGATTTTCAGAGCAAATTTGAGCAACGACTACTTCACTAACAGACAGGATCGCTATTTCGTGATAAAAGACTGTAAAGAGTTGTGTAATTTCTACGAGTCCCTGGTAGAACGTATTGGCGAGGTCAGCTTTCGAGTAATCCCCGAGCAAGATGAGCCGACAATTACCGAAGCTAAAGCTCATCCTCTTGAGAATTCTTGCGAGGATTTTGCCCGAGTCGCAGCAGCCGGTGTTCGTTCTCTCTTTCAAAATGAAATGAACAAACGCACTGACGAATACATCGAACGCGGTAACGGATTTTAAGATAAAAACGTTTTTTTTTGTACCTTTTTTCATGAAATTTTGTGAATGACAATGAAAAATTCGTGGCGTTCCAGGCATCAGGGATTCGGACACGTGGATATTCCCATTGGTAGAAATGGGTCAATTCGACATTCATCACGACAGCAAAGTCACTCTGAGACTCTTGCAAAGTGCGCCTCCGGGCTCGACGTTGCGACTCGCTACCGGCTATTTCAATCTCACTTACGAATACACAAATGCCTTACTTCGTTACTCCCGAGCTACTTGTCATTTACTTACCGCTCATCCAACGACCAACGGTTTTTTCGGTAAAACCCTTTCCATTAAAATATCCCTCGGAAACTTTCACAATGATAAACCCTCGTGATTATGCGTCAACGGAATTTTCAAGAAAAATAAAAGTCGTTCCTTTCCAATTTCGTTTAAAAAAAGGTCGATATCGATTCAGCACAGTCAGCTCAACTATTTTTGAAAAGTAACAAAATTCTGAGCATCTGGATTACACATTTTGCTGGAAGTTTCTAAGCAAACAAAATATTCTGTAGGAATGTCAATAATTTCGTTGAAAACACGTTGTTTCAGCGAATTCGACGAAATATCGATTTTTCTTAAACAAATTTGGGTCCTCGTTACATGAAAAAAAAAAAAAGTTCATACATATGCCGATTGCAATGATTGCAGGAGCGAAAGGAGTCGCGGGTGCGATACCATCAGCTTACACGACGATAGAAAAATCATTTTACCGAAAAAGTGAAAAATTGGATCAATCTGATCGAATAAATCTGTGGGAATTTATTCGACCTGGTTGGACGTATCACGCGAAAGGATTGTGGTACACGCTGCCAGGCCAAACAAGGCCCTGTTTGACGCTCATTGGGTCATCGAATTTCGGTAATTTAAATCCTCAAACGCCTTGACTTGAAATCCTCTAAAAAGTTACATTCAAACGTGTGAATTTGAACTCTCGTCGACATCGATGAGTCATCTCGCAATAATCGTTTTTTTCCGCAGGCTATCGATCGGTAAAGCGCGATCTAGAAACGCAAGTGGCGATCGTTACGAAAAACGAGAAATTGCAACGTTCGTTGCAATCGGAGCACGAGAGATTGTTCGACAGGTCGAAGCTCGTGACGAAAGAATCCTTCAAGCAGCCCGATAGAATAGCTCCGGCTTGGGTTTGCGCCGCAGTCATTTTCTTCCGTTACTATTTTTAAAGAATGTGCACATATTTATAAATTTCATCGCCTTCTCATTTGTCCGCTGGTACGGAAAATTGTCACACCTTCGGGTACTCGAAAAGTATTGTTAATGATGTCTCTTTCGACTGTATGTTTGCATTCGTAAATTGTATTAATTACATTAATTAATATTTATGAAAAAATGATTCTCGATGAATAAAGGCATTGGAGGATATTCGACGGTGAAGTTTTGCATTATTGGCAATGATTCTCACTGAGACATTCTGCGATAAGGAGAGGTCGGTTAAATGAAGAATAAACAAAAGATATTGAAATAAGTTTTGACGTATTTAATGGTTTCGAGATAATTATTTGTTTCTGTATATTCGGGGCTATTCTGTAAGGAACGTGATAGAATTCGAGTGCGCTATGATTTCGACGTTTTGCACGGAACAACGTCATTTTGTCGATAATCTTTTGAAAGGTTGTACAAATTGATGGACAAATAAATTGCTCGCTAGTTTGGAAGACGATCATTTTTCCCCTGAAATCGATGGGGTAAGAATTGAGGAAAATAAATATCGCTCCCAAGTATTTTTTCTCGATTTAACGATCTTGTTACGGAGGCCGCTGCTCACACTTTTCTTTGCTTTCCAATCGCGAAAATGTGTTGAAACGGAGAAAGCCACGGACACACGTGGCTTTCTACTTGTCGTCGATGATGAATGACTCTTCTTTGACGAAAAATTCGACTATCTCCTCCTGAACGTTCTTCGTATCGGAATCCAGCGCATCCGTGTCGATATCTGGAATAATTTATTTTTATATTTTTCAACGTCTTCACTTGTGAGGTTAGTGTTTTGGAAATACGCGAAGCGGAACCAGAACTTACTGCAACGCAATTCCAATCGGCGTTTCTTCTGTGTGTTCCATTCCTCGGCGCGCTTCTCCCGATATTCGTTGAACGATTTCATCAGAGCACAACGTTTCTCAATGAGTTCCTAACGCAACAAAAACACGTCGATGTAGAAAAATAAAATATTGACAATGGAAATCGATTAGGTTTGGTTAATAAATAAATTTTTCAGTTCCTACATCTCTTTCGAGTTTGACATGATAAAAATTTCTAGTGTTATTGCGAGTTTTTGACATTTACCTTGGAAGCTCGGGTCAGCCTCATGCGATCTTTGCTCTCAAACTGCGCTGAATATTTCTTCAGATTTTTCTTGATGTCTTTGATTTGTTCGGCGGTCAAAAGCGTCGGCGGTCTTGGACGCCACAAGAGTTGATTGAACGCAGTCAAATTAACTCGCTTCAAGATACGACCTTGGAAGGTCCACATCCAGTAACCATTGTCAACACTCGTTTTCCAACTCGAAACGGCTGTTACTACATATCTGAAAAGAAAACGTGAATTTTCATTGGCATTTTTTTCCTATTCCAATGAGCTTTAGGGAATTTTGAAAAAGATTCCATTCTCATCGATAATCATTTCATTCAACGTCATTCGGCAATTCGACGAATTTTAGAAATGGTAGGGCAAGCCCCAAAAATATTAGAAATAATTATTACCGCCCAGTCGGATCCCATTCGACGTCCGAGGTTTGATAATGATCGGTTGCGTTCATGACCGTGAAATCTTTCGTGTTAATAAACTCTAGAGCGCCGGCCATTGTTGTGAGACCAGCCAAAACGATGAATTGTCCCAAGGGCGACCAAAACAAATGGTTGCAAGCTTTTTTCTCCAATTTTTCTAAGCAACGAAAGTTACACATGAAACATTTTCTGAAGCTCGATTTAATTGTGGAATATATTATCGATCATTTCAATTCCCATTTGGTTTCTTTCTACATTTTGCATATTCGTTTAAATAACATGAAAACTTACTGAGGAGAGCTGGTTGATGACCGCAACGCACTTCGTAAAAACTGACGTTTACGCTCGGAATTTCTCCGTGAATAATTGCAAATTTGTTACCAATGGGTTCCCACGCGAACGCATGAATAGGTTCCTTCATTTCAACGCTGTCCACGGGAATTTGTTTCTCTCTCATATGAAAGATTTCGAAGTTGTAAGTCATACCCTGGAATACTAATCCAGTGAAAGTCTGAAATTGGAAAAAAGCAAAAAAGAAACCAATTAACGAACGCAATTAGCGAAAATTACAATTTTTTGTCCGCTTCCGATAGAACTTGTGGTTTGAATAAATTTATAAAATACAATGAATTCTTACGGTATATTTCTGCTCGGTTTTTTCTTTTCTCTTGGCAAAGCGGTCGACCTTGACGCAGAGATAATCACCGGATTTTTGCCAGAATATTTTGCAGTCAGCGACGTTGAAAAGGTTTTTGTTACGAACCTCGGTACGACTGTAAATAATTGGAGTTATGAACAACCCGAGACAAAAATACAATCAAAATAGCTAGAGTCAATCATGAAAACCGTTCAGTCACCTGGGAATTTCAAGGAGAGTTACTCTGGCTGGAACATCTTTGTCCTCAGGGACCCAATAAGCGAGAATGTTGTCGGTAGGCGACCAACTGAAATCTCTAATTCCAGGAATCTTGATACTTTTCTTGTCCAGCAAGCCGAATGACTGGTAAGAAAAAAATATAATTTGGTGTAAAAGTGAATTATCGAGCCAATAAAGAAATAAAAGGGAGAAATAAAAATCTTTTTCTTACGGGAGTTTCGTAAACACTGAGAACGTCCTCGCCCATGCACGCCAAATACTTGTCATCGTGTGACCAGCGGAAAATGGGCCATACGGAAGAGCCGTCGGGAATAAAAGATCGTTTTTCAAGGCCGGTAAGAATGTCCCATATGACGAGACGCTTGGCGTCCGGGCCGCCGTCCGATCTTGGTGTATAGCTCACGAGATAACGTTCGCAAGGTGAAAAATCGATGCATTCGACGCCTTTTTGACTGAAACGTGCTTGTTGAGTGAATTTCGGTCCTCCCCAAAATGCCACTCCCAATTTGTGAAACGTCGCCAAATAAGTGCCCAATGGTGACCATTTTACGTATGTCTCGGTCCAACGCTATTTACAAAACAAAAAAAACCATCGATGACAAAACAATAAAATCGCAAAATGCCCTCAGATTTTCCCTCAACGATCGATCAACGAATATCTCGTTTTTTAAACGTCCCCAATTCCCTGAGACAACTTACAGCGCGTTCTTCGACCACGGTCGGCTCAGGAGCAGAATTCTGCCAAATTTGCACAGAAACATTGCCTCCATTGCCAAAGAGTACGGAATATTGATCGTACGCGTCAGCATCGAGAAGATAATTGTGCAGATCGCCAGCTGCTGTGTAAGCCTGTGGTTCCGGGGGTTCCCAGTCGTCCGGAATATCTTCAAACTTTTTAAAGTCCGTGAAAAGGTTGACCTTGAACGTATGCATTTTGTCGATCTTGTAGTTGTTGGTAGATTTCACGGCGGCAAGAGCGTTCATGGGATTAGTATATTCCAAGAAAATATACCTACAATCAAGAAGGAATGTGTAATCGAAAGAACGACACGTCGAGAAAGTCAATCAGGAAGAAAACAAAACCGAAATTTGCAAAGTCATCGGTATTCTGCTTTCTTCTCCAAACACGATTGGAAAATAATTCAAAAACCATATTCACCCCTTGGTCATCCCATTTTCTTCTTTGGGATAATGCTCATTGACGATAGTGCCAAACTTTCCAAAAACCTTGTTAATTACGGTATGGAGTCTTTCCAGACGCTCAGGCTCCACGACGGGAGCTCCGTCTATTACAATCACCGATTCAACTCCATCCGTTTCGGACGGCTTGTCCGGCAAAATATCAGCCAAGAGTTCTGTTGCAAGTCATTCATATCTTCATCATTTAAGTTTTTTAAAATTAATAAATAATAAATGTCAAATTGTTAATTCCTTCAAAAATCGAAATTGCGAAAGAAACAAAACGAAAAAATTGAATTGTGAACAAAATTTAGTGGATTATTTGAGAAATTGAGTTGACAATTCAAAAATCCCATTTTACGAGAGAAAAAATGGAGGAAATTGAAAAATGATGAACTTTTAAAGTCAATTACGTAAAATAAAGGTTCAAAGTTGGAACACGTAATTTCGAAGGTGAGCCTCGAGTTCGGCGCCAAAGCTTAATACAAATAAAAGCGTCGAAATGTAAAATGGTAATTTTCTTGCGACAAGTGGTCGGAATAAGGAGAAAAGTTGATCTGTCAAAGGAAAAACATCGATTTGTAGATATTTTAGAGATAAATAGGAATTAGGGATTGCAGGTTATGTCACGCGTGCCACATTTGTGGTCATACGCAGAGCCATGCCATGTCCTAGCCGCGCCACACGAGCATCCGGAAAAACCGGTGGGGAAAAGCTCGACTCACCACTGTCGGATATATCGTCGACGTAACCCTCCGGATCACTAAAATTAGGCTCCTCATCGTCGTCCATGGAATCGTCGTTATTTTTCACTGAATCCTCATTTTGATTGCTTTTATCAAGCAGTGTCTTTTTCGCCATGATTGGAAAGCGGCTGAGCAGCTCCGTGCGCTACGGCGACCGTGCGGTGTGTCAGGAGAGAAAAAAATGGCGGCGACGCGTCACTGTCGCTCAACCGCGCGTTCACGGTGAGGAAAATTCATCCCCACCTGCATGATTCGAGCGAAGGTTAAAAATACCGTAAAAGGTTCAAATAAAACCGAGCGAACCGAATGAATGGAAAAAAAAGGCCCAGATGCTCCTGTAGATTTGTACATGTGCATTTATTCCGAAGCGCCGGAAAGGCACAATTTTTCTAATCAGAATCAGAGACGATCAGATAATATTTCCCCAACATTTTCCAAGGGGAAAAACAAAAGACTATCTTTTGCTACATTCTCGTAGAATGAATTTTCATTGATTTTTGATGTTGTTGGTTATTAATTCCGATTTTTACGAGTCAATCCGACCGTTTAAACACCGCATTCCCCACAGTCGTAGAAATAATGTATTGATAACCAAACCGTTCCATACATTAAAAAGTATATTCTTAAAAGTCATACACAATTTTTCTTCATAGTAAAAAAAACTCAAATCGAAATTAATTAAACATTCTTTGTTTGTTTTTTCTTCGATTTAACCGATTCCAAGAAAAAAAACTCCAACTTTTTCAATTTCCGTTCAATTCGTTTTGCTAAAAAGTATCGATTATGATTTTGTGCTTTCGAAAAATGATCTCATGTATTGTTTGCGATATTTCTGACAGCGTGCACGAGTCGTTGATTGCAGGGTTCGAAAAACTCGGTTGAACTATCGCCATTGACTGAACGTTTCGAAGGACGTTTGGTTCAGGATCAAAGTGTACGTTATGCTGACTATTCAACTTCAAGGAAATGAGTAAAACATTCGCTGATAGTTCCACGTTGAACGCAAGTGAGTCAAATAAACGTTTAAAACCAAAAAAAAAAGGGGAAAAAACGGTTAAATAAGTTTCGACGTATCAAAATTATGGAAATTCGTTCCGGTTGGCGGGGGCTATTCTATAAGGAACGTGATAAAATTCGAGTGTGCTATAATGTTGACGTTTCGAACGAAACGTCATTTTGCTGAATGTTGTTTGATCTTGTGTACGAATGGCTGACCAAATGAATGCTTTCCACGTTTGCAAGACGATCATTTTCCCCCTGTGATTGGCTGGATGAGGGACGGGAGAATAAAATGTCGCCTCAGAGTGTTTTTCTTCGATCGAAAGATCTTATTACGGACGTCGCAGTTCGGTATTTCCCAAGTATTTTTCCTTTCCAATCGCGAAAAGATTTTTTTCAACATAAAAAAAAACACGGACCCGCACGTCTTCTTATTTGTCGTCGATGATGAACGATTCCTCTTTGACGAAAAATTCCACTACCTCCTCCTCCACGTTCTTAGTATCAGAATCCAACGCGTCCGTGTCGATATCTGGAAGAGAAACAGAAATTTTCTAGGTCGTTGTTTTTCAACTTTTCGGGCGGAAGCATCGGACTTGTTTTTATGATGAAAACGTTTTGCCACTTTTTCTACTCCTCATTTTTTCATAGGTTTATTGGAAAACTTGAAAAGAATGTAATGGCAATCGGTGAAGAACTTACGGCAACGCAATTCCAAACGGCGTTTCTTCTGCGTGTTCCATTCCTCGGCGCGCTTCTCGCGATATTCATTGAACGCTTTCATCAGAGCACAACGTTTCTCAATGAGTTCCTAACGCAACAAAAACACGTCGATGTAGAAAAATAAAATATTGACAATGGCAATCGATTAGGTTGGGTTAATAAATAAATTTTTCAGTTCCTACATCTCTTTCGAGTTTGACATGATAAAAATTTCTAGTGATATTGCGAGTTTTTGACATTTACCTTGGAAGCTCGGGTCAGCCTCATGCGATCTTTGCTCTCAAACTGCGCTGAATATTTCTTCAGGTTTTTCTTGATGTCTTTGATTTGGTCGCTGCTCAAAAGAGTCGGCGGTCTTGGACGCCACAAGAGTTGATTGAACGCAGTCAAATTAACGCGCTTCAAGATACGACCTTGGAAAGTCCACATCCAGTAACCACTGTCGACGCTCGTTTTCCAACTCGAAACGGCTGTTACTACATATCTGAAAGAAAAACGTGAATTTAGGTTATCTCTTTTTGTGTAGGATTGCGAGAAGAATTCGCGAACGTCAGTAATGATGGGACAGGCCCCTAAAATATTAGAAATTATTATTACCGTCCAGTCGGATCCCATTCGACGTCCGACGTTTGATAATGATCGGTTGCGTTCATGACCGTGAAATCTTTCGTGTCAATAAACTCTAGAGCGCCGGCCATCGTTGTGAGACCGGCCAAAACGATGAATTGTCCCAAGGGCGACCAGAACAAATGGTTGCAAGCTTTCTTCTCCAATTTTTCTAAGCAACGAAAGTTACACGTGAAAAATTTTCTGAAGCTCGATTTAATTGTAGAATATATTATCCATCATTTCAATTCCCATTTCGTTTCTTTCTACATTTGCATATTCGTTTAAATAACATGAAAACTTACTGAGGAGAGCTGGTTGATGACCGCAACGCACTTCGTAAAAACTGACGTTTACGCTCGGAATTTCTCCGTGAATAATTGCAAATTTGTTACCAATGGGTTCCCACGCGAACGCATGAATAGGTTCCTTCATTTCAACGCTGTCTACGGGAATTTGTTTCTCTCTCATATGAAAGATCTCGAAGTTGTAAGACATACCCTGGAATACTAATCCAGTGAAAGTCTGAAATTGGAAAAAAGCAAAAAAGAAACCAATTAACGAACGCAATTAGCGAAAATTACAATTTTTTAGTCCGCTTTCGATAGAACTTGTGGTTTGAATAATTTAATAAAATCCAATGAATTCTTACGGTATATTTCTGTTCGGTTTTCTCTTTCCTCTTGGCAAAACGGTCGACCTTGACGCAGAGATAATCTCCGGATTTTTGCCAGAAGATCCTGCAGTCTGCGACGTTGAAAAGGTTTTTGTTACGAACTACCGTGCGGCTACGAGAATAAATCATTAATATTAAAAACAACCGAAATTGCAAATATAATAAAAACAGTTAAAAGCAGTAATGGGATTTAATAACCACCTAGGAATCTCGAGGAGTGTTACTCTTGCCGGTACATCCTTGTACTCGGGGACCCAATAGGCAAGAATATTGTCGCTCGGTGACCAACTGAAATCCCTAATTCCAGGAATCTTGATACTTTTCTTATCCAGCAAACCGAAAGACTGGAACAATGAATAAAAAAAAATAACATTTTGACGGAAATAATAAACTCCCGCAATAATTGCCGTCCATGCGGAATTTGTATAATCTTCGAAAATCATAAAAATTCCCATTTTCTTACAGGCGTCTCGTAAACACTGAGGACATCCTCGTCCATACACGCCAAGTATTTGTCATCGTGAGACCAGCGGAAAATCGGCCAACTGGAAGAGCAATCAGGGATGAAGGATCGTTTCTCCAGGCCGGTGAGTATGTCCCATATTACTAGCCGCTTGGCGTCCGGGCCGCCGTCCGATCGTGGAGTATAAGTTACGAGATAGCGTTCGCACGGTGAAAAGTCAACGCACTCGACGGCTCTCTGGCTGAACCGAGCAATTTTTTTGAACTTCGGTCCTCCCCAAAGAGCGACTCCCTGACCGTGGAACGTAGCCAAATAAGTACCCAATGGTGACCATCTGACATAAGTTTCGCTCCAACCCTGTATGTGAAAATTGTTCAAATTTATTCCAAAGCAATTTCAACGTATCCAAGATTCTCGTGGATTAAAAAAGCTTCGAACTAGTTTTCTTCATTAATAACAAAAACAGCGACTCATTGAGTGATGCTAAAATTGCAGGATGACTATGATCCTGAAGTTTGCATCGATGGGATAGTTAATTCACTTTTTCCAAATTTTTTTCTGTAAATTTGGTTTTTGAATTGAAAAAAAGGCTGTTCCACTATTTTTGACAAATACTGGATGAAAATGTCGCGCTCTGCTTTGCGAAACAATGGGTTTTCGTTGCATTTTAACATCGTGGGTAACTCACGTCTCCTTCTTGGATCAGGGTGGGTTCTGGAGCAGAATTCTGCCAAACTTGTACAGAAACATTGCCTCCGTTGCCGAGAAGTACAGAATATTGATCGTAGGCGTCTGCATCCAAAAGGTAATTGTGAAGATCACCGACTGCGGAGTAGGCCTGCGGCTCGGGAGGTTCCCAATCTTCGGATATATTCTCAAACTTTTTAAAGTCCGAAAAGAGGTTGACCTTGAACGTGTGCATCTTGTCGATCTTGTAGTTGTTTGTGGATTTTACAGCAGCAAGCGCGTGCGCAGGATTTGTATATTCCAGGAAAATGTATCTAAAATGGCGAAAACATTTACTCGTCATTGGGCCAAATGCTATAAAGTGGAAAATTGACACAAAACGCGGCGAGCCAACCGATAATCAAATTCTCAAAATAAAATTTTATGTCGTCGGTTATGCAAGAAATAGTGAATATTTTTTGAATATATTTCTGATGTAGAATGAAATTCAGATCCAGAAAATCGTTATTACCCTTTCGTCATCCCATTTTCTTCCAAAGGATAATGCATGTTGACGATTGTGCCAAACTTGCCAAAAACCTTGTTAATGACTGTTTGGAGTCTTTCCAGACGCTCAGGCTCCACAACGGGAGCTCCGTCAATTACAATCACCGATTCAACTCCATCGGTTTCAGACGGTTTATCCGGCAGGAGATCCGGCAACAGTTCTGGTGTGGAATTGATGTTTATATGATTTTTAATGGCTTTGATGAATAATTTATGAATAAGGAGGTAAAATTGGCCAGAATTGATAATGCAACCATTCGGTCCGGATATGGACGAATTGGCTTGGGAGAAAAAAAAACTCTGAAAAAAACCGCAAAGCTATGGAGTTGTGCATTTTATCTCGATCACAAAATGACAGCAAAAACTCCAAAATGTCAAAAGAATTTTTTTGGAGTACTATGAACTGATTGTCCGGAAGGAAAAAAATAATTCAATCTCGCGAGAAGACTGTTATGGTTTTCAAATATTTCAAACATTTAGACGAATTTATATCCGAATATTGGATTGGAGGTTATGTCACGCGTGCTCATTCGTAGCCATATGCAGCATGCTAGTTCCTAACCGCGCTCACACGCAAGCATCCTGGAAAATCTGCGCCGGAAAATAGACTCACCACTGTCGGAGACATCGTCAACGTAACCCTCGGGATCACTGAAGTTTGGCTCTTCATCTTCGTCCATTGAATCGTCATTATTCCTTACTGAATCCTCGTTTTGATTGCTTTTATCAGCCAGTGTCTTTTTCGCCATGATTGGAAAGCTACGTGCGCTACGGCGACCGTGTGACTGGGAAAAAAATGGCCGCGATCTGCGTCCGGCATCCACTCATCATCCCGGTGCACCCGGCGGCTGCCTGGAGTGGGAGTGCGTCAAACTAGCCAAGCACGAGTCAGGGAATTTCAATCCCGTCCTCAAAACGTTACCTCAAAATACCGTGATATTTTATTTTCAACAAAGACCAACACATGACACGAAATCGCTTCAAAATACTTGCGAAAATGTGATTTTTAAATAAAGATACTCCAAACACGAATTACGAGGAATCGAAAACATTATCATGGGACATTTCCCAATGTTCATGTTCATGGGTTACATGACCGATGGAGTCAAATTTACAGGACAAATATTTTTTTTATCTCGACGCACGTGTAAAGTACGATCACGCGATCAATGAACCCACCAAAATGGCATTTATTCGACAAAAGATAAAAACTTCACAGCAGTCTCATCAGCATATGACGTCGGTATTTGCTATTCTTATATATACGATTATTTCTTTCCTCCCCACCGACATGCGAACGATGAACCGTTGAGCGGGAGGGTGGGACCAAGTTTCCATAAAGGAACGGTTCTGCGCCTGCTGAGTTGACAAATGAGAGCTTTGACTGTATTCGCAAAAAGAAACGTGTTCCGCTTCTTCTGCCGGCCGGATTTGAATCACGACGAAAAAAAAACAAGAAAAAGGAAAACAAAATTCGACCGATAAAGAAAATATACTTAACACAGCTGTCCGAGAGATAGCTTATCTTTTTTTCTCTTCCTCTCGCATATGTAACGCGACAGACTTTGGATCCAGAGTGTATTTGTTCTCCGCAATTCGACAATTTCACAAAGTTAGGTTAACGATGTCGGCTTTACTATCAAGAAGGATTCTCAGTCGAGTCAATAATTTGAATAAATTATCGAGAGCGAGTTTTGTACCGTCACGTAAATTGAATCTCCTCGAATATCAGAGCAAGGAACTGCTCAAAGATTGCGGAGTCTCCGTACAGAATTTCACTATTGTCGACGACTTGAGTAAAGCACCTTCGACCCTCGATAAATTTCGTAAGTATTGCGTATCCCTAAACTCGAAATATTATTCTGTTAAAACGAAAATGTAACCCGGGGTCGAAAACAACTCCAGACCCTTCGCCCTTCGTTCTCCCGTTTTTTTACCGTTTTACCGCATTCTTTACTAGTTTTTTTTACTTCGAGCAAAATTGCACAAGGCTCGCGTGATCCTGCATGAAAAAAACAAAAAGAACAAGACCAGGGTCAACCTTTTTTGTTAAATTTTACCAGAGATATGAATTTTTCAAAATTGGGGTCATTTATAACCCCAAGTTAACGGACTAGGGAAAAAAAAACAACGTTACTGTTCTTGGGTGAATATTTCAACCACAAACTGTACCACGAATGAGATTTAGAAAAAAATTATCATCAGCCAATTCTTACTGAACAATTTCTTTGCAATTTACAATTCCAAATCATTCAGGAATTGATTTTCTTTCAGATGTTGATGAATATGTGATAAAGGCACAAGTATTGGCTGGCGGAAGAGGAAAAGGATGGTTCGACAATGGTTTCAAAGGAGGTGTTCATATCACAAAAGAGTAATTTTTACAAACTTCTTTATTTCCATGTGAAAATCGCAGTATTTCTGTATTTAGTAGCGAAATATTTATTTGCCGACGAGCTCTGTGCTTCGCGTGAGTCACTTTTCATGGAAGTTGAGCTATCAATGTCTCGGGTCTGCTTTTTCTCAAGTATTTGCAAGAGAAGCAACAGTATTTCTCACGAGTTATTTATCTTTTTCCAATTTATTCTGGAATTGCAGTTCAAAGGCTGTTCTGGACATTGTGAAAAATATGCTGGGCCATCGTTTGATAACCAAGCAAACTCATAAAGATGGGATCGTCGTTCAAAAAGTCATGATAGCCGAATCGGTGACAATAAAAAGGGAAACTTACGTTTGCATATTGATGGACCGACAATACAACGGCCCGGTGTTGATAGCTTCACCAGCCGGAGGAATGGACATAGAATCAGTGGCTGAAAAAACTCCGGAACAAATAAAAACGATACCGCTGGACATTTACTACGGGATTGATGACAAAATAGCCGACGAAGTTGCCACGTTTTTGGGCTTCAAGGAAAACGCGGTACACGAAAAGGCTGTACACGAGCTCAAAAATCTGTGGCGTCTTTTCGTCGACATCGATGCTTTGCAAATCGAAATAAATCCGCTCGTCGAAACCGAGGACAAACAAGTCGTGGCTGTCGATGCGAAAATATCCTTCGACGACAATGCCCAGTTTCGTCAAAAAGATATTTTCGCTATGGAAGATGTTACCGAGAAAGATGCCGCCGAAGTTGCAGCCTCTGAACACAATTTGAATTACATAAGCATGGACGGCAACATCGCTTGTTTAGGTTCGTTCACGTTTCGGTAAACATGACCAAGAAACAATGAATCATCGATTCATTAACTCAAAATGTTTTCGCTTTGTTTTTCAATCTCAAAAAAGCGTTAAAACGATTTTCTTTATGTTCAGTTAATGGAGCAGGTTTGGCAATGGCGACAATGGACATAATAAAATTAAACGGCGGAGAACCAGCGAATTTCTTGGACGTCGGTGGAAGCGTAACGGAAGATCAAGTTTTTCAAGCTTTCACAATAGTCGCCGAAGGTAAATTCCTTATCATTCTATTCGAATAATCTTTTGACGATATTTAACGTACTAAAGTATTTCTAACGTTCTAAACGTACGGAGCTGAATTGTTGGATATTTACGCCACGACGTTTGTTTACGAATAAAAATAATTTGTATTGTGCAAGGCGATTTATGCTCGAAAATTGACCAATTCAATCTTTATCACGAAATATTCTTTCGAAATGGCAGATCCCAAGGCGCAAGCTATTTTCGTCAACATCTTCGGTGGAATCGTGAATTGCGCAACAATCGCGAGAGGAATTGTAGCAGCTGCTAAAAGTTTGGGAATGAAAAGACCGGTGATCGTAAGATTGAAAGGTACGAATTCTATGAACAAATCGTAATATTTTTCTGTTTGTTTCCGATTTTTCATTTACATGAATGAATAATGTTTTAATTTATTTCTAAATTCTTCCAAACTCTCCAAGTTTATGTACGCAATGCTTCAGTCACTTTGCATCAAATTTGGCCTAAAGTTCCCTTTTTTTAAATCATTACACACCAAACTTTATACAACGAAACTTTGCCTTTTATTCACGATGACAGGGAAGGAAAAAAAAGCACAGATCTAATTAAATTTCGATTTTGAAAGGTACCAACGTGACGGAAGCGAGAAAAATTCTCGAAGATTCAAAACTGCCATTCACAATGGAAGATGACCTTGACGTAGCGGCAAGAAAAGCCGTGGAATCGGTAAAGGCGTAAGTGGAGCGAGTTTGCGATGAAAAACAAAATAAAAACGAGCCAAAACGAAGATGCCCGTTGTCTGGGAAAAGAGGAAAACTTTGGCTGACAATCTCTGGGGCTTCGACGTGCATCGGATGATTATCCAGTTTATTATTTTTTTTTAACCAAAAAAAAAAAAACTATTCATACTGGAATTGTTACATGTTATACGATTTTCTGTTTTCAGTTCAGTTTCTTTTTTTACATGCATAAAGAGAAGGAGAGAAGTTTTAAACGACACTGTGTATTTTTTTGCCACCGGGCAAGGCTCGCGCGCTCACCGGTTCGCACACTGCACAGTCCTCTTTGACCATTTTCGTCGAGTTTATGCGACACGAGCGATAACCCATTCGGTGAGTTGCTCGGTTCATTCAGCCCTCGATTCCACGAGACACTATTTTTTCATCCAACACTTGACTACTTACCTGCTCTCATCGCTGTCCGTCTTTGTATCTCCAATCTCTCTACATATAGTTACCCCAAGAGCTCGGACTACCATATACGGTCCGTTATTCCAAAGCTGCTCGCGAAGGTAACGACGCGTTTTACGCTTCTTCCCTCTCCTTTCTCTTCATTTTTTTCACTTTTAGTAGGTCGAATCCTCGGTGAATCAAATAACACCCGATTCGCTCGCAGATACTTCCTTACGGGAATCCAATAAACTATCGACTCATCGCGAGAGATTAGAATCATTCAAAAATGCTAATTTTCTAATTCAAACATTTTCCAGATCATTTATGCGTTAGAAATGTTCAATTGAAGAAAATTTCGATCGTTAACGAAAGAGACTTCTCGCCAAAGATTCAAAAAGTATTGCCAAAAATTTGCTGACGGAAACCAAGTAAACAAACAGTTATTTCAATTTTTTTCTTTTGCAAACGTTCACCGGCCGAATTTCTTGCCTTAGATAATCGACGACCCCTTCCCATTTGTTTTCTTTTTTTTTATGCTAATTTTTTTTTTTATTAATTTCAACGTATCGATGAGAAATGAGAAAACTCAATGAATTTCGTTTGTGAAAAAATGCCACTCTATGCGAAATTACTGAATGTATAAAGTCTGCACGTGTCAGAGTCTCGAAACTTGCGTTGCATTAGTTTTTCTCTTTTTCTTCGTTTCCGCCCTCAACGAGAATGAGTCTGCGCTTTGACAATACGTAAAGTTTTGAGTCAGTGATTGAATTTGGATAAGATTCGTACGTATAAAATATATGTATGTGTGTTTTCTCGTGACGTTTTGGTTTGTGGTCGAGATATTAGTCGTTCGTGTATATATAGAAATCGTAGCACTTTTCCCCTCTGTGGACGATGTTGCGGGGGTAAAAACGTCGAAAGAGCTGCGAGATAGGACATTTGTATGAGCGTGTTGGTGCGACTCTCGGGGGGCTACAAACGCCGAGAGGGATACACGGTGAACTATTCTTGGAGAACTTAAACTCAGAGCTGCTTTTGACTCCGCAACGACTCGTTGTGTAAAGCCGACACACGATCTTCGAAACTTTCACTCTTTCCTGCGACGACGCCAAAATTTAATGCGACATTTTCCTTATTATTTCACTTTTTTCTTTCACCTTTGAGCAAGGAAGCTTATTCGCGGTTTACACACTCGTGAGTGCGTGAGTGAGTTCAGTGATTCGTGAAATACTCAACGCGGAACTTGATTACTACTTGGGAAATCCGTGCCACGATTTCATATCATTTCAGCTATTTTCTCCAACGATTTTTCACATTTTTCAGTTTAAGGTAATTTTTTGTTTGGCCCTTAAAAAAATCTTCCATTCTACGATCTGCATTTTCCCTCGCAACAAGTTTGTGACCAACTTTTCATCCGATTCTTTTTAAATTCCTAAACAAGCACTATGCCTTCCCAATCGTTTAAGAATTTTTCGTTCAGTTCATCTCAGTCAACGATAAATTATAACTGCGTTGTCAAAATAAGAAAATCAAAATTACTCAGTCTCAAAACGTTATGGTGTGCTTTTCGATTACAAATTTTCAAACAGTTCCTTGCAAACGGAATCAACGTTCATCTGATTTGAACTCATTTATTATTTGGTCTCGTAATAACGGAGCAATCGCCACCAGAATCGTTAGATAATAAAATGATGATCGTTATCAAATCCAGAGCAGCAGCGTGATTCATGCTTTTGTATTCGAAAAAATGATAACCGCTAGAAAGTAAAAAAAATGTCATTTAATTTTAGATTTCCATACACGCAAAAGGAAAAACTTATTGATTTATTTATTTGTTTATTTATTCATCAGCCTACGAAGCTAAATTGTTACTGATATTTTATGTTCGAACTTTCACGTTTCCTTTTTGAATCGAGACAAATTTAATGTGCTCAGCCTAGAAATGACAATCGTAGGGCAGCAATAACAACAACAACACAGTATGAGAGATTTTATTGCAGTTTGACGTTTACCTTGTCGTGGACGAATTTGATGTTTTTTTTTCCCGTCGCTACTGGAATATTTATCATCGAGAATTCCGCTTGGTCAGAGGCTACCCCGTTACTACAGACGAGAGTAGTGTTTACGTGTGGTTCCCTTGAAATATTATTTCACGAGCAATTCTCAACAACGATAACGTCCATTATTAATTGAGAAAAGTCCCAAATTAAATAATGCGGAATCTCTGATATCAATAACAATAATAATAGTGAGAATGACTCAGATATTCATGAAAGATTTTTGATACTATCGAATTTTCAGAAAGAGGTTTACATTTTTTTGTTTCTTGCAATGTTATGATTCACTGTAAATTTAGGTAATTTACGTGGATTCTCGAATCGGTCACTTAATTCATTCTACGCCAGCTTTTCGAAGGCCCAACATTCGTAAAGTATTTTTAAAATACGTTGGCAAAGAGCCTCAAGAAAATTCGACTATCAAAATTTCCTTGTTTTCGCGATCTGGTCGTTAATACATTTTCAAAATTTTCATGAACCTAGACATTGTTCGAGGCAAACACGTTGCTCCTCTCATTAATGGGACACTGAGCTCCATATGAAGAAGATAAAATTAGACTTTGAAAAATCTGACAGATACACGATATTACAAAATTCATCGAATCTTTCTTGTCACGGTGAAAATTTAGACGAAAATCCTTGCGAATTTCACAATTACCACGAGAATGAATCACTTGCTGATTCTCGTTCGGTGATTCAATGCCAGCACGTACTTGACTGAAACGAGCTCGTGTATACGTGCGTATTAACTTTTATATAAATATGATTACAATTGTGTTAATTACGAAATCGTCGAACTCCATTCGCAGCATACAATTTTGACAATTTCAAATCCATCCCTCTTTTTTTCGAATTTATGTCAAATTTTGAAAAACTCACGAAAGTTAATAATGAAAACATAACAAAGCTCTTTTTGGTGGAATCTAAAATTCTAACGACACAATAGAGAATACAAAATATATTTTTGTATGAAAAATTCATGAGGCTCTGGTATTTTAGATGCTTGGAAAAAATTTCTCTGCTTTGACTGTTGAATAAAATTCAAATTATCTTAATAAATACAAAGAACAATAAACTTCACTTTTTTTCATTCTCGCCAACAGATAACGCAGGATCGAGGATCCCAGACTGTGTCTGGTGAATGTTAAAAAATCGGAATCGTCCTGAGTGACAGGAGGCTTTGGTAACGTCTGAAGGTCGTCGACACTTGGGCCTGAGTACCAGCGAACCGGCAATCGAATCAGAGGAACTGAAGAAGAGCATTTTGTCGAATTTCGTACGAAATAAAGAAAAAAAATCGTTTTTGAGAAGTCCACGAATTGGGTAGATTTTTGATTCTTTTGTAATTACGAACGCGAGAGACTCGAATTGTCCATCCGAACTTGACGTACATTACAAATTTTTCCTGTCTCTCTTTTTCTCTCTCGCTCATATTCTTTCTCTTTCTCATTCTGCATCTCCAGCGTGGGACTCCAGAGTGCGCTACGTTAGCGAAATAACCAACCATCGTGGGGCAATCCTAAGCCTCCTTTCCCCGGCAAAACACAAGCAACCAGGCCGATAAGATGAATGAAAATGATAAGTCAGTCAAGAGCGAGAACTCCCAGGAGGAGGAGGACGAAATGTTCGAGCGCGATTTAGCCGAGGATGCCGAATGGAAGAGAATCCAACAGAATACATTCACGAGATGGGTCAACGAACACCTCAAAACCGCAAACAAACACATAAACGATTTGGAGACTGATCTATCGGACGGTTTAGGTCTCGTCACTCTTATCGAAGTGTTGGCAGAAAAGAGACTACCGAAGCACAACAAAAAGCCTAATTTTCGTTCACAAAAGCTCGAAAACGTTTCCGTCGCTCTCAAGTTTCTCGATGACGAAGGCATACGGATCGTTAACATAGGTGAGTTGAAATTTTCACGATATAAGTCTATAGCGAAACACACAGAACCAATCGCCAACTATTATTTTTGCCAGAGTTTTTTTTCCAACCAAATTCTCCATTTTTTTTCCCTCTCTAAATGGGTCGCTGGAATTTAGTGAATGGGTATGCTAGGGCTGGAAAGGGGTAACGAGGAGTACACGAGTGCACCAGTGCACGAATGAGAATCGATCCGCTCTGAGGTTCTCGGGTCAGATGCAGCAGGTTGCACTAGTTTTGCCCAACGTGCATTTCCGTTTTTACCCTCCCGTTTATATTTTTTCTACTCGTTACACCGTTTTTCACGTTCCAAGAGACAATAATTTCACATCCTTCGGAATACGCAATATTTGAGGAATCCTCGTGTTCGAATTTCAATCCTTTTCGTTGTTCATTAGGCTCTTGAAATTTCGGCTCCCTGAATATTGATCAAGCAGTGAAATTATTAAGTTTGGACTAAAAGTTGTGCTCCTTCCAGACGTCAATCTTTTTATTTGTTTCTGGTCATGGATCTCGAAAAAAAAGAATCATGTGTCGGGCGTGAGCGGATGAAATACACAGGGCTCCTCATATTTGTATTCTCCAAAATTAACGATGCATTTTTATTTCGTTTCGCGATAACGTTCGTCATTATCGCATAACACTTTTAAAAAACAATCGGTCGCAGTGTGATTGAATCTCTTCCGTGATAGCGATTATTATTAAAGGCCAATTATAACCGGAATTCAAAAATTTATGATAAGATTTGAGTCAGCAGTGAATTACGAGCTTTTATTTTTGTGGTTTTCAATGACGAGAGTGAGGCAATTTGAAAAAAAGCTTCGTAAGTGATTCTTGGAAACATTTTTTTAACTTTGGACTGGGAGTTTGAATTTTTTTATTAGTCAGAAATGAGTCAAACTGGGCGTAAATTTATTTTTAGTTTTGAGTCAAAAATTTCAGTCAATTTGTTTACTCAAAAATTTACTCAAAAAAAAAAATGACTGCGGTATTAAGCTTTTTCGACAGCGAACGACGCCTATGGATTGGCAAACTCCAGTGGGCTACTCCAGGACATATAAATCGTAGTTTGGATCGTTATATATTTATATATGTAGAAGTTTAGTATTTGGAGGCCGGAGAACGAAGAATGGAGTGGCCCGGTATTCGGTCTGTTCACTGGAAACGACTCAAGGACGTATAAAACGAAAAACTTAGGCAGACAAAAGGTTCTTAATATCGAAAGGCTCGTTCGTCGGGGGCTAGCTTTTGGAGAACCCTCGTTCTCGGAAGTGTCGTTGCATTTGGCCAAACCCGAGAGATCTTTGAACGTCGCGTAACGTTTTCTGTATATTCGCTGCGAGTCTCGAAAAAAAATTACGTTCATCGTGTATTTTGACAGATAGATACTCGCGAATATTTTATCGTTTATTTTCTGCAAAAAAAAGTTTCGGTTGCTGTTTCGATAGAGAAAATATTTTTTCGTGAAAAAAATAAAATCTCACATTTCTACGACCGCCGAAAAATGCATCGATTAGAATTTGCATGAAAAAAAAATCAAGCATTCTTTCTGCAAAGTCCTCGTTCGAAATATCGGGGGGTTTGAAAAAAAAATGAAAAATTGTGAGTAGAGTTAGAAGAAGGTCGGACGTAGTTGAGTTCCACGAGGATGACGTTCTCTGAGCGCAATGCCGGCGACACTGAGCCAATGTGAGTTTGACCTTCACCTGGTCCCGCCACGAGGTTTTCGACCACTTTCTCTCCCTAAGCTCGTCTCTCGATGAGAATCGCATCATCGCGCACGTGTGTGCGTATGTCTACAGTCTCTCTGTCTTTTTTCTCTATACTCTCTTCATCTCGTTTCCATCTCGCTCTTGAGTCTGCGCGATGGACCAACGCGAGGCGACAAAACGTTGGCGTGTGCGTTTCTCCGATAATGGAAATAAAATAATAAAAATAAAAGAGTAATAAACTTTTTTCGAGAGCCAACATATCACGAGGGAACGTTGCGTTACGTAACTTACGATTCTGCTATCGTAAATGTGACGTCACGCGCCAATTTCGAAAATTTAGGAACCTTCAAAATGTTGGCAGATTGAAACCGTGTTGAGCTTGAAAAAATGTGGTTTATCCACGGAAAATTGAGCTCATCCGATGATTCATCGATTTTTTCCATTTATCAACAAATTTTCGAAGCGTGACTCATTTTCAAGATTATTTAAATTTTTCAACGAATATTTTCTCACATTTCGCTCTCTCCCTCTCTTTCTCTTATCACGAGGCACTGAAATGCTGATCAAATAAAAAAAATTCGTCGCGATCGTACGCGTCGAAAAAATATCTCGAGCAAAGGAATTCGCCACAGAGCGTTTTTGCCTCGCGCCGAGGAATAAAAACCGTTTAGCCACTTGGTGGCTTCCGTTTTGATACACGCATACCTATCGGTCTCACCGCAGATATCGCATACGCTGCGGATTTCGCGCTAAATTTCCTCTGCATTCTCATCGAGCTCGAATTATGCCGACTCCAATCTTTCGCAACTCGCAGTCATGCTTCAAAAAAAAAAAAAAAAAACACATATACATGCGTTAACTTTTTTAATGTCCCAAATTGACGTGGCAGACGTTGTAGGTGCTGTATTAATTCACTTCGTCACCGATGAGACAAGCATTTAATGAAAAATTACGTCACACCGTCCGCATGCCGGCCGGTGATGCATGCCGTCGAAATATTACGCTATACACAACATCACAAAGTAAATATCTCAGGCACAACACGTCGAACCGACGACCATATTTTCGCAACTCAATTTTCTTTCCAATTCGTTAAAAAAAAATAAAAAAAATACGTGTTTCTCCGTTTTTTTTGCTCAACGAATTCAAACATATTAACCACCTTTAAGGTAGTAACCTCGGCAGTAATTAATTGGGACTCGAATATTCGCTACGAATTTTTTTTTCAATCGAAAAAATGGAATGGCTTTTGTTTTCGTTGATGGTATTCCTGTGCAAAAATAGCAGCAAGTCTGACGCAGCAACGAAAGAAAACGTCGCGGTGTCGTAATTTCTATGGTATTCGACGACCGGATATAAGCTGCAATAATCATTATAATTAATCGTCGATATAAAATGATTCACGAGACAGGAGGGTAATGCATTGAAAAAGCGAATGATATCGAGCACGTGAACAACATTTATGCGGGAGCTCGTACCTTTCGTTTATCCCGAGGATATCGTACGTGTTTCCATCGATCATGTCCTTCTGTAAATGTTGCGTCTTTGACGGATCGAGATTGAAGATTAATCCGGAATATCGCTATTTTCCAACTGGAACGAGCTCTTTTGATTTCTTGCAAGATTTATAGCTCTCTGCTTTACTTTACCAATTGATTCGTGTCACGTTCATAACGAGAACGATTTAATTGAGATAGATGTTTCTCGAAATTGTTAAGAAAATTGAAGCTGAACATTTACGAGTCGCGCGTTTTACTGGAATTACATTTTTCTCTAGTCTCCGAAAGATTATTTACTTCTCCTTTGTCACGTTTCCTTTTTTTTCGTTGTGCAAACGACACGAAACTCGAGATTCGTCTATTGTCCTTAGTTCTGATGTGTCGCGGTGCGGCTAACATTTCGAATTGCATCATGTTATGGCACGAGTGCATCGTTCACGACACACAAGTTGCCGTGTCGATGCAGCAATCGAGCTAACGAGAAAACTGAAAACAATAAATGAATTGAAAAATTTGGTGCTGCGGTCGGATTTATAAATCCAACAAGTTGCTGCGTGCGCTTGAAAAATCTTTTCGAGCATTAGGTCACTCGAACGAGACATTTAAATTCCCTTCGCCAACTCTAAGAGGCCCTCGTTGACCTCGTTAAAAAAAAAGTACCTCCCTCGAATAGAAGAGTGTTATGTCGGAAGTGTTGGAGACGAGTGTCTGGACCGAAGTTTCAAGTGACCCGAAGGAGGTCTGAGTAACGAACGGGAAAGTTGAGGAACGCGAGTTACTTTGAAACAAGAATTTATTTTCATCGCCATTGTTTCCTGGAAATTCATTACAACGAAATAATTATCCTGATCAATTAACACACCGACCGGAATTCATTTGTCAACTGATCAGAGTCTGAAGATCGAAACGTTTCACGAGAAATTCGAAATTCTATTTTTTTTTTCCTTTTTCGATCATCAGCCCTCTGGTTAGTCACGTTGGTCGTATAATTGAATAAACAAATGAATGACAAAGTAATTATTAGATGAAGGAGACGAAACGTCTGTTGAATGTGATAAAACATGACCAAATGCGAGTAAGAGCCATCACGTCGCGTGAGGAACGACTTTATCGATTACTCAGACGTGATTCTTAAGTGATTAACAGAATGATCTTGGAGAGTCTCATTTCTTGGCGTTAAAATCCCGTTTGGATAGCGTAAGAAGTGATGCCAGCGAGCAGCAAGCTCCTGCAAGAACCACGATCGTCTCCTCCGACGTGACTGTCCGTGTGTGTATACGTGTGACGTCACTGGTTGCTCGTGGTAATTGCTTAAAATAGCCAGGATGAATCGCTTGGTGGGGCCGTCGCTCCTGTCGTTTCTTTCGTCTTGCTGACTAACACTTTTTACTACTCATATGATTCGATAACCTTTAGCGTGAACTTGTTACATGCAAAACGATGTTTATCCCTTTATTTGTTTTTTTTTCTTTCTCAAGTTCCCCTCGGGACAGTAAATCATGAGATTAATTTTCAAATGGTTAGCAATAGCGTTGGGATTATTTGGCGTTTCCATCGATCGGCTGTTTCTCTTTTTTTCTGTCTAGCTAATTAGTCGTTTTACAATTTATTCGCATGCGATCTTTGTCTATATCGAATATTGTTTCTCTATAAAATTCCGGCAACAAAATTTCTGAGCCAGGATTTTTAGATCCCGAAACGAGATACCTACTAGTTTTTGTTTGCTATTTCTCGCTGCTCCCAGCCGAACAGGTTTCTTTGAGATACCAACCTCAGGATCGAAAAACATTTTCGCCTCGATGTTTGGTCCGAGGACAGAAATGATTCTCGAGCAGTTTTGAAAACTGTTATTCACGTTTTTTTACGTTTCATTAAATTCGTCGTAAAGTCTGGTTGTTTGAAAATGTGAAAAATATCTCGGCTGTTCCGAGTTTTGGAAAGTTTGCATTTTTCTAAATATTTGTTTCACAAGGCGACACATGGAGGATTGAAATTTGTGATTTTATCAATTCGTAATTTTGGCGAGCACTGAACTCGACGCTTGTATTTTTAATGGGAATAAAATGAACACGTGGCCCAATTGGCCAATGCTTGTCGAATCAACGTCGCTCAAACGAATCGGTAATCAGCGTGTCAGATAATCGCAGAACGTTATCGCACACGGCCAATTTGCTAGAGTCATTTTTTTTTCTTTTTTTTTTTTAATAGGCATTTACATATGTATATGTTGCTCGTGTGTACGCAG
Source organism: Hyposoter didymator (assembly GCA_037952995.1). Classification (NCBI taxonomy): domain Eukaryota; kingdom Metazoa; phylum Arthropoda; class Insecta; order Hymenoptera; family Ichneumonidae; genus Hyposoter; species Hyposoter didymator. Next base: position 7,796,544 of record JBAJMU010000004.1, read on the forward strand.
CCGTCGAGCCGAGCTCGCACGTATTTATTTATGTTATATTTATGCGACGCTACGAACCCAAGACCCATCATCATAACTTGCGCTGCTCCAACACCTTCGAAATACTCGCGAGAATGCCTCGTCACGATGGGAGCAGCAACGAAAAATAAATATTAAAGGCTCGTATCCTTCGTACATGAAAATTACAATAATAATAATAATAATCATACGAAATGAAGCGCTACACAAAAAGTCTAGCAAAGCCAGCGAGGAGACGATCCAGTCGGAGATTCGTTGTTCCTTTTATCAGAAGAAAGAATTTATAGTCCCCATTTCTTTTGATAAAATTTCGAAAAATTCTCAAATAATATCGAGGACACTGTTACGAAAGTGCTTGCAAAATTTCGAAAAGGATTTCACACTTTTTAACGATGCAGATCAATTTTTCCGCAAATTTCTTTGTATTTTTTTATTATTTTTTATTAACATTACAAAATTCCGCTAGTTTGGTCAAAAGTTCATGGAAGAATTCGATTTTGACCGTGACCGAGACTGAGCACTAGCTAAATACTATCTTGCAGAAATAGGAGAAAAATAATATTCAAATTTGTAACTTGATAAGCTCAAGAAACTCAGAACAATGCATGGAGAAATATTTTTTATTAAAATTCAATACCAATGCCGTCAGGTCCCTCCTTGACTATTGAGAACAATGGAATAATAACTGCTTGCAGACAAACGTGAATGGTGCGAAGCTCATTCTAGCTGTGTGAAAATTCTATTTTTAGAGCAAAGAATAGTCGTAAAATAATGTTTCGTTTTTATTCATCGAAAATGAAGGAAACGGAATGAAAATTTTTGCCAAATTTGAATTCCATACGACTGGTCGTTGCTGCAAGTTTTAAGAAAATCAATCGAAACTACTGAAGCTTTTGTTTGGTTCAATGTTTTTTCAATCTTTTTATTTCCGAGTACAATTTGTTGCCGCGAAATACCGATAGCTCATATAATTACAAAGCAATTCGTGAAGTCGAGTATGCTCCTCAGGACTCTTGTGAAACAATCGAGTGACTCTGATTGGCTGCACTTGAAATTGGATATCGTGGTGCTCGAGATTCTCAAGGGGTCTGATCGAGTGGATGATTTTTCACTTTTTGTTTAAATTTCTCCCTCTAGAACAAAGTTGATATACAGAAGTGATATTTATAAACGTTACTTTAAAAACAGCTGTTTTTTTGTTCGCTCTCGAAACTGGTATCTCTCTGGTACATTCCCATAAACAAAGGATCGTGAATGCGAAGAAAATAAATAAATTATCATACGATGAGTAATACAACGTGCTCTCGTCTTTCTTCTTCTTCTTGTTCACCACGTGACGCGAGACACCACCGTCTCACTTGCCAAGAAATTGTACTCTTACATATGTACGTGCGTATTCTCGTTTCTGTGAGTTTTATCGCGGCCAAGGTTTACCCCAAGAAAGACGAGCGAGAAAGCGAGAAAAAAGAGACGAACGGAGAATGAGAACTATTTTAAACTCTTCATGATAGTTCTAACTTGAAACGAGATCTATAGACCGAATGCATCGAACCGACAGCTCGAAAGTCTGAGACTGCGAGTTTTTAATAGTTGCCACCGAGTCTTGGAAAAATTCTCATTCACAAATTTGGCAGATGTCCTCAACGGCATCAGGAAAACAATAACTTTGCTCTATTTTCGTGTGGAATATTATTTCTCGAAATAATATTATATCTAATAATTTTCTCTACAAAATTCGACCTACAGGAAAATATCGATTGTCAAATTGTTTTTGGAAAATCTGTTCCGCCAGCGGAGGAAAAAAAACAAAAAATTTCTTCTATATTATTCAACCCGAAATAAAATCAAGTGTTTTGTTTCTAAATAATTTCCAGACTCTTCCGATATCGTTGATTGCAAGTTGAAATTGATCCTCGGTTTGATATGGAAACTGATTCTGCATTATGCGATCTCCATGCCAATGTGGGAAGGAGAAAACGGCGACAATACAGAGAAAGGGGCGACACCCAAACAGAGATTGATGCACTGGATTCAATCGAAAGTTCCGGATTTGCCGATCAACAATTTCACATCCGATTGGAACGATGGCCGTGCAGTCGGTGCTCTCGTTGATGCAGTTGCACCAGGATTATGCCCTGATTGGGCGGATTGGAATCCCAACGATGCTGTACAAAATGCTTCCGAGGCTATGGGATTGGCCGATGATTGGCTCAATATTGCTCAGGTTTGAAAATATTTAAAAACGACAAATTTTTAGAGCACCCACTCATTAACGAAAAATACGATCGCGTTAGATTGTCACAGACATTTTTACACAGGATTTTGTTCCACAAATTTGTTGGAATTCTTCATTTTGGGAAACAGCAATTTGTTTACGAAATTTTTTTTTCCTTTTTGATTAAAAAAAGCGTGGCGAACTTGCTATGCGTTATGAATTTTGAATGTTGCTGAAAATGTGACATGGCGAAGTTCAATATTTATTAGTTGATGATTCAACGAATTTCGATCAAATTTTAAATCTTCTTTATCGACTTGCAGCTCATCAAACCAGAGGAAATGGTCAACCCAAATATCGACGAAATGTCAGTGATGACGTATCTCTCGCAATATCCAAACGCAAAGTTGAAAACTGGCGCGCCTTTGCGAGCTCGAACGAATCCAAACAGGTAAAATAAACGAATGTTAAAATAAACACAGATTCAGGCAACTTTTTGTCGTGAGTCGAAGGCTTTTATAAATAAAAAGGAAGAGCGAAGGAATCGCAACTTAGAAAATCATTTTTTGACGATCGATGTTTCCTCGTTCATCGAATTAACGAAAGCAAAAAATACTCTTCAAAGTTTGACAAAGATAAAAAAAAGCTGTTCCCTTTTCATTGTGTCGTCAATAATTGAGATTTGTATTTCATTTTTTTCGGTGGCAGCATTCCCCCACCGCGGTAAGTCGGGCAACGCTAGCTGTGTTTTGAAAATTGCAATTTTTGCTTTCTCATTTGTTTGTCAAAAGCTTTATTTAAAAATGAAGAACACCAAATAATGGAAAATCAGAGAAAAAACGCTCTCTGGCTTGGAGAATTTTTTAAAATAGTTGAAAAACAACGAATTCACTTGCCCGCATTGTCTAATAATGTTTGATTCTTTTTGTTAACCCAATTTCTTCTAAGGTTGGATTTATTTTTGTTTCCTTACATTTGTAAAGACTCGAGCTAGACAATTTACCTCGTAGTACAATCGTAGAGATTACTTGAGTCTTTGAACATTAATAATGCTTCATAACAGATTGGCTCTGAGAAAGATTATGTTTCCAAATTGACAGTAAATTTTTTTTATAGCTCCCGAATAATGGTCGGAAAAAAAAATTAATTATTCGTGTTCTTTTGCCTCGTCAATTCGCGAATAGAGTACGAGCCTATGGACCTGGTATCGAACCCACAGGACCCATCGTCGGAGCACCGGCCAATTTCACCGTCGAAACTTTCTCAGCCGGTAAAGGCAACGTCGAGGTCACAGCCGAAGACTCGAAAGGATCAAAAATACCGGTAACAGCATTAGTAAAAAAAACAACAAGATTCAAAATAAAAAAATATATTTCGAGCAAATATTTCGATGGCATAACTTTTGCTTACATTTTTATGAAATTTAATAAATATTTATTCGAAGAAAAAGAAATTTCTGTCGACGGAAAAACGAAGAAAAAACTTTTTACCTTTTTTTTCCGTCGGTACGTTAATTATCGTTGATTTTGACAGGTCGACATGCGTTTCAATAACGATAGAAACCTCACGTACTCGGTGTCTTACACACCGAAGTCAGAGGGCCCTCACAGAGTACGTGTGCTCTTCGGTGGCCGGGAAATTCCAAAGAGTCCGTACACAGTTATGGTTGAAGGACATCCGGGAGACCCGAGCAAAGTTTCTGCCAGTGGGCCGGGTTTACAACCGGAAGGCGTCGTTATTAATCGTCCAACTTACTTCGACATTCACACCAAAGGTGCGGGACGCGGTGTACCGGAAGTCATTATATTGGACCCTCAGGCAAGGCATTCGAATATCGATATAAACATTTCTCATCACGTACCCAAGAAACGTCAAGTTTTTATGTGAAGAAAAAAAAATTTAATTTCCATAAAAAGTGTCCAAGAAATTACGAAAAAAAAAATGTAAAAGATTTTGTGGTTCATTTTCCAAGATACAGACCAGAAAATACAGATTCCAAGGTCATGGATACCCGATTATATTTTCACTTACTCATTGTTGCTTGTCGCGGTAACAGGGTTCGAAAACAGCAGTGCCAGTGAAATTGCGTCAGACTTCACCGGACGTTTGGAGATGCGAATACGCTTCACCGATCACCGGTTTGCATTCGGTCAATATATTTTTCGCCGGTAAACTCATACCCGGAAGTCCAGTCGGTGTAATGATCGCACCAGTTTCTGACGCGAAGAAATGTCGAGCCTATGGACGTGGATTATTGTCCTCTGGTGTGAGAGTCAAGGATATTGCTGATTTCACGATCGTCACTAAGGACGCGGGTGAGGGAGTTCCCGAGGTTCGAGTCATCGGTCCTGGGGGCTCTAATCTGCCGATTCAGTAAGTCTCAAATAAATAATTCCGAATTTTTTATCCATTTTTCTCAAACAAACAATATTGCCGATAAAATTTAGCGAATTTATTTTCCCATTAATTGGCAATTTGGTTTTTCAGGATGAAGAAAAAAGACGCTACGACTTATGATTGTCATTACCTGCCCGTCAAGGATGGAAGGCACGTGGTCATGGTTTCGTACGGTGGTAAAGAAATTCCAAAATCACCGTTCGAAGTGAACGTTGGACCTTACAAAGAATCTAGCATCCGAGTCTTCGGTCCTGGACTGCACGGAGGCGTTGTTGGCCATCCGGCAAAATTCACCGTTGACACGAACGGAGAGACGGGAGGTCTTGGTTTTTCGATCGAGGGACCTTCCAAAGCGAAAATCCATTGTGACGACAATGGCGACGGGACAGCCGATGTTTCTTATTTTCCAACAATGCCTGGACATTACGCCGTTCATATTCTTTGCGACAACGAGGATATACCAAAATCTCCGTATATCGCTCACATTCAACCTCAATCTGACTTCGATCCCAGCAAGGTGAGAATTTTACTTCCTACAATTTCATTCCAACCAATTCATTTCCGTTCGTCGATTCAACAATTTACTCATTTTCTCTCTCGTCGCGTTAGGTCGAAGTTTACGGACCTGGAATCCAACCGGAAGGCATTGGTCGAGACAAACCAACGCAATTTACTATTGACGTTAAAAAAGCTGGACAAGCTCCTCTCGAAGTTTCCATTCAGGATGGTCTCGGACGTGAGGTCCCGCTCAAGCTCGAGGACAAACACGATGGCACTGTCCTAGCGAACTACGTTCCAACTTCCGGTTCACAGCACGTTGTTATGGTGAGTTTTTAAATTTCATTTCCAAACGTTTTTTCCGCCCCTTTCGTCTGTAAACCTGGCCACACCGTTCGTTCAGCCTGTCATTACAATCCAAAAATTCTGCAAAAATCCAGGCTACTGTTCAGAATCTTCAGCTTGGAATTTCAATTATAAAATTGTAGAACAATAAATCTTTTCATCCGTTTTTGATCCAATAAATTGACCGATCCGTCGTATTTGCCCGGACACCTGACCCAGGTTTACGGACCGAGTGTTGATTTCTCTTAAAGAGGTTGGCTACGCACAACAATGTTGCCATGTTAAACGCATAGGAAAATTCTAAATGATTAGAATTTAATGAAATTTTATGAGTACATTCTTCAGTATCAAATATGAATCTACCAATTTTTAAAGATTTTGCTACTCCGTAGTTTTCGAATAACTGAACACTAGAGTTTACATGCATAAGCGTAGGAATCAGATATATATATATAGGTATATATTTTGCATATTGTAAACTCCAATTATTCGACAACTATGTAGACAAAAAATTTGAAAAAAATTGTGTCATCGTATTTGATGCTAAAGAATGTTATCACACGGAGATAATTTTATATAAAAAATTACTATGCTGCCTGTATGATCCCTGGTACCATATCGTCCGACTGAGAAATTTTAGCAATTACATAGTGATTTTTTTTCATCTCAATTTGGGCCAAAACGGTCAAAATTTGACAAAAAATGTCAAAATTTCCGCGATTTCTGATAAAGTATGAATGAAAAATTACTGACTTTGCTAAAATTTCTCAGAGGGTCGATATGGTACCAGGGAAGCATAGCATAGTAATTTTTTATATAAAATTCTCTCCATGCACCAAATAAATTCCTATCATAATGTCGCATGTGGCAAAGCTCCTTAAACAAACGAATCGAATTAAATGAAAAGAAGAGAAAATAGCTTATAAACCTTCTGACATTCCAGGTGAATTACGGAGGCGTCGCAACCAAGAAATCTCCGTACAGAGTCAAGGTCGCTGCGCCCTTGAATCCAGCAATGGTATCAGCGTTCGGTCCAGGACTGGACAACGGAGTAAAATCGAACGCAGCGACGCATTTCAACGTCGATTGTCGGGAAGCGGGTCCCGGTGACCTTGAAGTTGCAATGGCAAGTCCGGATGGTCATGACCTTCCGGTATCTCTGACTGATAACGAAGACGGTACCTACACCGTAGATTACGTCGCCCCCCAGCCTGGTCCTTACACGGTCAACCTCAAATACGGTGGCCTCAAAGTTCCCCAATGCCCATTGAAGGTGAACGTGCTGCCGCACGTCGACGTGTCGAAAATCAAGGTCGATGGCCTCGAACCGAGTAAGTATTCGTTAAATGATAAAATTTCTAAAAATACAAATAATAACGAGTACGATTGCAATGAGAATAATAATTCAAACCGCGACCAACAACAATTATCAAGAAAATCGAATTTTGCATTTATTTTGGTTTACGAGATTTCTTTCGATACTTTTATCTTCAGCTAATTAGCCAGAATAGTGCTGCTGGATATTTTCCCCCTGAGCAATCATTTGCTATTTAGTTCCATTACGAAATAGACAACGGCGCATTAAAAACATTTCAAGGTCCTATACAATCTTCGACAATGTAATGAAACCTCAATCGACAGTTATGGAAAATGGATTTTCCGGCTTTATCGCCCATCCATTCGTCGATTATTCGGCCATAATTGAATAACGATGAGTTGCAATTAAAATAATCGAGCGCGAGCCAAGTCGTTCGAGATGGAGAGTTCGAGGTTATTTCGGCATTTGGCCAAAGTTTTTGGTCACGCGCCAGTACACGAAAGCAGATTCTCAAGGAAAGAAATCCGAGATTGCTGCACATAATAAAAACGGAGGAATTTCGCGATATTTCGAGAGACAGTAAAGATTTTTTTTTTAATCGTTTAATTATTAATTTTTTTACGTCACATAATTACATCGTATAAATTTTATGGTCGACTTGGTAGTAAGTCGCTCGACGGAACCGAATCTCAGTCGGAGAGAATTTCACTGGAGCGCGGAACGCGATGTTTATTTTTGGAACTCGAGTCTCTCGTCTAAAAATATATCATCATGTTGTGGGTGATGATTTCCGCATTTTTTGAAACAGCCACGAGCCATATTTTCCGAAAAAAAGCGATTTGAAAATTTTTTGAAATTACTTTTAACAATAATTTGAAAAAAATTGTAGCGTCTCTCAATTGGAAGTAAAAGGCAACGGTAAAATTCTTGTTGAGATGGAATCAATCATTATCATAAATTTTGAACGGCAGATTTTTTGAATTGACCTTGAAATCGGTTCTGGGACTATTTCAAGGTCATCGAACGTTGAGGTATCGAATTTGAAAATATGCCTTTGAGCGATCGTTGAAATTTGTTATTGAACGCGACAACAATCGTTGAATCGATGGATCGCGAAAAGAATGCCCCAGTTTCGGTAAATTGGCAAGAAAATAAAAATGGCGAGTAGGCAAAATTGTAGATTAAAGTCGATCCCGCAAAGAATCAGCCCCTTAATTGAACAGAGAGAAAAGAGAGAAAAATGAAAAATCATCGTAGCGGCACCGGTCAACAGTCTCCAACAATTCCGGGTGATAACGCAGGACGCTGGAAAAGCAGCGGACATTCAAGTCTCGATTACGACGCCATCGGGGAATCGCGTCAAGGCTCACGTCATACCGAGTCACGATGGTTACGTGGTGAATTTCACGCCGACCGAATTGGGCGAATATCTTTTGGGAATAAGTTTCGGTGGCGAAGCGTTGCCAGCGACGCCTTATCGTTTGAATTGCGTGCACGGGAGTGACCCAGCCAAGGTACGAGCTTCGGGTCCGGGATTGCATCGTGGAGTGGTTTGCAGGCCAGCGGAATTTGTGATCGACACGCGTGGAGCCGGGCAAGGTAGTTTGGGGGTGACGGTCGAGGGTCCGTGCGAGGCTGCCATCAACTGTCGCGACAATGGCGATGGAACCTGCTCCGTTGCGTATTTACCAACCGAATTCGGTGATTACGGGATCAACATTACTTTCAACGATCGTCACATTCCGGGCTCACCTTTCCAGGCGATCATCCTCAACGAGCCTGATCTCACGAAAATCAAGGTCACCGGAAATGGCATACAGCCTCATGGTTAGGAGCCACGCGTGACTCGTCTCTCTCTCTCTCTCTCTTCTCTTTCTCACTTTGTTGCTCGAGTTATCCTCTTTCTTTTTTATTCCATCACCGTATCACGATCCCTTATCGTCTCCTCTTAATCGATGTGCCTAAGCATGCCGTTTGATCACGAGGAGCCATCATTCTCTCCTTCAGTCTCATTAGGCATCGATCAACCTGCAAGGATCACCAACACCGACCCTGAAAACCCTCCTAGAGAAATAAACTTTCGTTCTCAAACCATTTCTAACTGCTCGCTTGTGAGTTTTACGATTGTCTCAACCGTTTTTTCTTTACCTCGCATCCGATGCAGTCGAAGGCTGTCGTTTCTAGTTTTTACAGCGTGTTAGCCAGTGTGTTTTTATAGCCCATAAGTTTGTAGCGTTTTGGAGCAACTGAACAAAGCGAATGATCGGAGCATGCTCTTAAATGTGTTCGAGAGTACGAAGACGTTTTGAGTTTTGGTTTTTTGTGTACGTCGATCAACCTCTTTTATCGAAGTTGGAAATTTTCGATGCATAGTCGATGCTCGATCGTTAGTTTTTTTTTTTTTTCAACATAGTTTTCCGTGTCGATTAAAATTAGTCATTGGAGATTTGTCAATTTTTCTCGTTTTTGATTACAGGTGCCAGCGTTAATATACCTACGGAATTTACCGTCGACACGAGAGCCCTACCGAAAAGCAAAAGCGACGAAGGAAAAATCGCCTGCTCGATCACCAATCCCAGTGGAGGAAAAACTGAAAAAACCATCACTCCCCAAAGCGATGGCACATATCGCATCAGCTACACTCCCTTCGAAGAAGGTCGTCATACCATTGATATCCTGTACGATAACGTGCCCATCCCTGGATCGCCATTTTCCGTCAATGTCAATCGCGCTTGCGATCCTACAAAATGTCGAGCTTATGGACCCGGTCTCGACAAGGGTTACATCGGCAAATCGAATAAATTCACCGTTGAAACGACTGGTGAGTCTTCGAAAGATTACTTACTTACCACCTTGGGGTACGAACTACCCCAGGCCTAGGAAAATAGTCATTTTTCCACTTTTTTTGGGTTTAGGATTTTTTCTTAGAGTACATGAATCTAATTTTTGACTGAATAAAGTAAACCATCGTTAGAAAAAAGCTTTCAATAGGTTCTACAATAATTTTCAAGTCGAAACATTCAGTAGTTCATTTTTTATAACAATTTTTGTCACTGGGGTACAAATCTACCCCATGGTGGCAAGTACGTAATTCTACAGAGTCGTGGCAACGAGTAAGGGTTAATTCATAATCTCTAATGTGAATTAATCATCGATCCAGAGAATCAAGAACGACTAAATTCAATGAAACAACGATAAATAATTTCGATGATACAAAAGTAGGAGCATTGATCGAGTCAAATTCGATTTGGATGTCGATTTCGATCGAATTTCAATTTCAGATTTAAATGGATCTCTAGAAATACTCGGTCCATGAGATTTTTTTTCACCAAAGTATTTGTAACGGGTTAATTATAATTTTGGTATCGAAGGTTACAAATCGGGATATTTATCAGAGAATATTATTTGAAATGAAAAATAATAACAGTTATTGTTAAAAAAAATGCACAAACCAACTGATCCGATCTGATTTTTTGAATGACAATTTTCAGGCGCCGGAAACGGAGGCCTCGGCCTTGCGATCGAAGGTCCGAGCGAAGCGCGAATGACTTGCGTCGATAATTACGACGGTTCCTGCAGCGTCGAGTACGTGCCAACCGAGATAGGAGATTACGACGTCGGAATCAAGTTCGATGACAAGCACATACCGGGCTCACCTTTCAAGGTGCAGGTCGAAGCTGCGGTCGATGCAAAGGATGTAACCGCTTATGGTCCAGGTTTGGAGCCTGAACAAGTTCGCGAGGGTGTACCAGCGACTTTCGTCGTTGACACTTCGCCCTGTGGCCCGGCCACCCTCGACGTCAAACTCAAAACTGACAAGGGTATTATGAGCAAGCCGGAAATTGATAGTCGTGGCGATGGTATTTACGAAGTCACTTACCAACCAACACCAGCCGGAAGTAACGTCCAAGTTGGTGTTACTTACGGCGGTGAAGACATTGCGGGCAGTCCTTTCAAGCTCAAAGTTTTGCCGACCTGCGAACCCAATAAAGTCGTGCTCTCGGGTCCGGGAGTTTCCAAGGTTTGCACAGCCTCGTTCCCAGTTGATTTCGTCGTTGACACTTCCAAAGCTGGATACGGTGACCTCGAAGTTCAAGTTCTGGTCAGTCCCCTTTTCCACATTATTTCTCCCATTTCTATAGTTTCATTTTCTCACCACATTTTTGTCTTTTTCGGTTACAGGGTCCGGACGAATCTCCTCGTAAAGTTACCGTTCAAAACGTCGGGGAAGGCAAGTACAAGGCGAGCTATTTGCCGGATGACTGTGGACGCTACAAAGTCAACGTCAAGTACGGGGGCAAGGAAGTTCCCGGAAGTCCAGTTATGGTTCAGAGCGTTTCTACTGGTAAAGCCGACGAGTGCAAAATCAAGGAAGGTATACAACAGACTTTGGCACAAGGAGAAGAATATTGCATCACCGTTGATACTGGAAACGCTGGACGAGGGGCTCTGACCTGTCGCATTAGATCGACGTCAGGAAGGTTTGTTACTTTTACAATTTTTCCAACTAAAAATCACTCGTTTTTCCCCAAATCCAAACGTCCTCCCACCTTTTGTAACTCAATGCTGAATGTCTCAATTGGCAAGCAAATGAAATTCTCGAGTTCGAGTCGATTTCTGTGCAGCAGAGCGATGAGCGATACATTCTCAAACTTCCCAGACAAAATCGCTCCGAGTCTTAAACCATCCCGTAAAAAAGGCGGTTAGTGTCTTCCCTGAAATATGCTACACGAATTAAATGAATTTCTCTGACACTCTTTCAAATCCCAACTGTCATCGTAAATTGTTTTCTCTCATTTAAATTGTTCTTGGGCGTTCGGGGAGTACTAAAACTTTCGAAATCACATTTTAATACGTTTTCGAGATTTTTGCGAGCAATGAGAATTAAGTGACACGTCGTTGATTTTCTAAAAATTCTCTAATGGCTCGAAAATCAACGTTTTACTTGAATCAATATTTTTCCAATAGTTTGTATAAGCAGCTGACCACGACATTGAAATTTAGGAAATTTCTGAGGCATTCGAGGAATAATGATTGAAGAAAAAATATGTTTGGAGAGTTGACGAATTTCGTGAGAAGAAAGACAAAATTTTAGACACGAAATCTCGACTCGTGTTCGCCGTGTGTTGAGCTATTGTAAATTGGTCACGACAGACATGGCATTTGATCTTTCATTCGCACAGTTATGCGAATTCGTTTATGTGTAGGGATCCAACGGATCTCGTGAAGACTGAGTATCGTTTGGCAACGAGAGTGAGACGTTGTCACACATGGGGCGAAAGAGAATAAACTAGTGGTGAAAGGTCGCGTTCGCGAAACCTCGACGTGGATAAGCTTTTAGGACGTTGACAGACGCAAAGAAAAGCATCGTACGAACAACCGTCCTTTTTGCCCCAAAGTCAGAGCCAACTTGAGATATTCGTCTTACTTAATGTCTGTTCTTCTCCTAATTGCAAGCTCTGTTTCAGAGACATTAACATTCCTCACTTTCTGGCATTTATTTCTCTTCGCAGCTCCAACAGATATTCGAGCCTTGTGAGAATATCTTTTTGTCATTTCGCCACTTGTTCGATTCACACGTTTCAGTGTTAAACAAATGTTCGAATCGAATCCCAATCGATTTGCATTTTCCGATCAATTTATCGACTTGTAATCGACCGTCAAATTTTAAGGCAGTTGACGAAAATGTTTTGCAATGTTATTCATAGGATTGTCGAGAAATGAGGACTAGAAAAATCCTAAAATATCTCACATCCGGATACCAACCGGAAATGGAAGTATTCTCGTGGACTTTGTAGCATTACTTGCCTAGTTGAGATTCCTCTACCTCGAATATGACTGCCAAATTATCGTGTTGCCCTCATTTCCATCTCACCTCTTCGTGTTTTCCTACGAGTTGATACAAATTTGGACATGCTCATAAATTTCGAAAGCTTGCTTCCCTCACAGGATATGAGAGGCTGTTTTCGTCTCCCTGTGCACGCGATTACTTTGCCTTTTTTCCAGGCAAACTTAACACGAAGTGCATGCAGGCGATATGTTTGCTAATATTGCCGAACAAAATTGACCGCAAAGCAAAAACAAGGCTGATTCGTTCTGAATTTAGTTAATTCAGCGATTTGCATCAAAAAGTTGTGGAGAAAATTCAGGGCTGTAAAAGCAGTTGGAAAAAAATGAAACTTCCTTTTTCACGATACGAAACATTTGGAAAACAATAAAATCGAACGAAACAACAGCAACGTGGTTTAACGTTGACGTTCGGTTCAGCGCACCGTTCAAATTGCCTCACTTCCGCGTTATTCACACGACAGAGCCACGCTCTGTTTAAGCAATCTGGCATTTGTCCCAAAGACCCGAAATCGAGGAAGTTGCATTTTGCGTGTTTTTTCGTGCGCGCTCGACACCTTCGATGATTGTCACGAGCTTCCTAAACTTTTCAACGAACAATTTTCATCGAAACTTTTAGTAATTGCGGCATTTTTTTTCGCTTTCTTTTAGCGAGGTCGTCGATATCGATATCGAGGACAATGGAGATGGAACTGTCAATGTTTATTACACGGTTGCTGACGCCGGTGATTATACTCTGAGCATAAAATTCGGTGGACAGCCAATTCCCAATGGTCTCTACACTTTTACGGTAAGTTTCTTACTTTATTTTCCATTTTTTTCTCCGACAGAAAAAATACGTTATAAATTTGAGATGACAGAAAAAAAAATCGGAAATTAGAGTTCGAAGAATACTCGAAAAACGAACGTTTCGGGTTTTGAGATTCTGTCAGTAGAGACGAAGCGTTAATTTGTTTTTCGACGATCGGTCGCTACGGACGAAATGTAACGAATTACTTCGGGTGTTGGGGACGATGTTAATTAGCCAAGAGAAAAGAGGAGATGAACGAAGAACGTGCGAGGCACAGAGCCACCGTCGAACGGTGGTCGTGCGTCAGTCGCCAGTTGAAAATTTCAAATTCTGCTCTCGGGTTATTTTGAACGAGTTGATGGCAAAGAGAAATCGACCTCGAAGCAAAATTTCCAAATCCAACTTTTTTTTTTCTTATTCCATCAATTTTAGTAGCAACGAAATATTTTTTTATTCGAATAATTGAGTAAATACCAAAATCACCATAAACAATTATCGACAATCGCATTTCACAATTTACAAAGATCGCTCGGGTTTCGATATAGAAAAATCCTACTGGCTCGCTACACCATGAGTTTGAAAAAAATCACCCGATGAAATATTTTCGATAAATTGATCAGCAAACGGAGCAAAAAATTGGAACGAATTTGGCTCACGTAAATAAGTGAAATAAAATCATTTTATTTACACGACTCTTTTTATGTGGAGCAAGGAACTTTTTGAAAAGATCGTAAATTCCATGACAATTGAAATAAATCTTTGAAAATTCAAGGATTTTGTTCAATTTCCATGAGTATTCGAAAAGTAATAAAAATCTATATTCGTTCGATCATAAAGCACGGAGCATAAATCGAGGCGTTCTCACAAAACACGTAATCTTTCGGTACTTTATGAGCTCGTTTTCGAAGGGAGTTCGTTCCATGGAGATCGTATTGTCTTTTCTGTATTCTAAAGCTCGAGGAAAGGGAGGGGAGAGCGCAGCCGAAATTTAAACACTTTTCCCGCAATTTCTCGGCTGCGAATCTGTAATCGTGGGTGGAAGGGTAGAGGGGGTTGAGGAGGAGAAGGTGATGAAGGTGAGGAACACAAGGTGGAAGGGTTTGAGCACGGGAAACGTGTTTCTAACTATAGCGACCAATATACCACACGCACAACGTAAGGATATTGTCGGCGAATTTTCAGCTTTCAACAGTCTAGTTCGAATGTTCATCGTGATCGTGTCGAGGTGACTTTTGTTCTTCCAAACACGTCAAATAAAAAAGACAATCCATCGTCAACTTGACCATACGTTGAGATTACGTGCTCTCCGAAAAAGTAATAACCTCATTATCAATTCGTACGAAAAAAAACAACAACGACGACAAATCGTTGACTGAAAAACAATTCGACGTGGAAGTCATTGAAAAAAAATATTGATTATTTCAATTTTTGTTACTTAAGTTCTTCGTGCTATTTTCGTCCTCGTTCAAATATTGTATTTATTTTTTTGTCGTTCATTTTTTTAATAATCAACCAGTCTCGACCTCCCGTGTAATTCGATCTTCGTCTCTGAGACACACGAGATCGAGATAATCTAAAAACAGAGGAAGGGAGAACGCGGGAGGGCGAGCAGGGAAACAAGATTCTCAAGCTTTTTGGTCGAACTCTATTTTGATCGTTGGGTCGCAGCTTTTCACGAAATTTATTAACAAACATATATACATATATGCAGCGCCGAGATACTCTGGCAGGGATACACTCCGTCTGTGCTTCAACGTGCCTCGGTGACTCTCTGTGGGGGTGAATAGACCAATAGGGGGAGGACACGATGACGACGAGAGTGCTCTATATAAATTAATCCTTCGAGCGAATCGTGCGAAAAAGCACGTCGTATTTGCTGCGATAGAATTCCATTTTTTTCAATGATATCGAATTGCAAAATAAAAAACCAAATTTGAGCTCGAAAAAAAATTTGAACGTTCACATTTTCTTTCGTTTTGAAACTAAAAATTTCCGTCGATTATTCCATAAATTAGCAGTTTCAATTATTCCGGCACAAATTCAGAAACGAAAAATTCCACGTTTCCGTTTCACTAGGAAAAACAACGCAAATTGTCATGAGTTTCGTTTTTTATTGGCCCAGCATGAAATGATCTTGGGTTCGCAGCGAAAAACAATTTATTACGATCGTAAGAATGTCTGGGAGGGATTTGTACGAAGTAAATTTTTGAGGGATATGATCCGCAAGGTACTCGTTACTGGCTCGATGCGATAGGAAATGAGCTCAAACGACGAAGAAAGCTAGAGAAAGAGCGAGGTACAGAGAGGGAGAAAGGGAGAAAGAGAAGCGAGGGTGGCCCGGTTACGACTTTGCTAAAAGTCTCTGGACCGTGTCAGAGATCTCTCGAGCAAAAGGCAAACACAGATTCAGGAAGGAGAGACGACAGCTGCTCTCGCATCGCATCACGAACTTCGTTCACGTGGATTAATTCGCGTCAGCGCAATTTCGAAAATAGCTGAATTTACCTATGCAGTATACGAATTTCAAATACCCAGAAAAAAAAAAACCAGCATTGTCGTTCATTGTATGGAAGAATCTTTTTTTTCCATCACGAATCTTCGAATCAATAATTTCGAATCATTTACAACAATTATGACATTTTTTTTCCGTGTTAATTCTGAGAAAACGTCGCAAGAACAGAATAAAATTAGTGACCGGTTAATTGAGGAAAAAAAAACATAATTCAAAATCGCGAAATTGGTTTTTCTCGAGAGAAGCAACAAATTTATTGAAATATCGAGCAGAAGAGGAAACGATGAATTTGAAACATCGTTTCTCTGTCTATTCTGTTTCTCGATTTATTGCTTGAGACTGTTCAGCCACTTCGAATGACTCTCCGTATCCTCTAGACTTTTTTTTAACAAACATCGCGATTGGTAGGACACGGCGATAGGGGAAAAGAAGGGGGCTCAGAATCTATTATAATAGTCTCGAGTTCGGGCATTGTTAGGAATTTCCCAACCGGTGGAAAATTCAGAGTTCCGTCCCCCGCAATCGCGAGTTTGCGGCAGACTCTCGTCGTGGCTGGATCTTCTGCATCACCTATTTTTTAATCCGCGATCTGGTATCGAGTGAAGTAAGATTTTTTTTTTATTGATACATTTGTTCACCATTCATTTTTGGAGGAAATAGTGTGGAATACAAAAAAAATACGAGAAGAAAAAAAGTCCAGGCATTATAGATTTCGATGGCACAAAATTTCGCCAACTTTCGATCTGCACTCAAAGTTGCATGTCGATGATTACAGACAAAATCGAGGACAAAATTCACAACTCACACGAACAATAAATAAGAAAGACGCGTTTGTAGTGAGCTGGAAGGTGCAAAATTCGGAATATCGAGTGTCCAGTCAATCGTGGTTTTTGATGGAATTGAAAAAAAAAAACAAAATACTAATTCTTGATATTTAATTACACGAAAAGTAATGAAAAAAAAATGCTTAGGATTATGTAATTCAATAGAGCCGTGGATGAAATGAGTTTGGCCGGGCAAACCGAATCTCGAAATACAAATTCCATCGTCGCGGCTATCAAATCGCGCACACGACTCAAATCGTGCGCGACTCTTTTTGAAATATATTTCAACAGCAAATCATCGCGAATGATTAAACCCGACTGTACCAATGATTTCCTGGCAAATAGCACTGTGCACATACATGAAATTACACGCGCCATGTATCTCAGACACGAGAATCATTTTTTACGAGAATCGTCATCTAAAAATGTCTAAACCGAACTATTTTTGGAGACTTGCGATTTGAATGAGAAGTAAGTTCGAAAAATTCAAGTTTCGCCAGAAGAAACAAGCGCCTGTGAGATCGAAGCGAATATTTTATTTTTTATGACAAAAACCGATAATAAAAAAATTCATATCCTGTAATAGTGAACGTGCCAAAAACGATAATCGAAAGTTCTATGATTAGAATACGCGTCGATGGTTCTTTGCAACGTTTTGTTGTTGTTGCTGTACCGAGTGAACGACAACTCAATGGAAACATAAAGATGCAAAAAAGTGATTGAAAAAGATCATAAAGAGAAAAAAATATTGAATCGACGAGTGCGAAAAATTGGGAGGTAAAATAAAGTTGAAAATACGGGATGCCAACACAAATTGATACAAGCGAAGGATCTCGTTGTCGAAACGAATAGCAATGCTATTTTTTACGACGACTCGATATAATAGAAAATTCGAAATGTCAAAAACTTCGAGTGGCGAAACGAAAATCCACTTGTTTTTCAAGCACAGAAAAACATCTTTGAAAATACTGATATTTAACTCGGGATTTTGAGTCGGTGGGTACATATAAAAGAAGGAAAACTACAAAAGAACATTTATATTTGTGTCTCAGGCATCGGAGGAGTATCGGGAGCACAGCACCCACAAGACCCATCGTGGTAAGAGGACAGGTGATCGCCAGTCAGAGCATTTCAAACAGCAGGTCAACCAGGAGGTCAAACAGGAGCACAGCTCAAGCTTAGAACAAAGTTCGAGCATAACTACAAAACGTAGCACAACCACACACGACACTAGCTCAAGAAAAAAGTACAACACTGTAAGACTCAACAGCATCCCATTGCCATCGGGAGACGGAACCGTAACTGGTGAGCATATGAAATAATTATTTAGTGTATTAGCATGACGAAACGACTTTATTTATGATTCTTTCAAAATTTCGTATAACCGTTCTTGGCACCAAAACTATTTTTCTTCTCTGAACTCATTTTTTATTTTTCCCAATCTAAACGCGTTTGAATTGAAATCGCGTTCCTTTGGTTTTTTCCTTACAACTTTTTGGCGAAAACGCGATGTCAACTTACACGCGCTTATATGGGAAAAAATGGGAAATTTAATATCTGAAATTCTAAACGTGAGGAAAATTTTCTTCAGGAAGAAAACTGTCAGTTTTAAAATCATTTCGTGACAGTGATACCTTAACTAAAACTCACGACATACTAATAACGATGGAAATGCTGTCAAGTGTATTCTCCTTTCTTGAGAATTTTGTTTTGACATAAACATCGGAAACACGATCAATTTAGTTTCTACTGCTAAAAAATGTTTGGTCGCTTTTTACGTGATAGCGATCGATTCGATTTTGATGAGTCAATATCATAGTCGCGTTTGCATTATTCGTAATTAGACGAACCGGTCGCATAGTCCGCAAAGTAGTAGTAATTGGAACGCGGGATCGGGAACTATAATTGAAGGACGATTCGTGGAGAGGAAGGAAGAATTTGAAAAATGACAAAGTCATTTTGATAAATGTAAACATGATGTAGAAGATGGATGAAAATTGGGAGAGCGAGAGAAGGTAATCGGTTGCCAAAAACCAAGTCGTTGATATTCATAATGAGGTGGAGCTCTGGCCGATAATGAGGAAATTATTCATTGTCACCAAAGTGTGAAAACTAATTGATGATATCTAACAACGGCGGTTGAGATATTCGGCTAATTTAACGCTGACTATCCTCTTTATTCAAATTTGTGAGAAACTGGACTATGTACCGGGAGGCTGTGCAATCAAACGCTGATGATGCTAGGTCGTTAATCATCGAAGCACCTAGAGAAGCAGCATAACGTTACTTGACGGACACGACAGGTTCGCCCTGTTCATCTTATCCTCTGATAAACCCTCTTCCTCCTTCTCACGTGCCTCACGCAGTCGCGAACTCGCTCACTCACGCGCGAGCATCTCTCGAGATTAAAAAATGACATATTAACGTTTTTTTTCTACATGTTGAGTTACACCGGTTACGGCCATATGATTTTGAGCGATTGATCTACATGAAAAGTATAAAATAGTATTAGTTTGTTAGGTATTGCATCGTCGAAATTGAGCGTTGAGCTTGGATTGCCAAAAATATGTTCTCGGACCTCGAAACGAGGCGCTCTATCCAGCTCGACGACGCTGCCTTTTGCCTCACAGTTTCGTAATACATTGCTCGTGTTTGTCATTGGTGATATTAATATTGGAGCTTGATTAAGTAGAGTCACATGCTCGTGGATTTCGTTGATACTTTGGACCCAAAAGACCTCGGCAAAATAAACCCGTGTGCAGGTTCTCCGGTGCTTCATGACTTAGCACAAACGATTAATTATCCGCTAAGGATTCGCGCACCTCTCAAGATCCCCGCGACGCTATTTTCGAAGGGCTGCCCGAGCGATTCCGAAAGAAACTTCAACAAAGTTTGAAGGATCCAAAGGCCCAAGTTGCCTTTGGGAACAACTGACTGTTTCATAGATTCGCCCGCACGAACAGCTCGAAAAGTACAGAATGGGCGGTTGATTGTCTTCGACGATTACTTTCCTGGTCTTTTTCATTCGCTCATAAGTCGAACGGAACGATGAATCTTGTAAATTCTCTGAATAGAAAAAAGAATCGAGCCTGGCAAAATTTCGAGTTAATGAGGAATGTGCCGATCTTTACGAGGTCACCAGGAGGCGGAGAAGCGATGTTGGTGATGTTCTTCGCTCGGATATGTCACGACGCACCACCTGCTCTATAAATTTGGTCGTCTCATGGCCCCTGGGATCTAGGCTCTCATACCATTTCTACATCTTCTTCGCCTCGTAGAAAATATGCTGGTCTCTCTTTGCCTCTGGTCATCATCCAGCGATTCGCTATAATCTGTCCGGGTTTTAGCCTTCCGAACACACGCTCACATCACACGAAATCACTCGTACGTGCATACAGATGCGGACACCTAGATTGCGCTTGATTTTGGCCCCACCCTCATCCCCTCTGTCGACGACGTGGAAAAGTCAGCAAACGTACGTTTTTCGGTGTGCGTGCGAGGGCGTTCTAGCCCAGTTTGTTCACTATATGAACTTCCAAACGTCCGTAACGAGCAACACTCATAAAGTGTATCTATATACTTCTCATTTATGTACGACGACGGTTCATATATGTTATCAAACGCACGTATATCCCGTATGTTTGTATACTCGCACGTATGTGTAGGTTCGTGTATATAGATGACTTCCTGTACTACCCGCAACTGGAAAATAATTTCGTCCCCGGGACAGCGAACTTGCCAATATTCGCCCGAGTCATGTCTCGAAACTTCTCAGTCTTCCCGGAGATGTGCCTGTGATCGGTAATCCCCGAACTTAACTGGAGAAAGCTTTTTCTTTGTTCAATCGATACGACTTTTCAATTGGTTGCTTCATTCTTCGGGATTTACCTCGAATTTCATTCGTTTTTTTCTTTGCAATCTTTCGTTTTTTTTTCCTGACATTCTCGAGAGAATGAAGCACAATCCACTTCGTACAAACACAAGCCCTTGATATTCTTTTCTTATTCGGCTCAAGGAGGGCAACATTTTGCCAACGTTGCTGCAACGATTCACAACTTTTCTCCTTTTTTCTCAACCTTCGGACTTTGCATCGTGTTTATTGTTTTTCCCGGGAGAGTGACGAGTGTCGTATCTCGCGGATTTTAAGGACCGATCTTTTAAGTCTGGAAATGTATTGGAATCATAGCGATAACACGGAGGAAGTGAAGACTACGTGGGACGAACTTTCTACTTATCAACGATTTTGGCTCAAAAGCATCACTTGCAGTTATATCGATCACGCTGAACGAGGCCCCATCTGTTACGCTACCGATCAAATTCTACAACACGAACACTACATCCAAGACGAACAAGACCAAGAGGCAGAAACAGACGAAGAAGATCCCCAAAGATTTGGACCTGGTCTCGAATTCATCCCTCTCAAATTTCAGAGTCTCTTCTACATTCAAACTCGAAAAGGTTCGATTCGTTTGAGCAAGAAGATGCTTCCATAGGGAACTTTGGAAACTTACATTCCCCAAACATTTCTTTAACAGCTTTTTTCTATTTTGGAAAAACTTTGATTGCTCGATAATCCGATTAAAATCTCGTTTTTGTTGAATTTTTGTTTTCATTTTCTCTGAACCCGGTAGGTTTTTAAACTGGAGAAATCGTGGAACATACGATTCTTGAGTTAGATGTTAATTTTCCATTAAAAAAACAAAGGCGTAATGAAATATTGTCGAATTGGGAAATTTTTTCGTCACAAATTTTCTGACACTCGATCTTCTATTCTCGTCAACGCGCTTCGACGAAGTTACTAAGATTTTTTTTTTCTTGGCAAGGCAGGTCGTAAGTTCAGATCCCGTCCAATCACCGTCACCACGACTTTTCGTCGTCCAATCAAATATTCTCATTCTTTGACTCTCACTCTCTCCTCCCCCTTTCTCTCTCGTTCGCCACATTTTGGATGCCCTGTTTATTTTTAGAAATATATTTTTCCTCCCTCATCCAAAAGAATCTTGGTCCATAGTTTATACGATCGTCAGCTCACGAAAAGCTCTCTCCCGAAGAGCACAAACCAATAAATAAGGAGAAAGCACTCTGAAGCGTGCAATAAAAAATCTAAAAAAAAAAGTCTTGAAATTTTGGAGTAAATTGTAATAATTTTGTTTCTTTTTCAAAAGCCGACGTAAAAATGCCTAGTGGGAACGTCGACAAACCTGTGATCGAGGACAATCGAGATGGAACCGTTTCCGTTAGGTACGATCCCCGAGAGGAAGGTCTTCACGAACTTGCTGTTAAATTCAACGGTGAACACGTTCAAGGTAATTTTTGTTTAGCCAACCCCTTCATTGATATTTTACACTTTTATTCATTGCTCACACATGCGGACATTTTTTTCACGATAAAAAAAAAAGCACTGACAGAACAATTGGAAAAAAAAATCTCATCCTTCAAATTTCCTAGAGATTCTGATAAAAAATTATCGTTTTTTTTCGTCGATTCAGGTTCTCCGTTCAAGTTCCACGTAGACTCTCTCGCAAGTGGTTACGTGACGGCTTACGGTCCAGGACTAATTTACGGCGTTTGTGGTGAGCCCGCAAACTTTACGATCTCGACGAAGGGTGCAGGTGCAGGTGGATTGGCCCTCGCTGTGGAGGGACCTAGCAAAGCTGATATTTCGTGTCACGATAACAAGGATGGCACAGTTTCCGTTTCTTATCTCCCAACCGCTCCGGGAGAGTACAAGATCACCGTCAACTTTGGGGACAAGCCGATCAAGGGCAGTCCATATGTCGCAAAAATTACTGGTAAGTTGTGAAATTAATGAAAATTTATAAAAGATTTATTGAAAAAAATGGAGACTGGCAAAAAAAACACTCAAAGTGACGAACGGTCGCGTTTTGTCTTCTGGTAGAATGTGAAATATTTAAAATTTTGTTGACAAAGTAATTTGTAGTTTTGACAAATAAAGATACTCGCAAAGGTGAATATTGTTAAATATCAACATCGATGAATGGAATGTTTACAGGTGAGGGACGCAAGAGAAACCAGATATCGGTTGGATCTTCGAGCGAAGTCCAATTGCCGGGTAAGGTAACGGATTCTGACATCCGTTCGTTGAACGCTTCGATAACGGCACCCAGTGGTTTGGAGGAGCCTTGCTTCCTGAAGAACATGCCATCGGGTAACATGTGCGTGTCGTTTACACCTCGAGAATCGGGAGAGCACGTAGTGGCGGTAAAGCGTATGGGAAAGCACATCGCTCAGTCGCCGTTCAAGATCAACGTCAAGGATCGCGAGGTCGGTGACGCGAAAAAGGTGAAAGTTAAGGGGGCAGCGCTCAAGGAGGGTAAGACTCAACAGGAGAATACTTTCTCGATTGACACGAGGGACGCCGGTTTCGGTGGGTTGTCCTTGTCGATGGAAGGACCGAGCAAAGCCGAGATCCAGTGCAAAGACAACTCCGATGGATCGTTGAACGTTTCCTACAAGCCAACCGAGCCTGGTTACTACATAATGAACCTCAAGTTTGCGGACCATCACGTTGAGGGTTCGCCCTTCACCGTTAAGGTCTCCGGCGAGGGCAGCAATCGTCAGCGCGAAAAGATTCAGCGTCGTCGCGAAGCTGTCCCGATAACTGAGGTCGGAAGTCAATGCAAGTTGACCTTCAAAATGCCAGGCATCACGTCCTTCGACTTGGCTGCCACGGTCACTTCCCCCGGTGGCGTCACCGAGGACGCTGAGATCAAAGAAGTCGAGGATGGACTTTACGCCGTCGCTTTTGTTCCCAAGGAACTTGGAGTTCACACAGTCTCTGTCCGTTACAAGGAAATGCACATACCTGGATCCCCTTTCCAATTCACCGTTGGACCTCTTCGCGATGGTGGAGCTCATCGAGTCCACGCTGGTGGTCCCGGTCTCGAGCGAGGCGAACAGGGCGAACCTTGCGAATTCAACATTTGGACCAGAGAAGCTGGAGCTGGAACTCTAGCCGTTTCTATCGAGGGCCCTAGCAAAGCACAAATTGACTTCAAAGATCGCAAAGACGGAAGTTGCTACGTTAGCTACACCGTCGCTGAACCTGGTGAGCTTCACTTACTCGTTGTCTTATTTTTTACCTTCCGACAAAAACAGCAGAGACTTGTCACATTTTTTTCAAAAAATCACTCATCCTTTCGATTTTAAACGAACAATGAACGATGAAATCTTCAAAAATTGAATATACCGACCAACGATAGTGTAGAAATATTTCAACGAGTCCCGCTCAATTGGGATTTGGCTCAAGAATCAAAGATTGATCCTGAAATCCAAACCAGTAGCATGAACCATCGATACGAACCATCCAACTTCCAAGTTCCATGTTAGCCGATGGTATAAAAAATATGGAATCAATTTCTGCGAATCTAACAATTGATGGGATTTTAATAATTATCACAATTAATTTGGATCTTCAGGCATGGCAACGTATTGTTATTCCATCTGACGTCAGTTCCCAATAATCTCGAAATAATTACCATCGTGCACGGTTGATCTCTTGGAGCCAAATCGTTTTGAAGCTCCAAATGTTTACACTCTTATTTCGCTACATAAGTAGCATTTCTGTTTCGACGCTTTTACGTAGGACGGCCGAGGAGCGACGACCCAATATTTGTTTCAAACTACCATCATTTTTAACACGTTCACTTTTAACTTTTTCTCCAACTCGTTGGAGATCGTTATTCCCACGTGTTTTTTTTTCTTCGAAGCATAACGCAATAAGCTTCGGTTTGTGGTGTGGGGCATCGTCTCGTCGTTGTGGTGTTTGTGCTCTCCTCTCTCATCACCACGATCCAAAAATATCCGTTTCTATATTCGTTTGGACGGATTCATATTTTGGCGCCGAGCGCGTTAGTTGCTTTTCCTAAGCTCTGATCGGAGTTCTCTCTTTCTAGCTTCGAAACGTTGAACATCATCTACTGGTTTATATTTGTCTGATATACGTACATACATCACTGTCGCAGGCTGAATAGGGACCACGATGAATCGAGCAAGAGAGAGAGAGATAGAGAGCTTTTTGGACGTTGAAAGAGAGCACGTATAGAATCTACGAATGTGTAGGAGCATCGAGAATGAATATCCGAAGGTTTTACTTCTCGGAGAAGAGAAGTGGCACAAGCGGGAGATTCTCACTGGGCTTAGAGTTCGGAGGCGCAACTTTTCGTGAAGAAGTATTCGAGCATTTTCGGGAATCGGTTCGAAGCACGAAACAAACTGAGGCAAAGAGAGAGAGAGAGAGAGAAAAATAATCGTGCGTGGCTCGGATTTGCGTTTCCCTGCAACTGCCATCTTATTGACGAATCTCTCATTTCTTGACCCACTTTCGCGCTGTTCGTTTCGGAAACGTTCATTCATTCGTTTCGGTTACAATCATTTTGTTTTTCGCCTTCTTCTGCCCCTTAACTTTTCAAACTCGGCTTTGTCCAATACAATTTTACGACATGGGCACCTTTACTGCCTCCAAGAACATCGTACTACTGGGAAACGATGGTCCCCGACTTGACAACGACCATGGTCAGTTTGTTCTTAAGAAACTCATGGACACTCACTACTCTCATGCAACTTTAGATTTTATTCCATCAAAGGTTCTTGCCATTAAGCTTCATTCAAGGACACTTAAGTTGATAAGCGCGAAATGGGACGATTCAACATTTTTCTATGCGTTTCGATCGATTATTCATCGATTTATTATTTCAACATTGTCATTGAACTTCCACGATACTCGCCACATTCCAAAATTTCAAATTCAATCGCACGAACACAAATCCAGCCAGATCTGAATTTTTTTTTTTTTATTGCATTTATTTCTCGAACTCCGAACACTCCGTTTCATGAAAAAATAAATAAATGGATTGGATTTAACAATTTCCAGGTGACTATAGAGTGGGAATTAAATTCAACGATCAGCACATTCCCGATTCTCCGCATAAACTCTACATCTCACCGGCGATGGGAGACGCTCATAAGCTCGAAGTAGCACAATTCCCTGACAGTGGAGTACAGCCTGACAAACCTGCGACTTTCCTTGTTCGTAAGAACGGAGCAAAGGGCGAACTCGATGCCAAGGTAATGCCCCTGATTGTTATTCATCATTTTTTTATTATTGACGGAAAAAAAAACCATAAAGTTTTCGCCCATCACAAAAAACTGAATTGCGACGTTGTTGGAGAAAAAGATCGAGATCGTCAATTTTCCTTATGGAGACTAACTTCTTCTTTTAATTTCTATGGCCAAAAAGATTTGCTTTGATTATTTGAACGAAATTAACCAGCGATGATTGATTCATCGATATTTCCATTCCCTCGAGAGAATAATACTGCTCCTGTTAGGCTTTCCCCCACGTATACGAATATACCAGAGATGATTCATTCACGTGAGACACTTTGAGATTGCGCAAAGCAAAGGACCAAAATAAAACGTGACTTTTGCGAAATAACTAATGCCGAAACGGGGAGATTGAGCGCGTGGGTAGTCCTTGCGATGTGTTACGCGTTCTCATCACTAGAGCGAAAAATCACACGTTCCAAATGGCCCTTCAAGGTCTCGTCTTATTTCTACAGCTGCAACGTTCGAACAATATCGTTTCTAGGAATGACAAATTGTTGCAACTTCATTAACTTCGAAATAAACCCTCAACACATTTTCAACCAAATTTCCTTTCACTTCTTTGGTTTGTGGATTTTTCCAACTCTTATTATTTTCCATTTCAAATTATATTCTCTGATAAATATCCCGATTTGCGACCTTCGATACCAAAATTATAATTAACCCGTTACAAATACTTTGGTGAAAAAAATCTCATGGACCGAGTATTTCTGGAGATCCATTTAGATCTGAAATTGAAATTCGATCGAAATCGACATCCAAATCGAATTTGACTCGATCAATGCTCCTACTTTTGTATCATCGAAATTATTTATCTTTGTTTCATTGAATTTAGTCGTTCTTGATTCTCTGGATCGATGATTAATTCACATTAGAGATTATGAATTGACCCTTACTCGCTGCCACACCTCTGTAAAATTACGTACTTGCCACCATGGGGTAGATTTGTACCCCAGTGACAAAAATTGTTAAAAAAAATGAACCACTGAATATTTCGACTTGAAAATTATTGTAGAACATATTGGAAGCTTTTTTTTTAAAGATTTTTTTACTTTATTTAGCAAAAAATAAAATTCATGTACTCTAAGAAAAAATGCTAAAACCAACAAAAGTGGAAAAATGACTATTTTCCTAGGCCTGGAGTAGTTTGTACCCCAAGGTGGCAAGTAAGGGTTAAAAAATGGTCGAGAACATCAGCGGATACTGACTAAAAATGAATTTTCGCAGATCGTTTCACCGAGTGGAATAGAGGACGATTGCTTCATTCAGTCGATCGACGCTGAAGAATATTCCGTGAGATTTATGGCCCGTGAGAATGGAATCCACAACATCCACATCAAATTCAACGGAGTTCACATAAACGGAAGTCCCTACCGCGTCAAGGTAGGCAAGGTCGATGCCGATCCTGCTGCACTCCACGCGTTCGGCAATGGCCTCAAGGAAATAAAAACCGGTCAAAAAACCGATTTCATAATCGACACGTGCAACGCTGGCTCGGGAGCTCTTGCCGTTACCGTTGATGGTCCTAGCAAAGTTGCTATGGATTGTACCGAAGTCGAGGAAGGTTACAAGGTCAGGTACACGCCTCTCCTACCCGGTGATTATTATATCAGCATCAAGTACAACGGATATCACATCGTTGGATCACCATACAAGGTCACCGCGACCGGTAAGTCCATTCCTCGCTTCTCCGATATTCCAGGCAGATTTTTCATCACTGACCACCGAACGCCAAACAAGATTTTCACCCGAAAACACTATTGAACATCATTTTTTGATGGAAATTTCAGGTGCGGAACTCGCTGAAAGGGGAGCTCAAGAAACAAGTTCAATAATCGTGGAGACGGTATCAAAGATTTCAAAATCGAAGCAGACTGGTCCAGTTTTGCCGCTGTTCAAATCGGACGCGAGTAAAGTAACGAGCAAGGGAATGGGATTGAAGAAAGCGTACTTGGGAAAGCAGAATCAGTTTACCGTGAACGCAGGCGATGCCGGTAAGCGAAAATGTTTAAAATTTCAAATAAACAGTGCTTCTTGGATCGCTCACTGCAGGGACCTCCCTGATGAATCGACAAAGCGAATATTCTACTTTACCAAAAGTCGATAATCCACAAGTTTGTTAATTTTCATAATTCGCAGGTAACAACATATTTTTCGTGGGAATTCACGGACCGAAGGGACCCTGCGAGGAAGTTTTCGTCAAGCATACTGGTCGCAATAATTACAACGTGAGCTACTTGGTCCGAGAGAGAGGCGAGTACATCGTAATAGTCAAATGGGGAGACGATCATATTCCCGGATCACCTTACAAGGTCGACGTCTAGACATTTCCAAAAGTCTCAGCAACGTCGCCAAGGCAAATCGTTTATTTTCAAAAACTAAGCAACACCGAGTCCGATGGAATAGTTTATTTTACACGACAACAAAACAAACAAACAAAATGATAAATATTTTTGAGAAACTATTTTAAACTTTACGGAAACCTGCGGGTCGAAGTCAATTGTCATTCGAATATCGATAAAACGTCCCAAGTCTCAAAATCTTCATTACAACGAAAACTCTTTGACCGAAATCCAAACAAAAATTCTCTTGATCATTACGAAAACACAACAAATTAATGCAACAATTCAAAGAAACTCACAAAACGAAGGAATCAATGACATTATTATTATTATTAATATCACTATCAATATATATTGCGAAGCTTTTGAAGCGCGTGAATGCAATAATTAAGGTTTCAAATCAGGCCCAACGAAGTTTATCAAAACGCTCCTACATCACTGTGCAATTAATCGTTGAGAACAGACAAAAAGAAAAATCTACAAACCTCATACCAACGTGCCTTTGATTTTAAACTCAACCATGTATTCGGCTTTCAAAATTCTTCCTCGTGAATTACTAGCACCTGTAAGCATTATTTTTCTTCTCATGTCATAAACAAAAAGTATATGTGTATTAGTTGCCAGCGAATATACAAATATAAAACATCGTTTGTATTCGCGTGCATCTTTCATTATACCATTTTACATGCTAATTATATTTTACCGATTATTATTAGAGCATATAAATGAAAATATATTACAGTCTGTTATAAAATTAGAATAGAAATAAAATACAATATATTTATTAAAGATTTCGTACGAGTAGAACATTTTATCAATGCTCACACGTTCCAAGCATTCGTTTGCAAATAGACAATTATTTTTGATGCTTTTCGTCACGGTTATTACGGTGTCCTATAATGAGCAGAAAATGATTTTTCGTTTTTTTTTTTCTTTTGGATTTGCCGAGCCATTATTATTGAGAATTTGATTTATTTTTGTCGCAGTTTTAGTTTTTCTTTTTCTACGTTAGTTTTGTTCTTTCATTAGTGAGGGATTCGGTGCGAAAATTATGATCGAACGGGACAACTGGACTAGCATGAAGAAATCCAGGGTAAGTATCGTCAAACTCGATTTTTTCGTTGCCAGATCTGAAAATCAAACTCGCGTTATTCGTTGTTGGATGTAAAAGCTGACAAAAAAAACATTTTTCTCAAAATGGGTGGATTGCGAGATTGCAAGATTTTGGATTTGGCCAATTTTTCGTCACGTTCTTGAAACTCTGGTATTTTTTTTCGCAAGTGGATAATCGTGTCAACTGAAATTATTGAAATCGTTTCTCCGAAAATGAAAAATCGTGAAAATTGGATGAAAGCTTTTTTTTTACGAGGAATGATGTAAATTCTTGTAAAAGTTCGACATCTTGGGTTGACAAAATATGAAGTCCGATTTATAGGTCACACAGTTGTTAATCTTTTTGGGTTAATGGATCATCTTTGAAGGGAAAATGCCTCGTTTATAATAAATTCATGAGAATCGTTAATTCAAAATGAATGAACCGATACTTTCAATAATTTGTAACTTCTCACTTCGATTTTTGCCAAAAAACAAACGATTGAACATTTTGGAACGTGCACAGATCAGCGAGTCGGCCAGGAAGACTCGGAATCCACGTGACAAAATAAATTGCAGTATTTCCTAGTGGAAGAAAAATTGACACGCTTTTTACTCTGGTCAGTAGTTGAATTCTGTCCAAAGTTTGATAACTAACTTGGCTCACTGAAATGTATTTTTATCGAGTATAAAAAGCTTTTGCAGTCACCTGTCGTTTTTGTCTTTATTGGTGTGATAAACGCGCAACGACGACCGGACGAGAAAAAACATCAAGCAAGGAGTGAAAGAAATATATAAAAAAATGCTTGTAAAAAGGGGAGGGTGCTGGCAAAAGGAGGAGGCTGCTGGTGCAATATGCAATCTTGCGCGATGGTACAAAGTCGGCAGTGAGCGCACACCTGTTCTTTTACCGCAGATATTTCTGGGGTGAGAAGGGACGCAACCCCGAGATCGAGCCGCGCCTTCACCTCCTTAAAATTATACATATATACGTTTGAAGTATTCTCTTCATCTCTGTCTCTTTTCTTCTTGCAATGAATATAACTTTTTCCCCCTTCTCTGGGTCCCTTCGTTTCTCTCTCTCTCTTCCTTGTGGCCTTTGCAATGATTTAGCTTGTCATAGGTGTACGTAGGTGGTTTCTCATGCCCGGCCCAGGCTCTTGATATCTGATATCTCTCTTCGAGGGTTGGAGGACAACTTGAAGAATATTAGCACGACGTTGCTTTCGGATAGGACGATGGGCGGTGCTTGGCGTAGCTCCGCCGCCAATATTGCAGCACACACAAGTATAGAGCTCGTATTACTTGGAGGGCAATCCGGAAAGCGCGTTGCGCAGAAACCTACAACGATTCATGCTCCACCACCGACTTCTGCCTCTCGTTATAAAAGAGAAAGAGAGACCCGGAGACCCGGAGCACACGAAGAGAGAAAGGTAGAGATGGAAACGGAGGCTGCGACCGAGGAAGAATGAGAAAGTGAGAGGGAAATGAAGATAATAACGGAGACTGAGAGAGAAGACGGACGAGATTGAGACGAAACGAGAATTACTCGCGGAAGTGAGAAAGAGACATGACTCGCGGAATTCCCCCACCCAATAACAAGCAAATTTTCATCTGTCCTGCTTCTTCTCTGCTTTTTCTTTTCCTCTTTTTAGCTTCTACAGCGAGAGGAGGACAGCGACCCCTTCAGATCCTCGTCTGACGTGCTCCAGCAACGTTTTTTCCTGTCTCTTCCAACATCCCAACTTTCTTCTTCCTTTTTTCGTTCCTTTCTTCTTCCCTTGTGAGCATACCTGTCATCAACATCGATCGATGTTGCACGTAATACTCTTTCCGCAAACTCCCGCGTTGCAATGAAGACATTCGCCAAAAAAGGCAACGACCCGAGCGAACAATCTTCTGTGGATTATGTAGCTTACCGCACGACTTTACGCTTGACTGAGTTGAAATAGCGCTTTCATCTAGAACAGTTTATTCAGCTCACGCTTTTTCGAAAAATTTATACGGTCCAGTATTTTTCCATTTTTCACGCGCCGAGGGTTGATTTTTGACAAAAAACTCTATGCACTGCTCGTTCTCATTTCCAGACGAACCAATGGCGTATGGAAAAGTCAAGTGTGAGGCCCCCAAGTTTTCATCGCAACGAATCGTTTAATTTTTTTCCTTCTAGTTAAATAAAAAAAGGCATGAGTTTCGTAGGAAAATAAAACTTTCAGGTTTGCAGAATTTGTCACGAAATTTTTTCATTCGCCTTAGTGAAGAAAAATGCTACGCTAGAAAAATTTTCTAAAAAAATCGATTGCCGAGCAAGAATGGAATGCATTGTCTGTACTCTGGAAGTGGAAAAGGCTGTGAGGAAAGGAGAAAGGGAATATGGGAACGTTTTATAGGTGCAAAATGCTATCCGGAGGAAAACCGAGAGGCGGAGTCTTTCTCTCCCTCTTTTCCTCCCTCTTCGCACGGAGGTTCAAGCGTCGAGTTCCTTTTTTCGCAGTTTGGTAAACCCGACAGACACCGACCCATGCTCTATCTGACCTTTTCGCAGACTTTCCTCCCTCTTTCTCGTTTTCCACCTCGAGAACCATTTCAACTGCATAATGCATTTCCCAGGGACTCGCATTTTTTTTTCTCGAAACTTACTTCGGAGAAAAGAACAGAACGCATCGAACTATCGCATGAATATGTTAATTCATTTTTTTAAATAAATCTCCACGAATCCAAAAGTCTGTTTGACAGTTGAC
Source organism: Hyposoter didymator (assembly GCA_037952995.1). Taxonomy (NCBI): domain Eukaryota; kingdom Metazoa; phylum Arthropoda; class Insecta; order Hymenoptera; family Ichneumonidae; genus Hyposoter; species Hyposoter didymator. The sequence goes on from JBAJMU010000004.1 coordinate 7,828,609, forward strand.
AAACAATTGATGGAAATCATTGGTCTTCGATGAATATTACGAATACAATACATCGAAAGGCCAAATAAAAAATGTTCAGTCAGGACTCCTTTCCTACTATAACTGTGGCGATTGAGAAATTCAAAAGAATTCAGAAGAATCCAGAAAATTGAGTCGTTCGTAAAAAATGTCGTAGCTACAAAATTACAGTCGGTGTTGCGGTCTATTTTTTCTCATGAAGTCGTCGGTTAAAAAAAAACAAATTGTGTCGTTGCTCGCGACGATATAAATATTGCAAATTTTACTGGTTTTCGTATTTTTATTTATTTTTCTGACGTTTGGAGAGCGAAAATACTTTCCGACTATATTTCGTTCGGGAAACAGGGAGGAGGGCGAAGCTAGGATTGTTATAACTGCTGAGAGGTGGCCAAGCCGCGCCCAGCAAACTCCATTTTGTAGAATTTTCTCGCGGAACCGAGAAACCTACAGCCATTCGTTTGCAAGAACCGGAAACTTCAGGAACTCGAGATTCCACCTTTTTCGAGCTCTGCGTAATTAAGGTTACGCCGCGCTGCGATATTTACAAGGAAAATTCTACCAGATAAGCCTGGATCGTCGTTTTTCATCACCGGAAATGAATCGTAGGCATTTGTTGCTGCGATACTTGTCGTCTCGTTATTTTTCGTCGTTTCTTACCGGGGCTCTCCGAGTTTCGCTGGAAAATACGATCGTGATCCATCCTGGAGTCCGATTTTTTGGAAAACTCAAAATCGTGGCTGAATGTGTTAGGATACGTATGAAAAAAATCAAGGATTTTCGGCGAGGGACCGGAAATTATTGAAATTGACTTTACAAAATTCTCTCCGATAATAGGATCTCCCGGTTTTATTAATTTTTCGTCTTTTTCTACAAGGTTCTATGGTATTTTTGCAAGAAATATAAAAAAATTTGGATATTTGTGAAAAGGTTGAAAATTCGGGGATTTGTTTAAAATTCTGTTATCCGTCTGTCGGAACTCCATTTTTTCTATCGCTGTAGCATGGACGTAGGAATAAAAATAGAAAAAAACGCAATTTCTCATTCTCTTGTTTCTCTTTCTTCTTTTTATTTCGGATACAGAACATCGGAATATTTTTTGTTTGCTTCCGGCTATGAATTAAATTCGTCAATTATTTACACATGGATCCGTCGTATTTGTTTCTTGTCATGGTTTTCCGACTAGATCAGTATATTAGTCGAAATGCTCGTTATTGTTGGTATTTTGTTGCTTTTAGATTTCATGTTTTATTTTTCTACCAATAGAACACATTTCTGTTAAGCCTTTTCGGACCATTGGCCTATAAACTTTATTTTCTTTTTCAAATTTAAGATCTTCTGGGCTCTGTGTGCATTTTTCTTTCGAGACTCGATATTTGTTTTCCGTTTGGAGTGCGAGAGACAATTGGGTGAGTGCGTGTTCGACGTCGATAATGATTAATTCGTCGAGGACTCGGAGCGGGCGCTTCAATTTATTCATTTCTTCCCGGTCGCTTTTTTTTATTTATTTCAAGTCTTTCTTTTGCAATATTTTTTTTCCCTTTCATAATTCCTAGGAGTTAATTTACTAGGTGCTAGATACGGTTCAACGGTACGTCGGAGTTTGTTAATTTACGTAATAGAATTTTCAATATACAAATGTACAAGTTTCGCGGTTCGACGGTGACTGCATCGTTGATTTTTCAACAGGGCTCTCTGAGTCAAGTTTAACGAAAGAAATATTCGTTTCTCCTTCGTTCTTCAATTTCTCGCAGGACATTGTCGCACCGCTGTACGTAGCTCACATGTAGATCCTCCGAAGATCCGACGGTGAGGTGATCATGTTACACTGAGGACACAATTTTTTCGCACCCTGCAAAAAGAAAAATCGATATAAAAAATCACATTCTCGAGATTTTCATAGAATTGAAAAATATTTGGTTTTCCGTTCCCGTTGCGAAATTCAAAGACATTTGATTCCTCATCCGTGGGATACAGGACAGTACTGTCCACAGAATTTCAATTGATTCCATAATTCAATTGACAAAAAGCAAAGTATAGCCATTTTGTCTCGCCTTAGGGCGATTGAAATAATAAAATGGTGAAAAACATGGTAATGAATAATAAAATATTGAATAGTCGAACTTACCAATGTGTGAAGCCAACACTGCTCGCAGTGTACGTGCCAACAACATACCGAGGTCACTGGCTTCTTATATTGTTCCTGTTCGCAGAAGAAAAAAATATTTAAATGTTTTCGTTTTTGTTTATTTTTAATATTTCGCAAAAGAATGTATTTGGTGTAATGATTTTTGTGTACGTGTAATACAGAAATGCGATCGGCAATTATTTGATAAATCGATCGCCTTCCATGTCATAAAAATGTCTAATATTTGAATATTCATAGAAACTCACCATGCAAATGAGGCATTTGAATAATTGGCCTCTCATTTCAGCCTCCAGTTCGCGTATCCGGCCGCGAAGAGCTTCAACGACGGGTGCATCGACGATGTCTCGTCTCGTCGAGCTAATTCCGCTGTCTTCGGTTTCAAGATTAAGGGGCGTCGAGCTCGGCGAGTTTGGCGAATTTGCCGTCGTTCCAGGTTCAGGTTTTACTTCGACCTGAGCACCGTGAGGTTGATCCGGTGGTGTGTGCGGTGTCAAAGGTGCGTTGGGCGAGATAACCGCTTCACGAAGAGCGTCGCGCTCTTTTTGTTCTCTCGGTGTCCCTTCGCCCCTCGGCGCTATTACATCCGCTTCCGAATATTGCGGTGGACCAAATTGGGCCGCGTCGTCACCGTCCACCACCAGGTCGACGTCATCGTCGTCCTGATTTCCACCCTGTCCTCCACCGCTACGGTTACTCGATGTCGCTAAGCCCACGGCTGGACATTTGCAACGACAAAATAACGTTAAGTTTTTTTTTTTGCAATAATTATCTTTTTTTTTCTTTCACTTTTTATTAAAAATGTTTTTCATGACGGAACAATTTCTTATTTATGAATTTTCGGTGTGAGGAAAACGAGAAAAAGTATAGGATGAAATGTTCTTACCGGAAAAACCACCGACGAGCATCGAAGTCGCCCGAACTCTTCTCTGTCCGGCCCACTCGTACTCCTCGAAGCTCTCAGCGTCGCCTTCGACGTCAACTTCCTCCTCGTCTATGCTACCAGTAGCTGGATTATGCCTCGAAGGATTGGCACCCCCGTTGTGCTTATTCAGGCAACGTTCAACATGCTGATTGAGCTCCTCCGGTGTGCCTGACAGACGTTCGCTGCATACCGGACAAGCAGGCTCGTCGGCTTTTCTTTTCCTGTTCTTCACGCGGATTCTCGCCTAAATATTGCATCGTCAAAGCATTCGAGATAATGCAAAAGAAAAATTGCCAAACGAAAATATTTCCATATCGATACTTATCAAATCTTGGCAATAATTGGCGAAAACCGGAAATCAATGTTGTGAAGTGATGTGTGCTCTTTGTCATTATTCCATCGTGCCAAGTTTTTATATGGATCGATAATTTAAATGCAAGAAATAAAAATAATTGGAACAAAGAGTCGAAGAAAAAAAACTGCAAGTACAAAATCGACAAATTTCAATAAAAATTCTCACGAATTAATATTCTTGGAAAATAGAGATTCAGTGTTTGTAAAAATAAGTCTAATAATTGTATACAAATGCGAATATTTAATTAATGCATCGACTTAATTCAGTGCAATAAACTCGAGTTTGAATAAATTTTTTTAAATTGAATCAATGTGGAAGGAAATAATGAGGACGATAAAATAAAATGCTAGCTGGTTAGCGAAGAAATTGGCTTACCTGACGATTCGCTTTGATCCTCTTGTAAGTTTCCCATCGTCCCTGGGGCGTACCGTCGGCAGCCGACGGTGCATGAAGCATAGGACTGTGCTGATGATCCGGATGATGACCGGGCGGTGGACCGATAGCCGATCTCTGCCTCGGTCGCGAATTACTTGTTGACACCTTGTACAAACGATCGAGCTCCTGGGCAAAGTGCTGCTCGAGTTCCTGCGGTCTCACCGTGACACTGCATACCGGACAGCACGATGGATCCGACGAGAATTTCTTTTTGCCTGTCGACAAAAAGCAGACCGACAAAAAGCTCAATAAAATTGCATTACAATCCGGCACTTGTTACTTCAGAATAATTGGTCTATTTAATCATCAAGTAATTGGTATATTTCAATTAACGGAATAACATTCGACAATAATATCATTTCAAATATGCCAATCTGTAAGAAATCAGAGGCACGATAATTAATTATTAATTGGGAGTGGGATTACGTAATCTCTTTCGACCTGTTACGTGAAGAAAATAACACTCGTCACTTTCGATAAAAACGGATGATTCAGCGGAAAAAAAATCGATAGATCGCGGTCGTTTAATTTGATGGCAAATAATTTGTTACTCCGATAATAAATTGGAGATTAATTGCGTATGAGATCGAAACATATCTTTTCGACCGTCAGACGTTGAGAAGGTCGAATTAAATTTTCATCAATTCGAACGCTTATTGAGAAATATTTGTTTCAATTATTTACTTGTCACCTCGGACCCATTGAATTTTCTAAACATTCCATCGTCAAAAATTCTTTGAAATAAAATGCGTGATAAACAGAAAGATTGTAAATGAAATAATAGAAGAATTATACAACGCTAATATATCTTTTTTATTCCTACGGTCATAAATCACGGAGCATTGTTGTAAATTACAAAAATTCTGTTATTCGAGTGAGTTCCAAAGTTTTTGGTGAACAGCTGCGCCCACTCACTCGCCCATATTTATTTATTTACGCGAGCGAGTACGTGCGAGAGATCGTTTTCCTCTCGAAAAGCAAGGAGAAAGAAAAAATCGCTCTCGTCTCGGTTGTTCGGCTATGAGAGTTCAGCTATGATAGTCGACACGCGTCTTATTCAACACGCTCTTTGCGACGAATAAAACCCCCTCTCGGTATGCACACACATATCCATATCTCTTCGGGTCCGAGAGCGTCTCGAGCCAAACAAAATAACCGCAGCGTATCCGGAAGTCCCTTACGGGTATCGTTCATCGTGTATTTTCACAGGCCTTGGAAGAATTCTTCGCTAAGAAGGAGCGCGAGCGAGAGAAAGAGAGAGAGAGAGAGGCTGATACACAAGTTTTCTGGTGATACGAAACATTTGGTCATATTCCATGCTTCACCGCTTGGAAATTTTTCAAATTCCTTGCCCCTCCGTCCAACGAGTTATGTGCCGACGGACCAAAATAATATATTAAGCTCATCTGCTAAAACAATATTTTACAAGACGACATCAAATGTTTGTTGAGTTTCTTAATTTATTCACGCATCGTTTATTTATTTTCAGTATTTCATTGTCTAAGATATTTCTTATTTTTCAAAACTTTCCGAAAACTATTTTTTGCCCAAGCTTTGGTTTTTCTAATTAAGAAAATTTTGTTTCGTCATTTCTGGTATTCAAAAATTCAAAAATTCTTTCGAGTCTTGTCCTTCTGCAGTTGAAGTGAAAGGAACGTAGGAAAGTGTATCAATGTTGATACCAAGTGAGCAAAAATCCTGAAATATTTCAGAAGTCGTTGAGCCGTTCAAAATCAGCCTTTTTTCTCCTTTATCTCAGACGTTTATTTGAAGAATGCCGAATGGTATTTCGACAAAGTTGAACATATATCGTGTGTGGGAAGAGAGCGAATTACAATACTCTTTTCTTACGAATATATTCGACTCTTTGTCCTGGAAAGAAGACTCTGTCTTGCTCTCTTACTCCAAAGTTTCAACCCTCGCTAGTCTCCTTTTTCTTCCCTTCGTTTTCTATTCTCATCCCTCCCTATCTTCTCTTGTTCCCCATTCAATTAAGTAGCCACGCAAATTTATGTCTTGCCGTCGCTCGGCCTCTCGATACGTTGACCTTTCTTCTCGTATTTTCTCCAAAGTAGAAGCAAATCGACGATTTACAAGACACGAGGTGTTCAACATTTGCGTATAGAATAAAATGTCATTATAAAATATAGCTGAGGGGCGAGCCACAGTTCCTTTAAACTTTAAACTTTTCGGTCGAATGATCGGTAACGAAATAAAAATGGCGAAATACTTCATGGTTACAAAGCTACGAAAAAAAAAAAAAAATTAAAAAGAATTGTATCGTTTTATGAAAATGAACAGAATTGGGGAAATAAAACGAGCAGATAAGTTAATGAAATAAATAAAATTGTAAGTGTGTAGCTGGAAAAGATTGGTGCTGAATAATAGGCCGAGAAAGAGTGAGATTACGGTTTAAAGTACGTCGTAGGCCATTTAAAGTTTTCACGGTTGGAACATTCGTAATTAATGGAAAACACGAGCAGCCCTTTTACAGTGAAGAAGCGAGGGTGAGAGTTGCACCTCGTTTCTCGCGAATATCTCGTGAGTTTTCAACTATCGTTTTTTTCGAGCCGAGGAAAGAATGGAAAAAGTGTGGAAGGATCCCTGGTTTTTCTTCAACTCCCAGCCCACCCCCTCATCTTTTTATTTATCTCAGTGGACGACACAAGCGGTCGTAAACGCTTTTTAAAAAGTATCTCTCGAGGGCTCGCGAGGCAGTTACCATAACCGCGCTATCATTTACCCTTAGCATGCCCCCCCCCTCTCGTCTCCCTACTTGTCTCGTGTAATACAGCTTCGTACTCTTTGGCTTTTGCTCTCTCGTCGAGTCGCGGTTTCCCGCGAGAAAGGTCGCCAATGCTTGTATAATACAGATTCTGAGAAAAGCTTCTTTGTCGGTATACAGCGATTCCGTATCTTTAATTAAAAGAGAGTCTCGTTACCGAGCTTTGTAACGCGTATCCAAGTTGCAAGAATACGAGAAAAATAAAAATATAAGAGAAACACAGGCGTAAAGCAAATGTTGCGTATGATTCACATAATATTTCATTTTATTTTTCTATTCGCACAAAATAATTAGATTTTGCAGTTAGCTGTATCACACAATCTTAATTTCTCATTCTAAAAGCCGAATAGACTTAACGAGGTTCGATAAAGTTTTCAATCTTTGTTCTGTTTGTGCAAAGATTCAATTCTGCAGTCCTGTTGTTTATTGTTCTATAGAAAAAACTATGTCACAGATGTTATGCTTTAGAGTTCATGAAAGATCGCGAGAAATCATGTTGCAGTTTGCATCGTTGCAATGCAACGAAATTATCTTTATTCTCCAGTAGAACTCATAATTATTATTCAATATTTGATCCGGACAATGAAACGATCCTCTCTTGCGACAGAAAAACTCAATCGACACGGAAAAACGCGATGACATTCAACATTCAATAAATAATTAACAGAACAAATATTTTTCGATGAATCTCAACGTTGCAAACTTCAGAGTCATCGCAAAAATGTGTTCAGCAAGTTCGAGACGACGTGGGACAATAATTGTCGAAACTGTTCTCATAAAAGGGTTATAACAGGCTGCGCTGTTGTAAAACGCGCTGAATTTGCATAGTAAATTAGTAATGATAATTAATCGGCAGGAAATAAGCAGAAGTATGTTTATTTAGCTCTGCAATAATGGTCCACGATGAGAAAGCGAGGGAGGTCGGAATGGGAGACGAAAGGTGCATCAGCTGTTGTCCAAAGTATCGCATATAATTATTTGTATGCGTGTATAAGCCTGGAGAGCCCCTTCTTTTGGCACTGAACGCATTACGCGTCGACTAATCCGGATTTAATTAAATTACCAGCGCACTCCTTCCTTTCCTCGCGCTCCGCCTCTCTCTACACTTTTGCTCTTTGCTCAGCAAGAGAGTGTCTGAATCCCACCAAAGGGTTGTGGTGTTTCGTTACGAATATCTAGGAACATATTCTTTTTATTTCGTATAGATGTGACCGAACGAAATGGTAGGGTCGGCTCTCGAATCAACCACAAGCGCTACAGTTCGAGAGACCCGCTGAAATCCCGAATTCATGTCTCTGTTATGACAATGTTCCGATGTGTCCGTCTCTATACGTCGATTCGATAGCTAATTAGAATTTTTTTTCTTATTTATTGTAGAAGTACGAATTGAACAGTAAATTCCGGTGAAATGAATTGGAAAATTGAGTGAGAAAGATTTCAACTTGATACTGAATGGAGAATTAAGGGAGAAAGAGAAGAAACTAATACGAGAGGTAGAGTAATAGAGCATGTGCAGTCAGAGGAGGCGCGAAACGACCGTTTTATTAATAACTTGAGCCTACGGGATAACACGGTTGAACGACGAGAGAGCTACTCTTAACAATTATCCGGCTTGCTCGTGGAAGAGCTCTCTCCGTAATGAAACGATAACGGCTGTCGTTTCGACAAGCCCTTGATACATATAATAGTTATGGACATATGAGGATCTTTCAACTCTTTCCCCCTGACTAGTTCTAAAACAATTCCTGCGGAAACATAAACCGATAAGAAAGTAGTAATTGTGTTAATCCCCTGTTATCGGACACTAAATAACAATATTTTCCAAAATGTTTGTTTATCCGAATTTGTCTTCGTACTCCATAGAAAAATGACGAATTTTTCATAATTTTTGGATGAAATATTCGCAATCGCAATTGAAATACGGTGAAGAAATTGCAGAGTTGTTTCTTGTTGGAATTGCTGCTGGAAAAGAAGTGACTACCAGTGTTTGCGATAAAATGACTGCTCGAGGCCGAAGAATTGTTTTCTACATGAATCGCTGGGGCTCGAATTCAGGAACACATAAAGGTCGGTGTATTAGCTCCTTATGCTTGGAGAATGGATAGGATATAGAGGATTTATATATAGCTCGTACGTGAATGAGAGGCTAGAATAATAATTTGTGTGTGGAAGAGGCAAAGTGGCTGACGCGAATCAAAAGGCAAACGTTATTGAGAGTTTGGGGCTCGGTCATAAGTTCGGCAGTTAGGGATGTAAGAGGGCTCGTAGGGGTGCTTGTACTTCGTATACGAGCATCATATTATATATGTATATACTATATGTACAGTATATATTAGTGTAGTAGTTAATATACATATAGATATGTGCGTGAGGTATGAGGGATGTTGGCATGGGGTCCGTTTTCTCCCTCCCTCTCTTTCGCTCTTTCGCTCGAATATCATGAGACTATCCGCGAAGAGGCAGCAGCAGCAGAGCACACTTGAAACGAGAGATATGTGAAGGAAGTAGAAAGGGTAAGGAAGATGACGGGAACGAGAGAGGTCGAGAGAAATGAGGATGTGAGTCCTTTCATGCATACCGGAGTATCTCCTTGTGGCGCATATCCTCATCCTCCTAAACCTTCCTTCCTTCTCCTTCTTCTTCTTCTTCTTGGCTGAAGATGAGGGAGTCTCCACTTCACGTTAAATCTCTCGCGTATCATAACGCAATCGCTTGAGTTACGGGGAGATGCTGAGAGAGAACGAGAGAGAAAGGGAGAAAAAAGTACGTGTGTATGTGTTTGAGAGGAGGAAGGAGTGGGTAATACTCTACCATGCACCGGCAGCGGCCTTAACGGTCCTTATACACACGAGAGCATGCGTGTTTTTATCCCGAAATCAAATCAGGTTGTAATCAGAAAAATTAAGGTCTTCAAAGTGTCTTTATTATTTTTATCTTTATTATTTCGTATTGTGTACCGATTGAGGTAAATGATCCCGTTACTATACCTATCACTTTGTTTGGTCAGCACAACGTAATAAAACGTAATTACGCATTTATTTATACGTCGCACAATTTATAAATTGCAAACTTCTTCATTAAGAAACAATAAAAAGTCGACGGGAAAATCCTCAAAGGTTTCGGGTCAGATGTTATGGTTAATGCTGCTAGGGGATATTCAAGTTCTCCCATAAACCAAAGTGAGTTGATCGGTTTAAAAAAAAATTATGCAATCACGACTCGGAGGACAAATTGAAATTTAGCGAATTATTTTTTATCCCCGAGAGTTTCCACCTCCTTGAGTACTCTCGTGTGTTCACACTCGAAAATGAATGTATATCCACAATCCTCATACGCTTTGTTTATTTTTTGAGTTGCGAGCGAGTGTCTAGGACTCAACAGCCTAGAAGCAAAGGGCCCTCGAAAAGGATTTTGATGTGCACGTTGTCTCTTCCGAAGTCTTGGAAAAATCGCGGAATAGGGACAGGGCAGAGAGAGAGAGCGAGAGGAGAAGATATTTTTAGGTGAACTATGGAGGGAGGATACATTTCAAAGAGGGGTTAGCCGGTACTTTTTTTTTTTTGACGAAAAAGTCGAGCGTCGCTAATCTTTCCTTTGGTCGATGTGCAGACTCACGCGTCACCGCGTTCACTTGGTTCTCGGCTTCGTTTTCGTCTCTCATATAGACATTCCTTTCACCATTTCCCTCGCAGAGGTATTTCTTCTTTCCTTCTCCCATACTACATATTTGCTTCTGCTGTCTCTTCGTACATCGGTACGTTGAGCTCTGGCTCTGAAGCGCGAGAAAACAACCCCTCAAACGTACGACTGAGTAGAACACCAGATTTTCGCGTGTGTGATGCGTTCAACTTTAATTCGTAACGTTTAATTTTATCACCGCAGTTAACTCGTTCCATTTTCATAACTACAACCAAACGAATCAATTAAAAACAATGTATACGTACTATTTCGTACGTATATTTCGGTAATTGAAACCGAACGGTCGAGGCGTATTAAAAACGCGGTTATATGTTAATTGAAAAATAAATTACATTTCGCAGCGTGCAATGAAACGACAAAAACGTGAAATGAAATAGAGAATACCCCGAAGGCCATGTTTGTCACGATACCAAACAGCGCGACATTTCCAAAAACGCTGAGACGACACGTTGAAACACCTTTAACGATACAGAAAAAAAAATCCTGAAAAAAGGTGCCAGGACTGCCACGGCCCTGTGTATACAGCGGACCGTTTGCTACGAGGTCCTGAAACACGCTGTGGCAAAAGACCCCCCGCGGTTCTAGCCTCCCTTAAATCACGGCTGTTTGTAATTAAGTGAATGAATGGCCTGTATCAGAGTTAATATTTGCGACATGAGGCACGACGCTTTGCCGCGGAGACAAATCCCTTATATATCATCGTCGACCCAAGCCATGTACTCTTTACATATATATATGTATACACTAACAGTGTGGTTATAACACACCGAAAAGCCAACTTACACCCTCCCTTTCTTCCATACACAAAGATCGACACACGACGCTTCGAGATTCCCGATTTATGTCCTCCTCTATGAAATTTCTTAATATTTCTCTAATGTCCCGTCTACGGGGCACACGCGATTCGCATTTTCTCATGTTTCCGACCCTCTAAAAGTTGAGACATCTTAAACAACCCCAATTTTTCGAGGCAAGTGTTTTCTCTCCTCGTTCATTCGATCATAAATCTGATGAAGTGATTGACCATTTCCCAATTACATTCGATCTGTAGTAAAATATTGCTGGATCGTTTGATTCTAAACAACGTTTATAGTTTCTCCGGGGAATTTGTCCGAAGTTTAGAAAGATATAAAAGAAAAATTAAATTGAAAATTCAATGAAGAACACCAACGAGTTCTATGCGAAAGGAAAAAAAAACAGATGATAGAAGTACTCGCGGCTTATTCATGTTTTTTTCATAAAAACAATAAAAAAAAACAAAATCACTGCCATTACCATAAAGGTCTGAAACGGTATTCGATACAACAAGATGCGTTTTTCTCTTATTCTGTGTTTGAAAGACGAGAGTGGAAGAAGAAAGAATAAAAAAATAAAAAATGAAAGAAAATGCGATTGCGGAGCATCCGTCGGGTCGTACGTGGCTGGCGGCGTTCTCTTATTCGCCAAAAGAATAGTGCTGTGTATGTATATACGAGTGAAAAGGGAGAAAAAAAGATAAAAGACACACGTGGAAGTAGCCAGGAGGAGGAATCGCGGTGGCGGCTCGCGGACGGCGTGTTTGTAAGCCTGCCAATACTCATAAATACGTCCGGTCCCCGGCGATATCTCACTCGGTCCCGGGCGCGGTTCCCAACTCTTTTCTCCTCTCTTCCTCTCCCTCCATCTTATTGCATCGCCAAGTTATCCTGTACGTATAACTCGGTCTCTAACATTTTGCTCTATGGACCAAAGAATCCGAGTGTATGTAAGCATCCCCCCGTTCAACTCCCTCCGGTCTTTCGTTCCTTCAATCTTTTTCAAATTCGTTCGACCACTGGCTCAAAACCCTATTCATCTATCTATATATTTTTTTATTTCGAATTCACATTGTACATGCATTTTTCCGTAGTTTTGAGCTACAAAAAGCAGCAAAAGTTTCTGCAAGGACGAACAGAATATTGCTGCGTCGCCCTTGTCAAGAGCTGCCGGCAAAATTAAATTGGAAAAATGTAATTTCAATTTTCTACAGTGAGAAGAATTTTTTTTCATTTATCAAGTTTTTAAAAATAATAAATTCCTTATGCCATCGATTCTATAACGAGGTGCAAAGCCACTTTTATCACTAATTGTTGGTCTGCCTCTTACTAATTTACGAGAATCTTTTTCTTAATGCTTTGGAATGAGTTTAGATATTCCGGTGGTTTTCGATAAGATTCAATCGACTGCGTTAAACTAAACTACCTCTCTCACTCTCTTCCTCGCTTCTTTCCTTTATTCATTTCTTCGCGAAATAGATAACGGAAAATGGGGATTTCAATATCGACACGAAACGAGGAAAAATAAAAGCGAGGAAGCAAGGTGACTTCTCGCGAATGTTCTCGAGAGGAGATCGAACAAGAGAAAAAACGACGAAACGCTGCAGAGATATGTCTCTGTTGGAGTAGAAAGGAAGAGTAGTTTTCTCTCTGCTATCCTTGAGTGGCGCGTTCTTCGCGTTAAGGTGGCACAAACCTGGTTGTGGATAAAGAAGATAAAGAGGCTCAAGAACATATATATATGGATATATGTATTCATTTATACTCAGATGAGAGGAAGTACGTAGAGGTCCAGCTGAGAAGCACAGCCTCCAATCCCTGGAGCTGCTTTATGAAGTAGACCTCGGACGGTATACGTTATTACATTATCGGCCAACACGCACTGGCCCAACTCTCTTTTTATCGCATGCTGTTCTCTCTCTTTTTTCTTCTCTCTTTTGTCCATCTTTCTATGTCATTTTTCATCCTCTATTTCTATCTCCCTCTCGCCTTTTTTTTATCTCTTCTTCTTTCTTCGCGTACCATCTTTGTCTCCTACTCCTTTCATTCAACATATCGTTTGCCCCTGCATTGACTATCGTTTCCTGACTAACGTGTTCTTCACTACCGCAGTACCTTCGTCCGCACAAACACGGACGAATAAACAATATGCTCCTGCCAGTAACTGCTATTCAACAGGCAATACATCTCGATGACGGATCCCATCCAAATCCGGGACCTTTCAATTCTTCACTTGATTTTTAGCGTAGAATTTAGTTTGCAAAGTTTTTATTTGGGAATGAGATTCGCTCTTACAATTTCTGATGCTACGATCGCCTGATTTCGCATGAAACTTTCGGTTTCCGCGATTAATATCTTGACAACGTTGTTCACTTCTTGAATATCGTTGCTGGATGGAACGGCATATCTGCACGTGCGTAAATTCAATGCGGAAGTGGATATCCGCGTGCGTTTGTGTAAATCTGAACTGCGAACGAAGCTTGTTGGGTGTAAAACCAAACGAGCCAGGATCCACTAAACTAAAACGCGTACACTCTGGACCAGAGAGCAGACCGTCGTACCACCGTCACCACCCGAGAGAGCCGCGTAATTGGAAGCGGGTAAAAAGAAACGGCCTCGGTCCTATCTTTGCTAATAAATACGTTGCTACCGCGTATTACCGTTTCGCGATAAACATTCGCGACATAAATGATTGTTGAAAGGACTATTGCATATACACGTATATATTCATATAAAAGTCTGGGCCATATCTAAACGATCATCGCTTCTGGGACAAGACTTATTCGCATGAATCTTGAAGAACCTTATGGAATAGAACTATCCCATTGTGTTGAAAATGTTCTCTAGATTATTCGTTGGCAATAACTTTTTGTGGCAAAATGTACATTTCGCATTAGCGTTTCGAGTGTAATTAATCGAAAATCGCGTTTCTCAAAAATATATTTGAAAGTAAGTTTTATTTAATTATGTAACGCAATCGAATTTTCGTTGGAAAGAACAGAATGATTTATAGATTCCAAAGATCTCGTTGACGCAGCAAAGTCAGTTTTTCATTGTAGAACAAGCTTGACCCTAAATCGATATTTGTGTTAAACATGAACGATGACAGGGCGGATACGAGGCGGTATATAAACGTGCAAGTTCTTTGATATCGCTGAAGCGTAAGAACGTTTTGTCAGACGCGCATGATTTCATATCTTTGTGGATTGAATCGAGATCGGAGGAGAGCAATAGAGATGAGAAGAGTCCTGAAAGCAACGGATACGAACAAATGATGCTTTTGGCCCTTCGGTTATGATTGCAATGTTACGTTTGAGTCGCGTCCCTATATACGTGTATATAATAATATATGTGTATCAAAGGAGTGAACGTTTCTGGAATGTGTGTTGCATTTCCCTCTGTCATCTATTTCAATTCCTATCCTTGGAGCCTTGCGCCCTCTGAGCCGCTGATGCTCGCTTGGATATCTAGCGATTCCCAACCACCAGCGAACAAACATATCGTTGCGTAATCCATCGAACTTTGTTTTTTTCACCAAAAAGCATAATTTCACGGTTAAAGCGTAGAAGTCAACTGCCCGAACCCTCAATCGTTAAATAACTCGGTGTAATCTCAAATATTTAGAAATAAAAACGTCGACTTCATCCGAATTCCTGAATGAAATCGTGAGGAAAGCGAATGGTCACGTGTCGTATCGTTATTCCTGTCGATCCATGGTTTCCGTTACGACGTACGGATTCAAAGATATTCAAAGTGCTACGTGTTATTGCCTCACCCTGTACATGGATATATGGAACGATGGATGCGTCTGCCCATCGGGCAAGAGAAAGCACGTCTCGCGAAACGCTAATCAAACGGGCCAACCCGCTGCGAGCGAATATTAATTAAACTCTCGGAATCTGACCCTGCGTGCATTTTTTTACACAGTGCATATAAAAATATACATCGGTGTATGGAGCTATGTGCATGATTGCTTGCAGTTGGAACTCGAGATTTTTTTCCGTTTCGAAATACTCGATTTCGGGTTTTCCATTCGAAGCTCAAATCGAATTGCAACGCGAGAAATGATTTTTCGTGATTTTCATGACGTCCTGGCGATAACCGAGTCATCATGATTTTTTCCTGAACTATTCGACGGTTCCGATGCGACGTCAACATCGGGGGATCGCGATGTTGATATTTATTGGATACAAGAACTGGTAGTTAACAATTTAGCGTAGGCAGATAATTATGGACTGTAGTAAGTGTGAGGCAAATAATTGGCTGGAATAAATTACCTCGTCACGGTCTATGAGAAATCAAATGGAATAATAGAAAAAGGCTAAGCGGTTCTGAGATCTCGAGTTGCCGCGAACAGTCTATTCATTTTATAGTTTGATAGCAATAATAATGATAATGGAAATTTTGTACATTGTAAAGAAGTCTCTCGTCTTGTAATGAGAAAATAATTTTTAATGATCGCACTGGAATGTTATCAACGCTTCAAGACCGGAAATGATATAATCCACCTGGCAAAATGGTCTCTGGATTAACCGCGATATTGTGAACGAGAGTCGTGAACGCATCGCCTTAAAACGCAATAAGTAGTCCAAGGAAAGAAAGTAGAATCGGGAGTTAAAAAGGAACGGTATGAAACTGCGAAAAGGAGCAGGAAAAGGGTGCGAAGACGGTTGTAACTATATGTTTTTGCGATGTATAAAGGAGAGATATCCCGCGTGAAAAACACTCCGAAGCATCTCTTTTATAGCATTCAAGTGGTCGGTACTATAATATAACATTATCAGAGGTGCGAGATCTTTTCTCTTCTCGGCTTTTGCTGGTAATTGTTATTATTGAGATAACCCAAACCGCGAGGAGAGGTGTGCCGTTTCTCTGACTGGGGAAAGAGCGAGTGAGAGCTCGCGAATAAATGAAAAATAAAAAAAGAAAAAGTGAAATGAAATAAAATTCAAAGAAAAGGAAAAGAAAGAGAGGTATAATACCTCGGGACTCGGGTTACGATACGTATAACTAACCGCAATAAGAGGCGATTTAAATAAATTCCGTACACGATCTCGCGTATAACAGGGAGCTACTGATCTCGTACCTTTTCTCTCTTTATCTTTTTCTACCATTCCCTCTCTCCTCGTCGTCTCTCCTCCTCTCACGATATTCCGAGGCCTCCTTCTCGTTTCTCTCGCTTTTTCAATTTATCCCTCTTCTCTTTCGCTCTTTCGATTTCTTCTTCAATTTCTCTAGCCATCTCCCTTCCTCCCGCCATCTTTCTCTCTTCAACTATACAGTCGATATTATACTCCGCACCTTCTATTACTTCGATGCCCGCGGAAAGATAACGAAGACTCGAAGACACGAGACAGCTGTGTGCCTCGAGATATCGCCAAGATTTCTCGCCAAGTACTCCGTGCCCCACGTATTTGATATCCTCACGACTATAACTATTACTACCTTCGCTACTACTTCGATCGTACTTCTCCTCGGCAACACTACTTTGTTACATCTCGTCTCGTGACTCTTCAATACTCATCCGCGCATCCTTGACGTAACGATTCGTTCGAGTGTTTTTCCCGTTTTCTATGAAAAAAGTTGACAAGTCATTCGTCATTTTATTGATCGGTGGGATCGAATCGAATCATTTCCCAAAGGCGATGACCTTTATGTAAACATTCCACGAATGACGAATCGCACGGAGAATAAAATAAGTAGCACAAGAGATTTATTCCAAACTCTTAAAAAAAAGGCACATTGCTCACTCTCGTTTGGGCAAAAAATGATACGACGTCGTCGCGCGAGTATATTCGGTAGTGAATTTTCGTAGATGCGGTGACTAGCGGGAATCGCGGAGAGTTCAACGCGATTGGAGGCGACGAGAGTATGTGTCACATAGAGTCTGGTCGAGTCCAAAGATTTTTCACACTAAAAAAAGGATTGAGATGGACGCGAAATGATTTTTTAGACAAAAATCGTGTATACCCGGAGAATACATCTCTATATATGTACAAATCGTATAACCCTTTATATCTATATACGTATACATACGTTATATAGTACAGATGTCAGATTTCAGGATTGTAAAGCTTATATGGTGGGGTTGTAAAGTGACCAAAGCGGTCTCTTTGATACATCCGGATACCGGAGTGTATACGCTGCACGATACGTGTTATATACCATCACTTTATAACTATGGTACATCAAGGTATATGTACATATTAGTGTTTATACATATACGATCCATATGGTTTCCGAACTTCTACCGAGACGTCATAAATACCGCGAGGACTATCTTTTATTTATTTATTTATTCATTAAATTGGCCTCCATACATCTTTCTCTGTCTCTCTCCCTTTTTTTGATGCGAAGGAAATTTTCATCTCTTTTTATTTCTCGACTTTATACTCGTTGGTATCAGAGTCGTGACTCGTCTTAATTGCTCGTCATGTTAGAGGGAGTCTCTAAAAGGATGCGGGCCATAGGTAAGAGGGTCAAGAGCACTTGGAAACTCACACCGATGCACATGGACTGAGAAGAAGTATATGCTCTATGGGTTTGTATGGTTTCCATCGGATACTCTGGAAGGATTCGGCTCGCGAATTCGTTACAACCTGAAGGCGTTCTCAGGGATCCGTAAAGCTCAAGTACGATGGATACGCTTAACGGTAATGTGAAGTTCTTTGATGCAGACAACGACGCGCTGTCAGAAAACGACATTGACTTTTTTGTTTGTTTGTTGGACTGTTTTTCGGAAAGTTGTTGACGTTTGGATTTGTTGGAAGTGTTTTCTTTTCGTTGTTATCACACGAGACTGGGAATTCAGTTTATGAAGAAACGACAGGGTGGAGGTGAAAAATATTTTATGTAATTACTCACATTGCAAGCCCCAAAAGAGCGCGAAATTGACGTTGTGATTGTGAAACATCTCCAAATCCAAAATGACCACCTTGTAGTCCGCAGCGTAAAACGTGAATCACGAGCAGGATGTTGCGGATTCTCACACGAAACACATCGAGGATTTCTTTGCGGAATTCGCGATTTTTCGAGCGTACAAATAATCGCCCCAACGAAAAATCACTTCCATGCGCGTTCACGCGCACACGATCAACAGAGACCGAGTATGGGATATTCGCTCATATGGGGTGGAAATAAACTAATGCCTACAAGGGCAGCTTCCAATGCGAGCTAATAGTGTGCCACCGTGCCAGCGTGCCACGCACGACTGTCAGAAATCCGAGACACATAGAGAACCAGGGTGACTCTGCTGTAATGTTGTCTCTCTCGTCACCTCGAGAGGGGGATGACGCCGGTCTCTCCGATTGCCGGTTCCCAACCAGCGAGCCATCAGACACTCGACAGCCTCCCCTAATTGCGCCATTACAATGTCAATGTATATTTCCATATATATGTTTATGTGTACGACATACGATTACACGCTCGCAATGATTCCTCAACCTAGATTATAATGTTGACTAATGAGACTAATGTGCTCCGTAGTAGTGATTACGATTACGGTAAACAGAATGCGAAATAATACAAAATATTATTCATACAGGCTTCTCTCCATAAGCAGTGGATGATTTTCAAAAAATTATTATTTCGAAAGTCGAACAAGAAATGTCATTCAATGAGAAATTGTATTATTTTATAATTATGCGTTCGAAGACCGAAAATAGGAAAGCCGGGAAAACGTATTGGAGTCGAAAAATAAAATCAGTGAATGAGCGCCACTGCGGTGATTCGGGTGAGCTTCTGAAACTGACTCCGGTTGACTCGAACGTGAATCGAGGGGCAGAAGCGAGTGAGTGAGCGAGTGAGAGAGAGAGCGAGAGAAAGGGAAAAAGAGGGAGCGATGATGATGGTATACGATTGGGATGGATCGTGAGTGAACCGCGTGACGAAAACGTATCCGGACGGAGAACTCGACTGACAAAAGAGATTCGAAGCTTTTGTGCGCTTACCTACAGATTAGTGAACTCGGACAAAGTCCAAGTCCGGAGTTTTGGCTTCTCTGGCTCATGCGGTCCCGCCTTGACTTCTGCCTGTCAGATCTCTTAGACTGAACGACCCGACGAACGCTTATTATACATACAAGGCTACTTTACTATTGTTGATTGTACACAAATGTATCCATGCCGGTCGACGAATGAAAGGGCGTAATTCAGATGAATCCAGAGGGCAAGAGATACTCGGGTCAGGCCTTTTTACCCTCCTATTGGTCGATAATCGATCTGTCATATGTATTCAGCGCCTAATCCTGAAAAGTATTAACTTCTGTCGTTTTCAATGGCTGATACGCCCTTTCTGTACCAACCAATCGGGTACACGCGTTTTAGGGGTGTATTGTATCGAAACAGCCACTGTAATACACGTACAGTTGGCGTTCACACCTATTTTCCAGTTTGGATCCTCAATGCTACCTCACGTCATGTATACGAGTATACGTGTGTTCGTATACACACAAAGAGCTAAACTCTAAACGTCAACTGGCTCGCTGACGCACCCTTGGCAGCAAATCCAACCACGACCCCATATAATCTCGTTAATACAGATGTCACTGGCTCCGACTCGCCCTTCTTCCCTCCATTCGCATACCCACCTCGGAAGATTCACCCTTTCGAGAATTTAGCACCCTCTTGCATAACCAGCTCACCTTATTACGTATGTGCACGCTCGTTCTTTTGTTTATACCGTCTCGTTGACAATGAAAAATCATACTCCGGCCCAGTTTTGCGCCCGAGTTGTTTTTTGGCATCGAGATGTATTTGAAATCTGAATCGAGCAACGTCGTGAATTAATTGGACAATTGGTACCTGCTAACAACGAATCTAACAAGTTTTTACGTTACAACTCAATTGTTGCTCCTTGAGATAAACTAATTCATAATTCTATCGTGATCGATCGAAATGTCTGTTTTCCGAGATTAACTTTTCATCACAAAAGGTTTAACGTACGAGACGCAAGGGTGCAAAATATACCACTTTCTAATCTCTGTGCACCGCGATATTGTAACAATAATGATAGTTGATGCACGTATGTGGGGAGACCGAGAGAAAGGGAGGCGAGGATAACGTTTTGTCCAAGATCAACGTAGCGCGTTTAACTTTACAGTCCAGCGGCGTTCATGCAAACATCTCGGGAGAGTGAACTCTCTCGCCAACGTTTCGCCACCACGCGCGTCTTCTCTCGTGTGAGACTCTCGCGATGATGCTACATTCTCTCTCCTCGCGTTATGCCACTCTCCCTTACGCTCCCTCGAACCGTTCAAACGGTAGTCAGCATCCCTCTTTCGCCCCCTCCTCGTTCCTCCTCCCCCACATGCCCATCGCAGCAGTACATATTTATTTATGTTAAATTCTCATACACCAACCATTTTCTCTTTGGAGCGCACCACACTTATCGGGGAAGGAGATATGTCCAACAGGATTTATGAGATGCCACGAACGGACTTTGCGGTGAGAGAGAGGAGCAAAACCTTTCTACGCTATATTCCTCGGGTGAATAATCCCATTACAATACACGTACATGTATATATGCCTATTGTAAAGAGCTCCATTTATGATTTTCGAACGTGAAACATACCACATATATATAGCCAAGAAAATTATTCTAGCCTTGCGTCTTAAATTATTGCACCGAATGCACATTTCGAGATGAAATATTTCACCATTATTTTTCACCGCTGCACACACTCGCTACATATTGTTTTCTCCTCCTGGAAAAAATTTTCAACTTTCCGTTGACACACTTCGCGCCCTGCAAATCATTGGCAGGTTGGGTTTATTGAAAAAAATTGAATGTCCAATTTAATTGTTCGTCAAAGGTATTGAAATAAATAAAAAATTATACAACAATATTATGCGGTATGACAATGTTGGGGAAATTTTGACCATCACAATGTTAACGTATTGTTAGTATTTTTACGAGTCTACCGCGTGTGAATTTTCTTGATTTTATATCTCGTCAAATAGTAGTCGTTCTTTTGAGTTTTTTTTCAAACTGGGAATCGTTGTCCATTATCCATTCACGTAGCAGGACTAAATATTTCTGGATGAAGGTATAAAAATGCGTTTACTACATCTCATTTTTGATGGTTATATATAGGACACGTACAGGGTGAAGATTCCCGTGAGCTATTTAGGGTGATGGCCCTTGATGTATATAACAGTGTATATAATACCTTGAGGCACAATGCTCGTTTCCCCATTGGGACCAAAGGATCACACGTAGTCGAGTCTCACCGTCTTGTTATACGGTTAAAAGTCAGAGACGCACTAAACACCAGGCAGTTTGAATTTGTCGAAGCATTGAGCCGAAAATGCCCCGCGGTGAATCTAAAGGCTTCCGGTCTGCCAACACCTGCCGCGTTTCGACCGAAAATGAAAAGAGAGAAAAAATACGTATTTATGCGTCTCTTTCCTTTTCGGACTATCAACGGGCTTCTCTTACGCGAAAAATACATTTCAGTCTTCCATCTCGTAAACAATATTTAGCGCGAACTATTTTCCAAGGTCAAATGGAATACTTTGAAAAATTTAACAATTTTCGTTTTGGAATTAAAAAACTTACAATTGTTTGGTTCATGAATACTTGAAGCTGCTAATCAAGAATGATCCAGGCTCCAGTTCCAGCAATTTTGATTTCGAAAAATACGAGCGATAAAGTTTTGAATAAAATTTATAAAAGTTGCTCGCATTCAGAGGGAGATTCAACCAAGAAATTAGCAATTAAATCGACGGCGTTGAGAATGAGCAGTTTGTTCAGTTGGCGTGAAATGCTTTTTGAACACACTTCGATACCTTCTTCCGAGTCGCAGCCCCATTAATATGTGATTTGCTTCTGGCTAAAAAGACGGTTTCACATTGAACGCCATTCATCGTTTCATTCTCTGTAATGTATCTCTCCTGGCGATGAATGAACCGAAAAAAAGCCACTCGCACGATACATTTGACATTTATCGCGTATGAATGAAGCTACGGAGGCTCTTACGGACGTGATTACATTATTACCGACAAATACGTCGAGATCTTTATTAATCGTGCGCGGAGAAGAGGTTTTGTGTACGTGTCCGCTGCCCGAACTTTCGTCCGCGAGCAGCGAATATAAATTTTTTCAAAATCCGTTTCACGTCATCGCTGCTTAGGATGGAGGCGGAAAGAGGAAGAACGAGCAGAGCGCGTGTGAATGAACGTTTTGTCGGATTAAACCGGAAAAGCCGACCGATACGAGAACATCGCGCAGGAACCATGAGTAGAACCTAGGGAGAGAGAGCGAGAGAGAGAGAGAGGAAGGAGGATTCTCTTATAAGATGGAAAATTAGTCAAGGACCAAGGAGCGCTTTAATATCCGAAAGCCGGAGCTTACACCCAGCCAAGGAAGACGAACGCGTCGAAAGAATGACCTATATGGTCCGTTTCACACTAACCCATCTAGGAAAACCATCTCATTTCTTTTCTAAAACTTTAGTGAAAGTTACAGAAAATTCTTACAAATTAATTTCCATTTTTCGAGCTCGTATACTTTCCGAACAAGAAATTTTCCAATAAATTCTGTAATCACAGCTTTTCCACACTCGTAAGTCTAATTTCCGATGATCCATGTGATTTCGAACATCCATCCACGAATAATCTCTCAAAGTTATTGAAAGAACAGCAGTAACCTTTGAAGCAACTTTCTCGGTGTTGAACTGCGTTCATACGAATAATGTCGCATAATGTCGTCGTGGTAGAGTGAAAGGAAAGAGTCGACCAAAGAGCGCGAAGCATGCTGGAAAAGGGAAAGGAGAGGATCCTTCCGATAATAATGAGGATAAGACCGAAGATATTAGTTGTAACAACGCAGCTACCCTCCCAATCAGAAGTTAACCTTGGGTGAAGATGGAAAGAGAGACGAAGAAGAGATTTGGCACAAGCTGGGGTTGCACGCAAGAAGGGGTGGAGAGGCGCGAGCACGGATTTTGCCTAATTGTTTCATACCGCTCGGTGTGGCGAAGAGACTCGACGTCGAAGCCTGCTTAACTACCCGCCTACCTCATTCCCTTATTTCTTCCTCCCTTCTCATTATTCCACAAAATCTACCATCTATTTACGAGCTAGTCCCGCGGTATTTACTTGCATTGTCGAACAAGCCAATTCGCTTATAAACTTTTCAATGAAATATATAAAAGTCTGTAATTACGATCATGTCGAATTATTATTATCGATCGATGATTCTATGGCAAGAATGTCCGTGAACTATCGAACGAAGGGTTTCGTCTGAATGATGACGAATACGTGATTTATCGAAAGTTATAACCACGAGAAATAATTTGAAAAAAATTTATAAAAATTAACGATTTGTTGGTGGCTATTAGGAAAAGGGGCAGTTTTTGTAAGAAGGAATGTACAAACGTACATGGTGTCATTGAAACAGGGGGATGGAGAACGAAGTTGAACAGGCGGTTGCGTTTGCTTTGTAGGGCGCTCTCGTAACGAGAGCCATCGCTATTAATTAACGTTTTACTATGGCATTGCCTCTTAAGCAGCGGTGTTCGAAGAGGGGAAACCGGCTTGGGAAGAGCATTATATATACCTACCGGAGAATCGTGTAGTTATATTACACATGATGAGAAAAAGCAAGAGAGAAAGGGCGAAGAAGATCGAGAGAGATGGAAAAAGACATCAGCAAGATTCTTCAGCACGCCGTTTTGAGCCACTTTGGCTTTTACTTCTCTCCCTCTCCTTTTACCGAGGCGCAGCCCTCTTTGACTTTTCTTCGTTTCACTTTGTACCTATTCCGACGTATATACCTGCAGTAAAACTGCTCTTTTAGCTTTTGGAAGAGAAGCAGATGATGCTGGAAGAGCCTGCCAATTCGTAGTTACGCTACTAACCGGACCATGATCCACTTTATACGTAAAAAGCAAGGGAAACCACAAAATCGAAAAAATAAATATCCGTTTGAGAAAAATAAAGAATCCCTATTTTCTCTCTTTTTACAAACGTCAAATTAAAAAAAAAATTAATTACGAAATCCAAAAGCCGAAAATTCCCACGTTTTGCGATTTTCGTTTCCGTTTTGTTTTTATTTCAATTTTTTTTTACTGTCACAGCTAACGCAATATCGCATCTGCCTCGTTCAGCATTCCTACAGGCGTTTTCTGACTATTTTTTTTCCTCCTCCCCGGGCTTCCTTGTGTCTGATTTCCTCCAAATTCGCAGATAAAAGTTTACACGCGCGTACCGAGAGAAAACAGAGTGCGTTGAGTCAAAGAGACAACGAGGAGAAAAGAGGGGATGGGGAAAGGGAGCACGAGCGAAACTAAAAAGCGTCGAGGTTCGCTACGTCCAGGATCATAAAATCGGGATTCAATATCGCGAGGGGGTGTCGTGTATGTCACGCCGATGTCAAGGGGCGCTCGTTTCAAGACTCACAGTCTTGACTTCTACTCGCTCGTTTCACCGTCATACACTACCGTCTACGACGAAAAAAGAACATGACAGAGAGCCAGGAGAGAGAGAGAGAGGGAGTTGGCGGAAGGAATGAAATTGTTCGTCCCTTTGCACTAAAAGAAATATCACAAAGGTTAGAAAAACCCCGACAAAAGTTAGAAAACTGTATGAACATATACGGCATCCCTCAAAAATGTTCAAACAGTCTCACAAATCATCGTAAAACTTGTAATTTCAATTCACATACGGTGAACCCTCTATTGAGTGTCTGTAGCAGCAGCCCAGTCAGTATGACAATTACATGCTGAGAACTGCATTTGCTATGACGTAGACGAATGCTTTCAAGGGCTCGTGTGCATAAAATGATTCATTTGAAGATCAATGTATATTTTACCATCTTTCTGCTCCGCGTTTTCATTTCTCCTACGGTCGCTTTCCTCCTCGCGATTCCTCAGCCCTTGTCTTATTCTATGTTGCTTTTTTTTTTGTTTTATTTCGAACATTTATGCATGCAATGTATTTTTATGTGTATGGCATGCGCGTATGCGTGAGAGCTAGGGAGGAGAGAACGTGTAGGTAGTTCGACACGCTCGTAAAAGACGGGCAATTTTAATACAATTTGCAAGAAAGTATAAAGTCGAGATGCGCCACACGTCCCCTCGCTGCTTCTCGTTGACTTTTCTTTCACATTCATAATTTATTTTTTTCTGGCACACATTGTCGGTATTAGTTCAAATATTCTGCAGTATCCATCAGCCAACATTCACGCACCTGGATTCTTTTATTTTTTGTTGATTTACGCAGGAATCATCTTCGGAATAAATACAGAAATAATTTTGAAGAATTTCTTCTTATGATTTCGATATATTTGGAAAATGATGGTCGCTCATTAATTTGCTTGAAATTTTACCGAATAAAATTGAATTTAATCGCTTGTAACTTTCGTTGGAAAATGACAATGTCAGCGGGAAGTTGTAATTCACAATTTACTCCAAGAGAAATTCTCATAAAATTCAAAAATATAAAAAATTTGAAACTCTTTTTACTTTGTCCGAATGGATGTTGAAATTCGACAAACGTCGCCTCTCGCTTGAGCTTTCGATCGATTGCATCAGACGTATACTGCAAGCAGGTGTTTCGCTCGTTTTCTCTTTTGTTTATCCGACGGAGAAATTTCTTCTTGGGAAACTCTTAATACTTTGTATGTGAATTTTCAGCGTGAATCTCGATCGTCATAAAAGGGCATAAGTCTTGTAAGTTAACGAATAGAGTGAGGCAGATGAGATCCTTCCGTTTCTTCAGATCCAAGATACATATTTATTTATATATTTTTGTGCACATGGATATACGAAACGGCAATAGTTTCGCGACGAAACGATCAGAGGAGAAAAGAGGGTGACCGCTCGTGTCTGCATGGCTCTGTGAGATGCCGCTCGTCGCGCATCCCTGCAAAGTAATATTTTATACACTTTACGAGCCTTCGTGAGAGGGCACAGACGAGGGAAAATTCTACGAGAGGCCATCAGATCCCTTTGCTTCTCTCTGCGTCTCGTTTATGTCTCGCTTGCTCTCGCGCGTCCATTGAGATCATCATGAGAACGAAGAGAACTTGGCGGCAGTCAATTTTTCAGATGGAGAAGCTGCAACGCGATTCGAGGCAAAGTTTTCATTACGAAGCTGCAGCTCAAAATCACGAACGACAATTACGAAAAATAGGAAATTGATTCAAAGAACTGCCAAAAATGAGAAAATTAATTGAAATGGAGAAAAAAATGTGACGCCGAGCGAATCGATGAACCCAAAAGAACAGAAGAGGAAAGACGATGGCGCAAAGAGGTTGATGATGGAATTTCCAGTGTGCAAAGGGACCAGAACAGAATAAGATGAAAAGATTTTGAAGGAAATTGCATGGTCGGCAGAGAGAAGGAGAGACATGTTCGGATTATGGAAAAGACCACAGGTCCGGAAGCAGGGAGAGAGAAGAATGAAAAGATTATGGAAGAAGCAGTATATAGGCGGGAGAAAGGGAGTGAGGTAAGGAAGAGTCGAGAAAGGAGCAGCACACTTCGAGCTAATTGTCGCTTATTAAAAACGGTCCTCTGCTACTCGTTCCCCGGCGAAAATCAAAGACCTTTCCGTCGCTGCTCAACCATCCTGGCAGCCCTTTACGGGGCCTTTAGCGAAACTTACGAGACTCTCGAGGATCTTTTCGAGAGGACCCGGAGAGGCTTCGGAACGATACTCTAATAATTCCAAGGGACCCAACATCAGAAGAAACATAGGCCTTCCATTATTTATAGGATTATAAAAATTGATTTTAAATATTCATTTACATTGATTTTCATAATGGTTGACTCAATTATGGAGATCTAAATATTTCAAGCTTATACAACGTTTCATTGAACAAACAGCACATGTATTTAACGAATAAAAATCTTATGCCATCGAATCAACTGCATTTAGTTGTTCGAGAAAGTTTTCATTAAAAGTCATTAGTCCAGACTTTGTCATCATCAAAAAAAGTTAATTGAATGCAAATTTTCGATTTTCTTTTTTTTTCTCTCTCATAACGAAGCTCAATGTCGATGAAATTAAAAATGTTAAGTAATTGAGAATGACACGCTAGAGTACATGCGATTGCAATTCTGATCGAGAGATCCGGTGCAGGAGCAACAAGCAGAGCGATATCCAAATGAGTCGCAAAGTACTGAGAAGCTTTCATCATGATACACCTACTCGCCAACCCTGGGGATACGGTCGAACGCGCGCCCCAGCTTCTCGTTTGCTCCTAGTCTCGTTCTCATCCTCTGGACTTGTCGCTCAAGGCGATACACAGTGCGTATCACCGGTAGCATAAACGTAAATGCATATAATGTTCGTACATTCACAACGAACTGTATATATTGTACGAAATTGACATGCTTTCAATCTCATGGAAATTATATCGATTTTTCGTAGTTTATCAGGCTCTGGGGAATGAGCCGGCAGCTGGAAACCGCAATCATCATCAGCAGGGCTAATTGAGGCAAAGAATTTGCAATTCAAATCGATCATTCACTAATGTGGAAACTTATTATTGTCAAATCGCACTTCTTGTCGGGATTTCGTTCAGTGTGTAATTGAAAAGGGATAAAAATAATTTGAGCAACATCGTGACGATGAAAACTGAAATGTCATTATTCTCCTCGCGTACGTACACGAAGCTAGGCCAAAATCCGGAAATTTTCTGGTCCCGAGAACGGACATTTGACAATCATGAAATAATGTGTCTGGCATGAGAGAAACCTGGCGGAAGATTTGAGCTTGAAATGTGTGGTAAACTCTGCGGTCTCTGTTATGACTATCCTCGATGTTGCTAAACCTTCCTCCTTTCTCTTTCTCTCTCATTCGGCGATATCACGTCACTCCCGAAAGACCAACGGAGAGGGAGAGAGGAACGGCGGAAGCAGGGAACGGTTGCTGACTAACAGCTAAACCACCCACGCCACACTTGTTTGATTTCATCCTCCTCTCTCCCTCTATTTCGTGCAGATTTCCATGTTACGATTATTTCCTGCAAATCAAACTCTCTGCCAAGCTTGTTTTCCCCTAACGATAATACGAGAACGAACTGCGGACAGGAGTCGTACGTGCGCAAATCGAAAATCAATTATCGAACCACAAAATGTGGTTGGCTATTTTTTTTTCCTGCTCTCCTCATATTAGCGTAATCCCCGAACTCTCGATCTTGGAAATTACACTAGGGAAGCAATGAATATCGATTTGCAATGCCACGGGCAACAAAATATTCATCCGTCGATTTTTTTTCCATTCGTGCGAAATTCAAATTCGGGTTCACTTGGGAAAGTGATTATTTCAATCTATATAGACCGACATGTTAAAGGAGGCAATGAAAGCTCTGTCGAAAGAAACAAGAAGCTCACAGGAATGGGAAGGCCACAGCTAGGATGGGATAGAAAAAGCTTTTCTTTGACTTTGTGCGATGAGGAACGATCGACACTTGTTGAGATGAATAGAAAAATGTATTTTCGAATATTATAGTCGATGAGCGACTTTGCGGTTGAGAATAAGTCCGATGGAGAATTGCGGTTGGTTGCAGAAGCGCTCGCAGCATCCCAGTTGGCATACCAGGGGCGACTGGCTAATAAATAAATCGTCCGGTGTGCACGAAGCTATATAATCTCTCTCGTTCTCTCTCTCTCTCGCTCCTTGATGCACTGTCTCTTTTTCTCTTTATCGTTTACTCGGGAGTTTGCTGTCGCGAGCGAGAAACTCGATCCCCGGCGCGTTATACAGGGTAAAAAAGTCACGGGACAATTAATAATGCGAGCCGCGCGCACGCCGACCAATTTGTCCCTCTTGGATTCCGCGATGAGCGCGCGCGCGAGCGAGCATGCTCGTCCACTTTTTGAAGAGCCTGTTGTCTCTTTCTCTTCCATCGGGGGCATCTTTATTCTATCTCTCCCCCGTTTATATACGCGTCCCGTTTTGGCTACCGGCTGCCGTATTTTG
This sequence comes from Hyposoter didymator, assembly GCA_037952995.1. Lineage (NCBI taxonomy): Eukaryota > Metazoa > Arthropoda > Insecta > Hymenoptera > Ichneumonidae > Hyposoter > Hyposoter didymator. The sequence goes on from JBAJMU010000004.1 coordinate 7,857,693, forward strand.
TCCCTTCGACAAACGATATAACAGTCGTAACAGTAGCGGAACACACTGCTCTTCTCTCTCCTAACCATCATTTCGATCGAAGCTCCATATTTCCGAATGAATGCAAATGTATGACATTTTTTCGTATTATTTTTCACAAAACGTTCATTCGGCAATAAAAAATTCGTTAAAAAACAGCGAGAGAACGTAAATTTGTTAAAAAATTAATTATATTCTTCGGATCGGAAATGTCATCCGCTCTGAATGAAAGAGACAAAGCCAAAAGTTGATTGTTCTGTTTGATTACATGGAACGAGGCAGTCAAAATTGTATGGTGGAAAATCGGATGGCGGGTCAGTCGTGTAAGCAACGGTGACAAAATTAGGATCTCTGGGCTGTTGTGGCGTACGAACCAGTGTCATAAATGTTCAGCTATGTGTATCGCAATACGGAATAGGAAGGACATTAGTGGGTTGAATGTTCGGAGGGTTGGAACTCTCTCCAGGACAACGATAACAAAAGCACGAGAGAGAGAGACGAGGCAAAGAGAAGGATGGAATGTATACGCGTAGTCATGTGAAGCGAAGGTTTGCCGGCGGAGGTGATGACGCGATGCGGTGCCACATAAGCGAGAGGAAGTTGGTTTAGAGCTGACCAACGTTCATGCATACTGTATAGATCAGTAAAGTGGACAGAGAGACGTTGATATATACAGAGAGGAGTAGAGAGAACGTAAAGCAGACATGGATTCGAAATTTCTACGGAGAGAGAGAGAGAGAGAGAGAAAGAGGGAGTGCGGCGTTATAATGGGGGACAGTTCGGTGCATGGTAAATATATACACGCGAGCACGAGGATTGTAACCACTTGCGAAACTGTAACCCAAGCATTGACCATATAGAGTTGGCACTGATAATGGTGTCACTGACATTAATTGCCAAGCTATGCTTTCTGGATTCTCGATATTGGAAGTCGGAGAGAAACAGAAAGAGAGCAAGAGAGAGAGAGAGAGAGGAGGAAACAGAGAGTGTGTAACGTGACGAGTTGCTTCCTCTATTCCGAGTGTCCTATTACGTCGTCGAATCTCTGGACCACGTAAAATCAGCGCTATCAACATCGAGACATTGACGTTGGTACGCGGCTGGGTCGATGCACCCAAATTGCATGCGGATTGAAACCGAAGTATATTTTATTCCGCACTACGTTCGATCGGATCTACCAATTTGGACTCCGAGAAAGTCGCTCGAAACCTCGATCCCTTATTCACAGAAATAAAAGTTTATGAACGGAGTGAATCTCGTGGAGTATTTTCGGGATGGAATCGAACGTTTCAATCCAGCGAAGACGAATAATACATAAATCTCGGCTGATCAAAAAAAAAATGTAATTTTCATTTTTTTTTACCAAATTGAGAAGCTTAATGGGAGAGTGGATTTTACTCGACCAAGTAATTCCATTCTGTACTGACTAAATGTTATCTGCACTGAAGATTTGTGCGAGCCTCCAGAAATTCACACAAGATCTCAATAAATATTTTATTGGCAAGAATAAAAGTAGCAACGACTAATTTGGCGTGTCATTCTCTAATGGACGAAGTCGAGAAATTAAATCCACCATGAAAATTGGGTCGAGTTGAATAATGTAAAAGAATTATTCAAAGGTAATTCTGAAGCAAATTCATTTTTTGCTGTTAATGTCAACTGCAACGAAGAATAGAAATTTAAACAAGTTGAATAAACGGATAAGCTCGGGATCGATCGACAATTACTCGACCCATTTAATCTCAATGAAAATTTTTTAATTTACAGGAATAATGAATTTTCAGACATAAAAAACGAGTAAAGATTTCGGTGATTGTATATTAAACTCTCGTATTTCATTGAAATATCGTCATGTTTTTTACAATCTCGTGTCATAACATAAGGACGAGAAGGTTTATTTAAATTTAGGTATTCTCAGGATTTGCGGTATAACTTTATCGAGAATGGGTGTTGGAAGATCAGATATAGCCACAGGCTTCCTTAAAGTGCGACGCGGGGGACGAGCGATTAATTAATAATTCCATAATGAGGACGTGATATGGCTCGTGCCTCTCTTTCAGCCCCAACCGCCTGCATATCGCTTTCTCTCAGTCTCTCAGTCGCTCGGCGTCTCTCTTAATTTCTTTCACCTTTCGCAGTATGATTTATCGGCAGATGGTTTTTCTCGCGACTCGAACCATTAAAATATACTCTTTCTACTGAGAAGGACCGCCTTCGGGAAAGCCACAGCATCTACGCATCTCGTACAAGAGCTCGCGCGTTGGGCTCGGCGTGTGCGATGTTGTAAACCTCCCGACGGGCTAACTTTTACATATACACGAATATATATGTATACGACGGATATGAGCAAAGAGCAACAGCAGCAGTAACCACTGAGAGCAAGCTCGTACCTCATCTGCAAATTATTTCTCGCCCGTCTCCGGAGCTTACATGGCGAATTAAGAAGTTCCACGCGATGTCCATGCTGCCTTTCCTTCCTCACCGCTCCTACACGAGCACCGTGGATCTCTTCTTCGTCTCTTTGCCCTTCATATATATATTTTAACATCCTCAACCTCCCCTCGTCCCCTTTTCCTTTTAATTTCTTTATTCGCCAGGCTTCGAAAAGGCTACGTGTAACAAACTCTTCCGAGATGTACATCTCGCTTCTTTATGAATTATTCTCCTCGTTGTGTATTCGTATTTAGTTGAGCCGTTTCGAATCTGCATTCTTCGCAGCTTGCGCTTTCGTTTATCATTGTTTTTAATTTACTACCGTTTTTCAAAATTCATGGCAATGTAATTTTTGTTGAAATCGTTTTCTCTTTTCGACTGATTTAAATAAAAAAAATTGATTTTTAGAAAAATCGTGGATGTTTTTCGATGTAATTAACGAATAATTTGAACATTGTGATGGAAAAATTGTGCAACGTCGATCAAGGCGACTTTTTGTTATCAACGGTGGACGAATCGTCGTGGGAAAGAGAGAATGCGTGATGGTGGTTGTTTGAAATTGGTTTGAGGCCAAAAATGAGGTTTGCTAGTTTAAGGCGTACGTGCGAGTAAATGTAAATATGAGAGGATTCAAGCGGTCAGGTATGACTGGTCCTGTCATATATAATAACCGCATAAAACAGAGATGCGCGCGAAACACATACATGCGCAGAAAGAGAGAGAAAGAGGATAAAGGGTTGCTGACTCGCGCGAGCGAATATATTATGTTGCATCGGCTAATTTACGATTATAAGGTACGTGTATAACTATCATTGTTGATATACTACCGGGGGTCGATTCCGGCGAGGCCCCCGAAGGGAATACACACCGCGGAGAGAGTGAGAATGCGGGGGCCCGCGTGTCCAACTTTCATACCCCTTCGCTTGTTCCATCTTTTATTTTATTTTATTGTTTCATTTTCTCCGTTTTTTTTCATTCCCCGTTTCTTTTTCCCAAACATATAATATCTCTCCGCCGATTTTAAATCATTCATGTTCCACGAAGGCAATAACGTTTCGAGAGGAATTGGAATCAATGAAGAGAAGAAAGAGAGAAAAGTGCTGAGGGATTGAAAAAAACAAGACGAAGAAGCCTCGAGACAGTAAAGTTCTCTATGCGTTGCCCGAGAAATCCCGACATCTTAATTCGTAGTAATACGGGAGTGTCGAATTACGCGTGTACGAAAGTATCAACGAAAGAGCAGGAAGAAAACAAGAACCGAGATAGAAAAAAAAAAGGGAAAACATTGGCAATCGTGTTTATTCGATATCGACAAAAGCAATCTCGTCTTTATGGCGAAATAAACGCGTCCATATCGAGTTGATCTTTGTCCCGAGAAATCTTCCAAGGAATTTGCAGTTGAAGAGAACCCCGCGTATTAAACGGACCCGCCATCGTGATCCAGGCGTGTTTTTTATCTTTTTTTTTTTGGTACTTCATTCTCTCAGTTTCGCGTAACCTGCGACGTCGTGAACGTCTAGTTCGTACGTCGATCGCGTCGATCGAATTGACGAATGCGAGTAAAAAAAATAAAAAATAAAAACAAACATGGCGGACGGGCGTTCGATCGCGGCTAAAGTTCGTAAGAAAAACGGAGAGAGGGATGAGTGTAATCGAGTTGTACACATTGCGCTGCTAGGGCGAACAGTGCGTCGGGTTTGTCGAGAAAAAAGATTGTGAACGCGCGGCCACTGCAGAACACCTTTTTTTGCATCAATGAAGCCTATTGGCAAGAGTCGTGAGGCGATTTGACGATCGAAGCGAGACTCGAACAAAAGTAAAAAGAAAAAAAAACACGAGCGAAGAGAGGGAGGGAAAGAGGGAAGGAGAGAAAGAGCAAAATATCCGCTGCAGCTTTTACACATCGCGCGGATCAACCATGCAGGACCGGTCCGAGCTGAATCGGTTTGATCCTTGCGGAGTCTCGAAACCGTCACAAGAACTCTCGATAGAAATAGCGATCCCGCGCGGAGACAGCTGTATACCATTCGGTGTCTCTTCCCTCTCTCAAAAGCCAAGCTTACACGCGCGTGTATTTATACACGTATAAGCGTACACGCATTTAGACAAAGATACGTTTTAAGGAACGATCGAAGCGAGCGCGCTCGAGTCCGCTTTCTCCGTCCGTCCCCGGCCGTACGATGACAGTGACATGTCAATGCTCGACGATTGTAAAGTCGTTATTCCTCCCATCTTCTTGGCTCGCTCGCTTACCTCGATCCATACATACACGCACGAAAGCTACACATTTAAAAGATGCATATATAGGTTTCCTTTTCGCGTGTCCCGCAGCAGTGGCAAGGAGCGATCCAACGACTGCTTCTCTCCCTTCCACAAACCCATGCCACCGCGCGTATATATGCGTGTGCGTTCGGATTAGCAAAAAACTCCGGTAGTTCCGAGCACCCGGACTCTCGATATCGATCATACACGCTACATCGTCTCGAAATTGAGATAAAATTGCCAGCGATCTCTCGCCGGGAATAACGGCTAAATAAAAAACAACGACGATCATGATTTATAAAGATTTCATGACACATCGATGAATGAGAGACTCTGTGGACTTAGAACGTCAGGGCCAATCGGTATTTCTTATTTTTCATGGCCTAACTCGATCTTTTCTATTAATTGAAACTTTTCTGCTCGTGATCGAATAATTTTTGGGAATTATTTTGTTTCATACTCTATTTATTCTCTTTTATTCTTTTTTTGTAGAAATAGCTTTTCGAATGTGAGCACTGCGTTCTGCAGGCAAAAGAATATGAAAATATTGAATTGCGATTGAATTGAAATTCAATAACACGATCTTCAACGTACAGTATCGATTATTTGCAATTCACTTGATGGAAACTCGAACGAAGAGCCAATTCTGTTTTGAACCATTTGTCACTTGTTCTCGTAGCATATGGGTGAGGCGTCGACGCAGTGATAAAGCTGCTGATATCAGGCCACAAAAATGTAGATCCCTCGTAAAATGATAGCCTCCAGGAGGCGTAGACTCGTCAGTACTTATACGAGAGAAGGGAGAGAAAGTTGGAAAAAATAAATAACAAGGTGCTAAGCGTTCTACGGTGGAAGCTCGTGAAGGGTGGCAAGAGCCCTTGCCCATTTCACTCAGAAAACTCTCCCTGTCTCCTCGATTTTTCTCTCTTCCTCAAGTGGGAGCGAAACGAAAAATAGCTCCGTAGCCCCGAGATGAAGAAAGATGAAGAGCGCGAGAGCAGACAGAGAAAGGAAAGAGCGGTTGGTGAAAATGGGGAGGGTCGGGTGAGCGTAAAAGCGAGAGAATCCCCGGGGCCAACTGCGGTCTGTATGTCTGTTTAACAGATTTAAAAAATCACCAATAATTTCAACAAGAGCGGCTGGAGGGGTTTTCACGGGTTGGGGGGAAAGACTTTTTCTGAGCTGGGGGATAGCCCATCGCCCAGGAGATGATACCGAGTGAGAAAGCGAGACGGAAGAGAGCCGAGCCCGCGCGCGAAAGAGATAGCAATGAGCCCTGTTTGCTTACAGAGGGCAAAAGAGCTACGTAACTACCCCATGTATATTGCAAGTCAGGATAAGAGAGAAAGAAAGAGAGAGAGAGAGAGACAGAGAGATGTGGTGGGGGTTATGTGTGATATGGACCTATGTGAGATCGGGGATACAACACCGGGCGCGACGTCAGCGAGAATGTCATTTTTCATTTTAATGGTGGCCACGACGCCGACGCTTATACTTCGACTCCTCGTTCACCCTCGTTTATTTGTTTTTCTTTGGCCCTGTCTTTCTCCCTCTCTCTCTTTCCTTGTCTGCACTCTTTCACCAAAACTTTGTATAGAGATCTACACATACATATAAACACATCTATATATCTTTCTTTCTTATTCAAGAGAAGGCTCATTCTGCCTGCTTGGATTCTCTCGTCTTAGCCACCAGTTTCGTTCCACCACCTCCGCACCGTCTGGTAGTCGTTTCCCCTCCTCCCATCTCTCTCCGTCTCATCTCTGGTTCCTCAGCATCTTCCGCGTCCTTCCTCTTTCGGCCTTAACTGCGCGTGCTTTACCTTTTATCTTTTGGAACGTCTTAATAGCCCGCGGGCTCGCCATCAAAAAGGACGACCCCGGGACCGCAGGAGTCGGTGGCCAGCGAACTCGAGGCTTTCTCCTCTCAGCGGTTCCTCCGACCTCGCTATTCTGACAGAAAAGCCACGAGATTCACAGCTTTGTTTGATAAACGTGTGCTTTCTCGTTCATTGCCCATCCGAGAGGAAAATCTTCCCCGGCTCGTCATAACACCGAGGTTTTTAGCGAAACGCCGTTGCGGAAGAAAAGCCGTCGGCCACTTTGACGTTTTCACGGCAAGATTCGTGCAAAGTTGCAAATGGATTGATTGTAAGAGACCGGCGAAGAACGAAGGAGCGAGGAAGAGAAAAAGTTGAATCGAGGGGATAACGCGGGTTCTGTGGACGAGATTCAACCGCGTCGTCACTCGAGGGATCTCCTGTGGATCATCGAGGGCTAATGACCATCCTGGGTCCACCGACGACCAACGGAGAGGAATGCCAGAGGCAGAGTGTGAGAGAGAGAGAGAGAGAGAGAGAGAGAGAGCGAGCAAGAGAGACAAGTGTCGCGAGGCTAGAAGCTGTCAACGCGCTTGGCGTGTAACACGTTCCTACAGCCGTGAAAGCAACTACGGTCAACTCGTCACTTGCCTTCCAACCCCTGGTGTTACGTCCTACTCTCGTCATCGTTCGTGTAAGGGAGAACTCCAGCAGCCGAGCAGTTACAGACCACTTAGTACGATTCGTCTTCGCGTTCATGTCCACTCGCGTTTGCATCAAACGAAATGCTCCAACAATGTATCGTGTGCATCGAGATCGTCAACTTTTACAATCTGCTGCTTAATTTTTCTACACAGAAGCAAGATTCCAAAAACTCATATCGCTCGTCAAGCCATATTTTCACTTTCATTACATTCAGACGATCAAACAACGAAGCTAACGAGTAATCGTATTTTTTTTTAATTTTACCCCATTAATCTAAACTATAAACGGCGTCCTCGATATTTTCACGGATTTATCGTGTTCGGGATTCTCGAAACATGCCTTTTTGTACGAAAAGTGGAAGAAGGTTGGAGGACCCCATGAAAAAAAGAAAAAAAAAACTATAAGCTTCGAAACTTTGCTTTCAATTTGCTCGATCGAGCGCCAAATTTATATACACGTGCGCTTCTATATATACGATCGCAAATGTATAGATGTGTAGACTCTCACTTGTGTATAGGGAAGGATTATAATCCCCGGTGCAACATCGATGACACGCCGCCAGTTCGGTTAGATCGGCTCACCGAGAGACTTTTCCCCCCTCGCGATCGTGTGGACACATGGGACTGCTCGCTTCACGGTGCAAAAAAAAAACGCGGAGAAAAAAATATTCCACCACTAGAGAGATGAACGAGTGTGCAGAGGGAGAAAAAAAGGGCCTGGCAGGATCTTTTTGATGTATCGGGGCTCATGGAACACATGTATGCATCTCTATATACATATGGATATGAATGTTCAGGGTGCGAGGACAAAAGCTGGTGTATCGAACGAAGAGTTTGATTTATCATTTGGTTGTATAGACACGATCATACAGGCTCGTTGAATGCTCTTCCTCTCTCGTACGTCAACAGCTATTTGTATTGGAATCGGGACGAAATGTGACATAATAGGTGGACGCAGTTGATGCCACTGGGTCCATTGTAGCATGTAATAGGTGACAAGACCGCGTAGATTCTGGAATAGAGTGAGAGGAGCAAACCAAATGCAAAACCCTCTACTGAGATACAAATAAATATTACACGTTCGCGAGGGGAGTTTCGATTTGCCATTAATGCTGTTAACGCCTCAGTCGACGTGCGTGTTAGCATCTTCTCTATGTCTTTCCCTCTTTGTGGCTTAGTTCGAATCATAAATTATAAACAGAGAATCACAGCTGCATATCGGGCACGCGTTTTAAATTGACAATAATCTTTCGTGTTCGGAACGGTTGTAAAACAAATTTCAATAAAAGAAGCAGTTTTGTAACACTATATCGAGAGTGCTTCGAATTCATTGATTCTTGATATTTTGAACTCTTCGGTTTAACTCTTTTTATTCAAAACTAAAAATACAACAACCGATCGATTTATTTGCATAAAATGTTGTTGGACTGACTCTTTGATTTATAAACCATTTCCCATCGAGTACAGAGGACTCTCCTGCCTCTGTGTATGTGTGTTTGAGTGCATGAGATAAGTGTGTGTATTTATAGCTGACACATTATTGAGGGAAATGGATTCGATGTGTATATACCGTGACGAGAGACACCGGATAATGAAAATTTAGCCTGTGTTTCCCTTTCGCTCTTGGAGTCCTCTAATTGTCAGGTTTTGTTTTTTTTTTTGATCGTTATTTAAAGTGATGAACGACTATACATGGATTTGCCTTCGTAACACGAAAAATCTCGACTCCATAGAACGGCTGCGGTGTTCCTTTATCTACATGCATCGAAAGTATTTTGCGTACATACACCGGATCGTTCCGAGCGAATCACGCAGAATTATTGATAAATTAACGCGTGCGATTTTAAAAATCGAAATTACTGGATTATGTCGTGAAAAAAAGGGTTTGTCGTGTCGGTTCGTCTTTCTGGAAGGTCGAAATTTTCGAGAAGTTCAGTGGCATGGAATCTGGAGAATATTATTAGAAATATTTGAGGCCTGCGGTGCATAGAAAATAATTAGTTTTGAGTGAAAAAGCCCGTGGAGGCGAGTGCACTCGAACATGGTCTATTTCTGACGGGCAGCGACGTTTATTTAGCCGCTTCGAAACTGCAGGAAGTACAGTCGAGCTGAATACCTCACTCCTCGACCCCCGGCAAAGCCTCAAACCATTTTGGCGAGCGTATCGATGATATGCTGTACACATATTGGGACAGAAATGAAAATATTGGGGCACTTTCAACAGCTTGGGGTATCGACGTCAAAATGTCAAAATTCTCGTTATTGGATCACGAGAAAGAGAGGGTTGCAACGCGGGGTGGAGATGCGTGTGTATACTCGTAAATGCAACACGAAGTGCTTGTATCGCGTATATTTGCTGATGGGAGAATTTAACCCTCCACGATTTGAGGAAATGAAACCTCAAAAGCGACAAATTTGATTTTTAATCAAAACGCCGGAATTTTCCTCGCAGTCGTTTATTTTTCGATTGAATAATTCATATTTTTTGCAAGTAGACGTGAAAAGTTTCGTTTACGGTTGTGGCGTAAAAATTGTTCCGGCGATTGGTCACTGGCTACTATGACCGTGAAGATTAAGAAATAAGTGTCACGCGAGAGCTCATGCGGGTAAAATATACATCGGGTATATCTATAGATACTAACAGATGCGGGAACGGGGTCATGGACAAGGTGAAGTGAGTAGGGCGGTGAGGTGAGTACGGGGACATCAGTCAAGGGATTAGCAGGATTAGCCCCTCGAGGGGGACTTGTTAATTGCTCGGTATAGGCTACGCAAGCGATCGCTCGTTCGCGGGCGAGTTTCAGCCCCTGCTTCAATCCCTCCCGCCCTCTCAAGACGAGGGATGAGCGTGCCAGCATACTGTCCGCGATTTGCTCGCGTCTGTCTCTCTCAAACTATACTATGCTATATGGTCACTCGGTGCGTCAACCATTTCCACCGCGTTTGGTCATTAGACACACGCACACGTACAAACACAAACATCCCAGGCTGCAACGATCGAAAAGGCTTCGACTCGGACTATCGGCTAACGATATTTCCATCGCTTACGCCTTTCTGACATTTACCTCTCGATTTTGGTACACATACGTCGACCGTCGGAGGGAAGCTGTACGATTTGGAGAGGGAGAATCCAGCAGCTACCCGGAGAGGACACAAATCACGCCAGAGTTACGGACTTAAGCGGGCAGGCTTACGAGCCTCGGATGTGCGAAGTATGTCTATATTATATCCGAGTGCGGATGTGTGGATATTGTCGATGTTTATATAGGACGACTCGATTCGATCAGACATCCGGAGTATCGCGTGTGGGATGCCTCGTGCGAAACAAACTACAAGATTCTACAAATTCCTCTCTTCTAGTTTCACAATGACTTCTAAATCAATCTCGCGGCAAACGTAAATTGCCGTTTTTCTTGTTACACAAAAAATCAGCGATTGATTAAAACCCGATCAAGTTTAAACACACAAGGTACCGATCAGGATGCACCTGGTCGGGACACATGCTCGGTCAGAATTCTGTTCGCGATTATAATTGATTTCTTACCGCGCACGGATGCAGAGAAATTTCATTCTGCGTTCGTTTGCTCGCATTTATCTTTATAAGTTGAGGTGTGAATCTTGAGCCACCGTGTGTACGTCTTTTCCTCAAACACGAGGCAGCCAGTGCATATAGACGCGTCTCGTGACACACGAGAGTCCCGTTGCAACCCTCCGAAGCGAGAATGTCTTCGTCTGTATCTCGCTCTCTCTCTCTCTTTCTCCTTCATCCCCATACTGCCTGAAACCGATCGGAATACTCGAAGCGTATCTAGTAGTGTATATCCCATGGATGTTTGTACCAGAGCTTGAGCTTCCTCGATCCACCCCACTTGCAGGTTGCGGTATCTCGGGATCTGACACTTGCTGTTACGCATTAGGAGAGGACAATCATGTTTCCTGCCAAGGAGCGAACAGGCCATTTAACCAGTGGCGCGAAATTTCAGTTCCTTTTTTCCAAACGCGTGAAAAAACCTCCGTTTTTTTAAAACAAAACTCCGAGAACATTCTCGAGCTTGAGGGCTCACTTCCACCGCCTAAAATTTCATTACTCGATCGTCCATTGTCGTGTAACACATTGTTACTAATTCTCGTTCCACAGGAAGCTCACTCATCGGAGAAACGAAAGGCTCCGGCAGTGGCGGCAGTTATTTATGCCTCATATCGTTCCGAGTGAAGGGCATAAACGTCAACGAGAATATTTACAGTGGGTGAAAAAATTCAGAGGAGTGCATACGCCCGAAGGACTTCTTCGAAAATGTCTGAATTGGCTCGTGAGATTTGTTGATGGGACTGTGAGCTCGAATCAGTATGGACGCATGAATTGTGGTCGAGTAACCGCAAAAACTGATGTTCACGGCGGGTGAAACACGTTTGCACAAAAATCGAATGTATTCTCGCTGAATTGACGAAGGTCGTTGATGAGATGGCAATTATTGTGAAATAATGCACGAGAGCGAGAAAAATGTTTTTCTTTTATTCCCTTTATCATTTTCCCACGTGACCACCTGACTTGACAGTTTTTATACATACGCGAGCATACATGATGTTGAGTACAAGAAAAAGTATAAGAGTGTAAAAATTGCTTTGTTGGTTCTTCATGTTGGTCTGTTTTTCCAACGCTTACGCGAATACACTCGATTGGTAGTATAAATTATCACGTGGACGTTTCAACGGTGGCTGGTGCTCGACTTTACAACAGGAACTATAAAAGAGGGTGATCTCTCCGGCTCTCGGAGTCAGAGAGTTGAGAAAGAGAAGGAGAAACGCAGCTGGAGGGAACGAGCAAGAGTGAGAGTGTCTCGAATTCCATGGAGGAATCCCGAAGAGATCGGCGACTGATCTTGAAATTTATAACTCCCAGTCTTGTTCGACTAAAACGATTAGCGATTGCAACCAGCGTGTATGTATACGCGAGTGGAAAATACACGCAACACCGACCAGGTTTATAGTTGTAATAAACGAAGAGAAAGACAGAGCGAGAGGCGAGTATTAAAAAAGGGACAAATAGTTGAATTTCAGATCATTTTTATGGGGAATCTGGTCTGATCTTCTCCCGATGGCACATTCGTATCGCTTGCACTAACTAATATCGTACCGGGAAAACAAAATAAAGTCGAGCAGCCCAACAGGGTTGGCAATTTGATCGAGTGGATGACACGGCTAGTAGTGGGATAAAAGCCAGAGCGTCACAGGGAGTACGAGTCGATAATGAAATCGAGTCCCTCGACGCTTCAACAAAACGACGGAGAAGCAAAACTGCGACATATGGTGCCTAACGATTCACTGTGTGTACATCGCGCCAATGCACAGGATGTTTTGTGCGAAACTACAAAAATCCGTAATTCAACTATCCGATTTTCCACGACGTAGCAAAAGTTCGAGTCGAAACGTTAAAATACGATTAAGGAAGAAACTTTTTTTTACGCTTCACCGAGCACACGGAATGTTTGTTCTGCTTATTTACTCGCAATTTTTCACGCGTAATAGCAGCAACGGAAATACGTTTGAAAAGGCTCGATGCTGAATGGACAAATGGACTGCGGAGAGTTTGTCACTGCGCGAAATTACGACGTTCGATTTGACACGAAACAGCCCATGGTAAGTTAATACACGTCGTGTATAAATGAAGTTTGAGCAACGGTGAGATATCTCGTTCTCTCGGAGTTACCGCGCGCAGGCAAGCAAAGAGAGAAGATTGTAAATTAATGTGTCACACACATACGTCCTGCTCGACTAACTGCGCGGCGCACTCATCCACTCGCGCGCATTATCTGTCCATATAGTTTTGCGCCTTTGTCCCTCGCACTCGTTGTAACAAAACCACAAGTTTACCAATATGCCACGTGATTCTCCTTCCAATTTTTCATCACTTGATCTCCGTCTGCCCTCTCGTTCATATTATGTCCATGGGCCAGAGAGTAAAAGAAAAAAAGCGAAAAAAGACGAAGGATGAAGCGATAGAGAGGGATGATATGACACCGGGGTCAGAGGACAAACACCCTGTTATACTTTCTTCTCCACCGCCTCCCTGCCCTCGTCGAACAAAAGTTATTGTGAGTCTCGTAACGTGTAGCTTTTCCAACTTCAGAACAGGCAAAAGTTACTTCCGAGCTGATCAAGCGACGTGCGTGTCACGTCAATTGAACCTCGATAGCGGCAAATCTGGCGGAGGATCGTCCACGAACCGTGACGACGTACGTTGACGTTGAGAGAAAAAAACAGTCCAGAACGAAAAAACCGAAAGGAACGAATGGATAAAAATGTTCAGTCAGATGCGTCAGAGCTTTGCCAATTTCTCAAATTCCGTGTTAATTTGCATGAATTTAGTAAGTTGCTGTAGAAACAAACAAAAAAAACTTTGGCTAACTGTACGAATGAAAATTTACGATACGAGATTATTGACACGAATTACTTGGTTTCTCAAAATTTCAATAAAATGATTTGTAGCGCTAGCAACTTTAGCTAAAGTGACTTCTATCATTCATTAAAGTCAATTAACGCTGGATAATTGATAGAAACGACTGTAAAAATGTAGCACTGATTTGAGAGCTGTAGGGCGGGTTGAGAAGAGGAGTTGCCAGAATAATTTCGAAACCAGTTAAAATTGTTCGTGTAAATAAATCCACCCTTCATTCCATACAGTTTGTCAGTGGTCGCGCGGGCGGACAGTTCAGTAATTAGCGGAGTACCGGTACAGCAATCGGGTCGCACTGACCGCCCCCTCGTCGTGGAACGAAGAGAAATACAAAATTTCATTTGATTTGGAGGAAAAAAGTGTTCGGCATCGTTTACATCGAATGGAGTAGGTTCGGCAAACCGACCGATAAATGAGTCGATAGAGTGCAGAAAAAAAAGAGACAGAGAGAGGGAGAGAGAGAGAGCGAGAGGAAAACGTGTCTCGGGTGGATTTCGGGTTGCAAGAGGGATCGTTTGTAATAATTTATCGATTATGAGACTGATACGAGACAAGAGAACGAGAGGGAGAAGAAAAGAGAGGGCGAGAGGGAGTGTAGGAAAACTGGACTCTTCGGAGGAGGAGGAGGAGCGGGTGAACTGTCCGGACGTTCGGAGAGTGTCGAACATACTGGCGGCATATGGTCCACGTCCGCGCGCACCCCTCCTCCTTAAATACTCATATATCGATAGATAAAGATCATAAGGGTGTAACTAACATCCATCGATATGTAAAAACTCGTTCGTTACGTCCTTTTGGTGATATGTCCTTGATATATCTGTATGTCCAATGGAAACCAACACACCGATCGTGCGTTGATAACCCCCACCCCCGTCGGCTGATAACGGCCATTCGCTCGCTCCGAGAGCACGCAACCCTCTAAATACCGTCGATTTAGCTCGATTCTCCGCTATGTATCCAATAAAAAGTCATCGAGCCGCATCGACACATACGCACACAACGCAGCCGCGTACATACACACACGAAATTCTCGTGTGTTACCACCGCGATGGTCAGTGCGGTCGGCTAGATCGATTCATCAAAATCCAGTTGAGCGTATAAACATTCATACAGTATATAGCGTTGGGGGATGAGACCGGAGGGAGCAAAACTGACATATATACTTCATCAGCTGAAATTAATCATCGCCTCGCACAATTATGTTTTGTTGCTATTTAGACAGGACCATGTTCTCTCAACGTCGAATTACGGAGTTGGAATTTCCTTCTGGGGAATCATATTCAGCGTTAAGATTTTTTTCAATAATTTCAGAATTGTGTGGGAGGATTTCGAATGCACTTCTGACACAGTAACGTTGAGCCAACGCTCGAGACTCGCGTTGGGTGACGGAAATGTCAAACGGTTTCATTTTAATTGGAAACTTTTCATCGGTTGGAAAAATATAGACACAAAATATTGGAGTTTCGAGGCAAGTTCGATAAAACCAATGAATCGGAATTTCAAAACTTGTTCGGAACATATTCGATGGATGCGCGTTATCGATAAAAAGACAAAACGTTATTCACAGCTCGTTTATGGGGCTTTTTTCCCATGGGTGTATATTGCGGTAGTAACCCATCGGAGTGTACGTAGCCAGAAGTTTAGAGCAAATGGAGCAAGCTCGGGAGAGGATGGTTGAGGTGAACGTGGGTTTTCACCTTGGTTCTCGGGGTCGAGTGGAATTTTTGGTGGGAGGGAATGGAAGAGAAGGAAGGAGGGAAAGAGAAGAAGGAAACAAGGTGTTAAAGGTGGTGAGAGTGCCAAGTGGCCCGGAGGACATCCCCATAGATCCCCGAGTGGGATAAAAACGTGAAACAAAAAGCCGATTACGTAACCAAGGGATGAAATACGAGGTACGAACGGAAGAGGGTAAGAGGGAGAGTGAGAGAGAAGGAAGAAGGAGACGAAGAGAATAAGGGCTTTGGACGGGACAATAGGGTAATTTTCACGCGAGATTTGGGAGGCGATTTTGCGAGAGAAAAGGAACAAATACTCCCACCACTTGTTCACGTTTTCACTCTCTTTCGTTCTTCGTGGACAAACGTAAAGAGAGAAAAGAACTTCAAGTTTTTCTCCGTCTCTCTTTCTCCTCGATCCGGCACACGAGAGAGGGAGAGAGTCAACATTTTCAGAGGGTTGTTCTTCCTCTTCGATAACGGAAAGAGAAGGAACAACCAAGTACGAGAAAGAGAGCAAGATTTTCACTGCTCTCGCGCTGAATATAACTCGGATGTGGTTCTCGGCTTCTCTCTCTTTTATGAGATACGACCGTCGGGCCATTTCAATGTAGCCACCACGTTTGTTATTCCTTCATGCCCACTTTGTTATTCGTATACCGTTGCGCGCGATATTCTTTTCTCTCTTTCTCCTTGCTTCTCCTCTCGCTTCCGTTTCTGGACAAATGGCCCTCTCTCTTTCTCTCTCCCTCGTCTCCGCATTACTGTGTATACCCACCGAGCGAGACGTTTTTTTTTGGCACCCTCTTAAAGCTCATATCCTAACGTATGCTCCATTTTTTCTCTCAAACCCAAGTTCCCCGCCCTTGCCTCCCGACGTCGGTGGCAATATTTTTCATTTTTTTTCCTTCCTCTGTTTATCTCACTTTCTTTCAACAGCTAGATACCATTTTTTTTTACACAAGAATATGCACGCTCGGCAAGTTTTACGATCGGTTGTTGAACAAAATAAATACACGAGACAGGATGATAACTAATTGGAGGGTGCCAAGGGGGAGAAAACGAAGATAAAGAAAGTTGATGTTTACCTTGACATCGAGTGTCGTAAAGATGTTGAATTAAAGTCGTGGACTTACCTGCAACATAATAGAAAAACAAAACAAAATTGTTAGTCATCGCATCTTGATATTTATCGTTTAAACATCATTTCCCATTTTATACGACTTTCCAGCAAAGCAAATTGGTCAAAGTTGACTGTAACGACAAAACGGGGCTTTTGAATCATGCGATGTTCGAGAACAAAAAATTGATGGGACGAGGGTGATGAGAGCAACAGGATTAAAACGTGCGAGTGTACAAATAAAAAGAAAAAAAAATAA
The DNA here is from genome assembly GCA_037952995.1 of Hyposoter didymator. Taxonomy (NCBI): domain Eukaryota; kingdom Metazoa; phylum Arthropoda; class Insecta; order Hymenoptera; family Ichneumonidae; genus Hyposoter; species Hyposoter didymator. The sequence goes on from JBAJMU010000004.1 coordinate 7,874,477, forward strand.
CAAACACCGGCGGTGCACGCACAAAACAACGCACCCAAAATAAACGAATTACGCAAAACGACAAAATTCCAGATCGTTAAAATTTTATTTCCAGCTCTTTGTGATATATCCTTTTGGCAAATCCTATTTTTCCTGTCATCCTCCACGATTTATCGCTATTGCGTCGTCGACAATGCTTCGTTAAATCGTAACGTCATACAAATGCAGTGGACGGAATGTCTACTAAAAAATAACTGAAGGAAAGTTTAATGCATGAAAAAAATAAAAATAGTCCTCGAGTGCTTAGTTTTTTACTTAGCTCCTTAATATCGAGACTTATTATCGCAAAAAACTTGTATAGTGCTGTGAAAAATTCGTTTCCGACCACAGTATCGTTTATATCAAATGTATTCGTGTATATAGGAGGAGTATCGATGATGAGAGAGGTTGGGACGGAGATTCGTGCCGATAGGGAGCACTCGCGAACACGAGGAGAACGAGAAGGATAGTAAGAGAGAAAGCGGTAGGATATAGCGGAGATTTAGCCGTGTAATTGGCTCAGCTGGTGTTGACGCGATCCTATCATCAATACCTCATCAGCCACCGTCGGGAAACCTGTATCCCTGTCTGGCAGTTCACCACCCTCCCCCTTCCCTCACCTTCAACACAAACGTATAGATATAACTTGGAACATATCCCTCTTGTTCCGTGGGGGTTTCCCTCGGCGCTCACATAGATCGAGGAAGTCCCGACCCCTTGGGCCGCACGAACATCCCCGTCAGGTTCTTCTCCCACCCCGGTTATGCTTCGGCTATCTGTCTATTTATTTACACATTCATAGATATATATGTATCTACGTGTATATATTAAAAATGAAACGAATTTCTTCCTTTTCACTTGAACGCAATAACGTTCGAGAAATATCAAGCACACACTCGCGTTCCAACTGTTTAACTCCATTTTCATGTTTCTCACTTCTCAAAGCGTTTGCAACTCTTTGAGCGACGTCGGAACTTGTTCGACTTGTTCTACTCATTTTTGCGGAGTTTCCAACATTTTACAGATCGCAGGAATTCAATTTTCAACATTTCCCGAACCACAACGAACGAATTATTGAATTTTGGGCTTTGTCATAAAAACAATTATTTCTTACGAAATTACTCTGGATATTGGAATGCAAATATTTTCTAGAAATCCGTTGAATCTAAAGAGTTTATGCTAATTTTTGCCAATTTTTTCGTACATTGGTTTCTGTTTTAAAAAATGAAGAATAAACAATAAATTTGAAATATCAGCACAGGCAACAGTGCCGTTAGGCACTCCGTGAAATGTAAATGACGTTGCTTAACATGCACAAAAGTTACGAAGCGGTTTATTTGCATTTTTTGAAATGAAAACAATGTGAATTAAGGGCTCTGTGATGTGAGACCGTAACGTGTACGAATGAGCAGAGAGTGTTGGGGATAAGAAAAGATACTTTATCCGGCCTAAGCGTAAACTCATTTCGGTGTCAGTACGCGGATATACCGTTTCTATACTGTCCTCAGTTTGTCTCTTGGAGAGAAGTCTCTCTTGTGGTTTTAATGCCGCGGTGAGAGGTCGAAACCACAGGAAAATAAGTGAAGGCTCGAACGCGGACTAGATGGATGCGCTCTTTCAGCTTCGTTCGCAAGCCAAATTGCAATGTATACAAGTATATATATAATATTATTTTGTATATACAAAACGAAGGTATGTACGGCTATTTATACATATATACATACAAATATATAAATATACACGTGTATATAAAACCCTCATTCGCAATGTGTAGCTGCCGAGTGCCACAACGACGATTCTCCTCACTTAATCCCCGGACTTATGCCGCTGTTAAGTTGCTCAGATTTATACGGCTTAGCAAGAGCGTACAGAGAGAAAGAAGAGGAATAAGAAGAAGAAGAAGATGAGGAAGTTGAAGGTGGGGGAAGCAAACAACTGAAGATGTAACAAACATTCCATATCTCTTGTGAATTCGCATGAACCTTCTAACGCCGAATGTTACGAGTCGCCACTGAATAAAACGTGCAAAGTAAACGATGGAATTCGAAATTTTGTACGCGGGCAGAAAGCTCCTTGACGCACACCCGCACTGGCCATACCAAATCGTTGGAAGGAATATTTATGTTGGGGAATTGACGTTAATCGTCAATCAGCACCTTCCTAAGCCAGTGACCCGACAGATGGTCGGAAAAAGCGAAAAAAACGTTGACCAAAGTTACTGGGTCGTTGGACATAATTTGTTTTTTTCGATACAAGTGCCTGTCGACGTATATACACGAATTATCGTCATTGTATTCACCCCCGGTCACAAAGAACAAGAAGATTTAGAACCTTTGGGGAAATATATTCCGATTCCAATATATATCGCCCCCAATTCGTAATATCGAACATGTGCACATATGTATGTTTTGTACGGGTATCTTGTTTTTTGTCTTCTTCTTCAAACAAAACTCATTTTGAAGGCGAGTCTCGTGCGGGGCAGGGATTTGAGGCTGACCGCACCTTTCCATGTGGCTGAGGGTTGTTCGTACGTATTTCCTGTGTGTTTTATACTCGACAACGAGAAAAGAAAGGAGAGAAGAGAGCGAGAGAGGGAAAGTACAAATCCTCTCATGTTTTTCTTTTCTCATTTTCGTTGCCTCTTTTTCCATCCTTTTACCTTCTTTTGTCTCGCTATCTTTTTGTATACTCGTCGTGCTTCCGTCTGTGTGTGGCCTGTTTCGCGGTTCGTTCATAGATCCAAGCACATAACACGTATATAGGAACGTGAGAATGTTGACTAGCACGTTCACGATAAACTAAAGTCTCATCATCCGCGGGGATTTAGACCGATAACGCGGACCATCATGCTCCGCTCAGGTCCCTCTCTCCTGCTCCCCTATACATCCTTGACCGACGAGGGGGTGAAGAGCCGCAGTAAAGTCCAGCCCGATTTCGTACCCTCGAAGGAACAGTGAGTAGAAAAGAGAGAGACGTCGGCGGGGGTGGATCAAGAGAAAACGACGGACAAGCCGCGACCAAAAGGGATGAAGTGGATCCTTTACGCGCTAACCACCAACAGCGTTTCTCTCTTCCACTGTCTCTCTCCCTCTCTCTCTCTTTCTCTCTCGTCGGTCCAACATGAACGAGCAAAAAGAGAAAGGGAGAGAGAAGTGACGAAAATGTTGGGGTACGTGATCCGCTACACGCGAGGATCACCACCGAGCGCCTTTTAATTTAGACAAATCGTTCAGATTAGCATAACGGGATAATTTATACTGGTCGAACGAAACGCCCAAAATTTTCTCCCTCTCTCTCTCTTTCTCTTTTTAGTAGACGTGAATATACATCGAAAAAGTGATGGGCTCGACAAGTCCCTCATCCGGAAATCCTTTCTTGACAGTTTCCCTCGCCAACGTCGCTCATCATCGCCCTAACTTTTTGCTAAGGTCTCTTATGCTTCTGCATTCCCCATTTCCGCGTGTGTCTCAAAATTTGAATGCAATTGGGAAAATTCGGTGCATGCTGCCCCGCAAATCCTTCGGATGTAATTTTTTTTTTTTTTTTCAATCCGCAAGATAAATTGAACGCAGGAATAAAATCATAAGCCCGTGTCACATAATTCTCGTGTTAATAAATATTCGGACACTGTCCCATCAATATAAAAACTCAATCAGCCGGAGCGAAAGAGGCTTTCTCGATTAATCGAACCGACGTGTTAATTTGGCACTTGGAGAATTAAGAAGTCGGGTTATAAGCGGGTTTCTGCACGAGTTTGAATCGGATCAGCGCGATTCGTATATATACATATCAATGGAGAAGGAATGGGACGGAACGGAATCGACGATTCCGAACAGTCCGAGAGGCTCGATTCTTAATTGAACGTTGCCTTCGCTCCCGAGTTATGCCGCGAGCGGCGCTATTAGAGGCTCTCAAAACTTTATTATTTCGTGGTCACAGAACTCTCCAATTAATATATTGAAGATTCACACATACATATAC